>JACDJE010000118.1:1816438-1920888 GCA_016647715.1 Pavo muticus
GCGCGGGTGCCGCGGCGAGGGGTGCGGAGAAGCCCCCGGCAGAGCGCGGCGGAGCCCGGGCGCAGTGCGGCTGTGGACAGCGGTCCCGCAGCGGCCCGGCCCCGCGCCGCCCGGGGAGTGCCGCGGGAGCGAGCGGCCGGCTTCGGGGCTCCGCTTAGCCTACCTCCGAAGAAACCTCCAAACCGCTTTATTTGCCCGTATTTCATCCCTCCCGCATCTTCCTTCAAAACCAAGTCCGTTCCCTATCCTGTGCCGATTTCCACCATCCTTTTCACTGCTGTTTCTGTTGGATGAGTGAGCTCGAAATTAATCACAGCATTCAAGATGAGAGCGCACCGCTGATTTATCAATAATATTCCCACGCTTACAGCAGCACACTCTGCAGCCCTCTTAGCACAGCTTACTAACTTCTTCTGAAGGCATTAAAAATGCTTCAGTACCTACACACAAATTAAATTAAATAGGAGATTTCACAACTGGATGGCGCTCAGGTGTAGCAGGTTGTTATGTGATATATTTGTTTCTTCACCAGAAATTATTTTAAGACCCTCTCAGTCATGATACACTACCAATTTGTGGTAGATTTCCCCTTCTGAAAGCGTAGCTGGTATTAATTAGCAGGACTTAATGCAAGTGGATCCAGGAGAGTACACAATCTAATGAATGAATATGAAACATATAAAACAATCATACAGCTCTACGCCAAGAGTCAGATTTTGCAAGATGCCGAGCACCTCCTAGGGAGTTCTGCTATGGATATGAAAACACTCAGCACATCTGCCAGTTTCAAATATGAGATGTATCAGCAGACCAAGATGCAAATACTCGACAGTTCTCAAGACTTGGTCAAATTAAAATGTGTGTACTTCGCAAACAAGACCGGGCAGCCATCAATACTCCCCAAACATTCCAAAGTATTTGTTAATTATACAAATATTTGCTCCAGAAAAGCAGCCCTGGCGGGCTGGTTAGCAAACTGTGGGAAAACACCACCGTCCTCCTGCAGGCTTAGTTCTACTTAGGATCTATAGCTTTATTGGGGGATCACATCCAGGCTGTTGGCCTGCAAAGGTCTCATCTGTTGACCTGCAGGTAGACGGAGCCAAGGGGTTGCATTATACTTCCTACGCTTCCTTCAACATCAACCTTTGGGATTAACTTTACCAGAACATCAGTAGGTTCCTTCCACAGGATTCTTTTGGAAAGTTTACTGGTGTGCTCAGTGTAAAGACCAGAAAAGCCCAGCTTAGTCAAATGAAAAGCTAGCTTTCAGGATTATTTCCAGGCTGTCCTGGTGGGATTATCTGATCCATGGAGTTTGCTGTGATGTTACAGATCAGAGCCATATTGGAAACTGTGGGTTCATCTTGTTTCACTGGGCTGTTTTATCTAGGAGCCCAAATGATTTCCGATCTTTGAAAGAAGTTACACAAAGAGAGGCAAATCTCACCTTGCATGGTTCTGGGCATAAAATATCCCACAGCCAGAGTTGAGGTGACTTCCTCAGGCTCGGCTAACCAAGTGACGCCAGGGAGGAGCAGTTTCCAGGTAAACTAGGCTCACTTCTGCCCCAAGCTTAGCTACCAGCTCATCTGAACCTGGGCAAAGCAGGCAGGAAACCGTTGTATCTGTATTTCACAGCCAAATTTCAGGTAAGCGGCTGTGCAAGGCAGAGAAAAATCAGACTTCTCCGCTACCTGTAACATATCATCACTAGGACATTTACAGAAATTAAAAGTTAATTTATTTGAAAGTCTTCTTTGTTGCTGGCCACTTACACTCTTTCCCTTCTGCTAGGTTTATGCTTTCATTTTTCATCAGTAAGACATAATAAGTACATAATTTTACTTGGAGGATGGCACTGTTCACATAATAATTCACCTATTTTTCGTCATGATTTATTCTTTTTTTGATAGCACATTACTCTAACTCATTTATACACGTTTACTATTTGCAGGGCTGTTAACAAGGTTCAAGCTTTCAGTGCACTACTTATGGCTAAAACTCCAAATGTCATAGACTTTATGGCAACAACTGTTGCTCCATGGCAGCCTGGAGCTCCACTGGCTTAGGTCATGCTAGTGGTCAGGTGCACTGTTGGTAGACACTGTGGGGCAGTCAAGAAGTATCTTAGCCTCTCATACTGCTGTTGTTGTCCTTGTCCTTCTCCTCTCCCAACAACCTGCATAACCACAGCACTCAGGATTCTTCTCCTCAATGTTTAGCTTCATCTTCCCAGAGAAGCTTTCAAAGGCACCATGAACAACAAGTATCCAACTAGTACTGGTTTTAGATTGGGACCTTTAACTACTTTGCTGGCTTTTGGACATCATTTGCCCAATGTGTGTCAGGTGTAGCTAGTTAGGGCTCATGTAGTTTGAAAGGGCTGTGCTTGACCCTGATCTCACAGCATTTTACCTCCACCTGTCTCTGATTACTCTTGTTGCCCTTACAGGTGTAAATGCAACCAGAGATCCATGCTAGGCCCCTGTTCTCTGCATTTAAAAACATCTTCCTCATACCACAGTAACAAAAAGTTGTGTTTATTTAACGAAGAACAGTGTGCCTGAGGACTGTGTTCCAAGGGCTCTAGAAGCGAGAGCTGTGCTTGGCAGCACTCTTGCTACTTTCTGTAACTCGGACCACGTTGCAACCTCTCCACCTCCCTATGCCTTAACACATTTACTGCTAGATTGCATTTAATTTAATTTATAGTAGGCATCTTACAGTATAAGCAATGCAAATCTGATGCACTTGGTAACATTTCAAGTTGAGTTTGTGGTTTTTTTTTTTTTTCCCTACAACATCCTCTAGTGTTCAAGAGGCAACAGAGGAGAAGCTGGTGAATGTTTGGGTTGAAGACAGCTTACAAATTTGTAGAAGAAACTCTCAGAGCTTGAAAACCAGAGAACGCAGACCTTTGCTTCTGACACGGAGCAAGGACACTTCATGTGAATAAAGCAAGGTCACAAGAAAAATCTGGGATGGGCTAGTTGGAATTTGCTCAGGCAGGTTTCTGTGTGAAGAAGGCTTATGGAGCTACTCTTTTTGCTGTCAGTTACCCTTAAGTTTGGATTAAGAATGATGTTCTGTTATTTTCTTTAACAGATAAACATGTAAACGAGGATGCAAACAAGTTATCATGCTGCCTTTAAGTTCGTGAATTATAACTTCTTTTTGACATAGAAAAGTACGTTTGAGACAAAAATGGAATCTCTTAGTTATGTCTGCTGTAATCTTTGACTTTAATCCTATTAGCAAATTTGATTAACCAACATGAAAAAGGTGTACAGTTGGTATTTTTCCAGTTCAGACATTTTCCTATTTAGTGTACTCATTAAGAGGACATTTATTAACTTAAGTGCTTGCCTTACCATAGAGGGCAATCACTGTTGTGCTTAGCAACCCTAAAGGAAATGGAGTGAGGACTTGTACTTGTGTAGCCAATTTCATAACAGGCTCCAGCTCATGCCAAAAGGAATCAATCTGCCAGGAGCCAAATACACGCTTGAATATTAGCTAGAAACCTAAACTGCCCACAGTCTGTTCAGCAACAGACCGTCTTTTCCTCTCATTTATTTGAAGTGATTTGTTGAATATTCTCCACAAACAATTATTAGCCTGTTTGTGAGGAGCTAGGTTTATTTGAATGCATTGTTAGTTTTTTCTGGCTACTGCCTAACAACTTTCTAATCTGTTTCATTTTCCAACTAAAAAAACATGTCAAACACGCTTTTCCAACACAAATAATAGCTATTTTGGAAGTGACATTTGCTGTCCTGCTCTCATTTTGAAATATGCATTTACAGTGTGCTGTCTGGTGACCAGCCACCAGCGTTGTTTGCACGCCGTCTGTATTTACAGCCATCATCCACTCAGAACAAATGTGAATTCTTGTCAACTTCACATACACTTCTTTCTCCATAATATGCACCTAGATGTAAGGATGATGTCTTCCAAATCTTCCCTGTTCCTAAACAGGGCAGTTACTTAGGTATGATGCCTTGAATTCATAGAACAGAGGACACCAGAGGAAAGAGGAAAGAAAGGAGAGAATAAAACCTGACTGGCTAGAGATGTTCACCAGGCCTCACTGAACAGACTGCTGCAGTCACTGCTATTCCTGAGTGCTTTTTCCTCAAATTTGATCAGACAAACAGCACTACAGATAGCAGTCAAATCGGAGTTGTTCTCAAATGCTGCAGATTGTACATACGCCCATACAGCCGACAGTTCTTAGACGTGGATGTGAAGTCCTGGTGAGAATATCTTCCTCGTGTTTATTTTAACCTTCTGTTTATAACTGCTGTAAGCACTATAGGAGAAGACAGCGCTGATTAATTTTATTGCCAAATCTCTTAAAATATTAACTGTTTCCAACGCTTACTGAGAAACTCTCCGGGATTTGTGTACAAGAAGGGCCGCACAATTCCCATCCAGCTCCTTCAGCTGAAGGGCTCTGCACTTTTGCCTCTGTACAGGTGCAGCTTAGCTGGAATGCCTCCTTTTGGACTAGGTGGTTCAGAAACAACTCATCAAGTGGCAACTGATTTTTTTTTTTTGCAAGCCCATATAGTACCTGCAATGTTTGCCTTTAAGAGCAGTGACCTATAATTTATACAGTGATCAGGCTATTTACATATACAGTATTTCTTGGTGTTAGTTGTGGGAACACAGGAGAAACTAGAGGGGAGTCAAACATTAAAATATTTCAAATGCCTGTTTGCCTTCTTAAAGCGTGTCATTCTCTGAAGACAGCAGCAGACTCTAACAGTTTTGTCTGGTAGAAGCTGCTCTTCACTGCTGCTCCTGACAACTCCACCGACCCTTCTCCTTCCACCTCTTGTCACTTTTTGGCCATTTCAAATGTTGATTCTCAAAGCTAGCGGTTCCCTGTGTAGTTTTGTCTGGAGACAAGAAAGAAGTGTTCTCGTATCTTAACAGCTTGGCATTTTTTCTAATGAGTCTCCTGGGCTTATCAGACAATTACCTTTTTCCCAGCCATATCTGATGCTGCCTTACTATGAGACCTTTGTAACCCCAAATCATACAAAATAAATCATTATATCATCAATATCAACACAATTCAGTAGCAACAATTTGTTAGCCTTCTCATTATCTAAGATACATGCAGCATTACAAATAACTGAGCATCGCCTCTGCATTTTTCACTACCATCTAACTCCTCACCAGCTGTCTGTGTAAAGCACTGGATGTGAAGTGCATTTAAATGCAGTTGTGCATAATTTCTACCATTAGAAACTGTTGTAAGCTGTGCTAAACCTCGACTGCCGTAACATCCCACATTAGGAGGTGCTGGCTCCTCTAGTAAAGATGCAGAGGCCAGTAGACAATGTTTGGCCATGCTTCACACTTCTAGCATTGTGAAAAAATAAGCTCAAAAATTGGAATTTGGAATATATGAAAACAGAATGTAAAAATCCGTTGCAAAAAGCTTGGCAAAAAAAAAAATAAGATCAATCAGTGAGGCACACTTTTGTCCTCAAAGAAAAGGTTAAGAACAGATGGAGCATATGCTTCCTGTCTCAAACAAGCAGAGACCATGAGACCTGAAGGCAGAATCACATCTGTTTCTCCTTCTCACCTGAATACTTACAGAACTTTGCACTGCCTTCTCAAGTAGTATCAGGCAGGAAAAGAAGAAAAATTCAGATGAAAAATGGTCACCCAAAGATAATTCAGAGAAGGCCTTTCTGAGCAAATGTATTCTGTATTTTGACTCACCTTCTTTATGGACTGTGCTCTGGAGTGAAATTCATGGACTCTATGTTAAATGTAAGTTTTACCACCAGCTCCTGGAAGCAAAGGTTAGGTACTATGTAAGTACTCCCAGCAGACTTTGGACTGCAGGGAGTTTCAGCCTACAGAAATAAATTGCCAGTTGTTTGCTAGGTGGAAAATTGCTGCCACTGTAAAATCCAAATATGCCTAAGAGCCAACAGGTCCTTTTTTGCCCCTCTAGCAGGAAAACGGATTTTAAGAACTTTAAGACTTTTTTTGCCCTTCTCCTCTGTATACTCTACGCTTCCTCTTTCTTGTGACTTTATTTAACTTTGTTACTTTCTTTCTTTCGTCTTTCCCTCTTCTCTCTCATGCCTTTTATTTGTCAAATTTCTCCCAGTGCTATTACGAAAAAGCCTGTAATGTGAACTGAATGCTGCATCCACTTATAATGCTACACAGACAATCAGATAAAAACATTCAACTGTTGGGGTTTTTTTTGTTTGTTTTTTATTGTTCATTTCCACCAAAACCCTTAACAGCTAGAAATGGGATTTTTTTTTGGAGGTATCTTAGACCTCACAATCTATTGCTTCAAAGTAAATGTGCTGAAGCTGTCCAGAAGCTGTGCACCTCTCTAGCTTTCTAGTTCTTGTATTATTTGCCCTCTGATTTTGAGTTTCTGCCTGGGCATGCTATGTTTAGAAGGATTTAAGACAAGGTTGAAAAATAAAGCCATAGACACAGCCTCTTCCCAGATTTTCTGCCTGTCCTTGCAGGGCTACAAGCAAGATTCTGCAGAGCAGCAAGTCACTTCTGTGGAAGCAACAGGTTAATTTTCCCGTGGCTTTTAACTGATATTTTAAGTAAGTAGCTGGGCTGATTGCCCTCAGAGAGGCCATTCAGTTTGACACATTGAGTACTTGCTTCAAGTGTAGATTTTATTTAAAAGACACTAAAAGATGAACCTTTTAGCACCAAGTGCTTTGTAATTATGTCCTCCCTACCCTGCAGTCATAATCACTCCAGTTTCCCACTCCTGGAGAGGCTACTTGCTTCCTTCCGAGCCCACTGGCTGCTTCTGTCTCTCTGGGAGAACTTCTCTTCCTTCTTTCAACTACTACTAAGGAAGATGTGGATACAGTCGGGCCCCAAATACGATATGAGAAAGCAATATAAGCCTGTTTCCTTGAAAAATAACTGCCCCAAGATTCTGGGAAATGAGAGAGAATGCTGGAGTGGGAATGGTTGTCTCTAGATACTATAAAATAGAAAAGCACCTCTTGGTATGTGTTAAGAGCAGTGGTATCAGGATTCTCCTACTCCATTTCAGTCTCTGCCACTACTAACACAGAGCGTGAGTTACATTTCTCCCACGAGTATCCTGGGATATAACTTAGCTACTTCCTTAATGTGTTTTTGAGATCTTATGATGAGAAGTTCTAAGCCAAGTATTACTCTCAGAGTATAACAGTGTTATGTAACTAACAACATTAGTATTTATAATTTATCACTGTTTCTTAATAAAGAGAATGAATTTATTAGTAGTGCAGAGGGTGAATCTATTGCTACTGCAGTTTATCACTAGTGCAAGAATAATTAAAACCTTCAAGTTGTACACTAATCTGAGTTTTTGACTCTGAAATCTGAGTTTTTGACACTGAAAACAGCATTTTGTAAACCAAAATTCTAGGTATTTGGAAACTGATTCATAATCTTTGTAGATGGCATAATTTTTACCTCATACGTGCATTGCTGATCGGTACTAGTTCAGATTAATACATACTGCAAAGGTATATTTCCTCCTATACATGAGAAACACCACTGAGAAAGTTTAATTCCTTTGGGCTACTTCAAGGGCATGAAAGTTTTGATTAGATAGTGGGGTTCAAAATAGCAAGTGAACTGCTTGCTCCAGGTTGAAGCTGGGTCTAGAAGTTTAGGAGGGCCGCTCTGTCCCTTTGGAAGGAAGGTTCTTCATAAAAAGATGATGGATACAGGCAGATTTGTAACAGCGTTAAAACTGGATTAATTACACAAATTTCAGTGCAGCCACATCAGATAAACGCACAAGCAGCAAAGATTATTGTCTAGCCTGAATAATCTTGTGTTCTTGCTCATCTTACATGGAACTGGACCTGTTACCTAGAATTTAATATCATGTTTGTAGTAATCCTCAAAAAAGTCACGAGACTGAGAAAAAATGGAAGACTTTTCCAATAAAAGTACTTTGAACAAATAAGGCAGGCTCGCAACATTAAATTTTTTTAGATTATTTAGTCTAAAACAAACAAAAATATTTGGGAATTCTTAAATTCTTGAAACTGGAATTTGAGACTGGGAGCATCAGCTTCTCTCTAAAAAAATTCATACCCAACTGACAAAATGTTGATGAGATGGTCTAATAGGATGCAAATGTAGGGAAGCCACAGCCTGATGCCTGTGAAGGAGATCAGGAACGGACCAGGTGAAAGAATGTTCATTTCCCTCCGTCACTCCATAGCTGCTCTCTATTTTCAGTTTGGACTACACTACGGCACACAAATTTACAACAGTTATCTCCTTTTCCACCCACCAGCACAAGGTATTTGTGGTGCTTATGGAGGTACTGTATGATGCACAACTTTTATCCTTTATCAGCTTGATTCCTGCCAGCCTTTAAAAGTTTGCAATTTACATATTGCTGCAAAAAGCCAATTTCCACAATCTTCCTTGGGACACAAATGTCCCATTGGTGGATAATATCTGTTTTTCTCTTGTGGTAGGAGAAGAAAGCAAGTATAACGGTTCCTTGATGTCTTTTGCTAGCCAGTAATTGCTAAATCTGTGCAGATTTTGTTAAAGCAAGCATGACTTTTCTAAAATGCTGGAGTAGAAATTTAAAATTTACTGCTTATGCAACAACAGCTATAAGCATTTGAAGAGGTATCATTCTATGCTATAAGCCTTGTATTTTACACAATAACAAGATAGCTCTTTATGAAAACCTGCTGCTGCTTATCATTAATCCCTCAACTTCTAGACTGGATTTAGTTAATACTTTTAGGGAATGAATCTGGATCATTAATTAACAGTACTAAGGATATCTGTAATAAGATTATGCACATGGTTCTACATTCCCACCACTCACTTGATTTTCTTTTGAACTAATGGGAGCTTTGCCATTGGCTTCAGTGCACTCAACACTGGAACTGTCACTTTTGATAAAACAGTAATAATGAAACAGCTAAAGAGGAAACTAAAAAGTAGACAAAATTATTAGCTGATAGATGAGAAGGATGAGGGTCACTATATGCTATGAGATCATAGGAAAGGTAAAAGAGGGCAGAAGTAGAAATAACAAAGATTGGGAAGAATGGACTGCCAAAGACAAGATAAGGCAAAGGCAGGTGGGCAATAGTTCAGATAAGCATCAGAATAAAAATACCAAGTAGTTTGGAATCAGAAATGAGAATAATACTGATCTAATTCAGAACAAAAAAAAACAAAGCACCTGCTCATTGTGAGGAAAGACTATGCGAACTTAGAATAGAGCAAGGGAATTCAGAATTCATCTTGTTTCTTTCAGCTGGAGGAAATTATGAGGTACCAAAAGCACAGATTTCTATTACATAGAGACTTCTTGTCCCATAATGCGTTGTTTACTGCTAACATGTACCCTTGTGCAAAGAGACTTCCAATTTGCTCTTTGGAGAACAAAAATCCAACTGATTTGTACTCTTCATAAAACAAATAAACCTGCCTGATATGTCCACAGATATGTTTGCTGGATGACACATCAGATAGCGGGAAGAAGACAGGCACTTCCACATCTGCTTTCAGTCTCATTTACAGTAGGGTGAGAGATGCTCTGATCTTTGCACAGAACTGGACAGATGCCTGAGTGATGGAAGGACAAGGAACCTGAGAGCGAAAGAAGGCGATGTGCCTATCCATTTCCCTCTAGATGGCATGAACCTGCATTAGGAAGGCTCCAGCCTCTGCAGTGATGTCAGAATCATTCCCCTGAGATCTGGAGCAATGAAACCTTCCCCCAGGGGTAGCTGTGCTTTTCTTTGCTCTCCCCCTCCCTGAAGATTCAGGTCTCAATCTCAGGTTAAATTTCCACTGAACTGTGAAGCAGCAGGAAAGCAGATTTAATACCCTGCCTATTATTTCCAACAGTGTTCCCTCTAGTGTATATAAAACATTACTATAATTCCATCCTAGGGTTCTGTTGTTATTAACAAATCACTTGAATTTTGCTGTAAGTAATTAAAATTACAAGTACTTTTTATCGTAGTAAAAGGCAGGAGGCAAATGTGGCTAGGGTCTTATTATTCAGATACATGTAATAATTCAGGCAGCAGTATGTACTCCCTCAATCGCTTTTCTTTCCCACAACAGTTTGAAGCCTTCAGCAATGCAACATACAATTCCTCAAAGCTTGGAAACTTAAATCTAGGTCCCATAGCACCTCATGGAAATAAACAGCACAAATGCCAAGCCATTTTTTTTCTGATTAACTAGATATAAAATACCTTGCATATATGCAAAATGTTAAACGAACTAAGCATTGCTTATGGAGACTTAAAGGTTTAGTTGGAGTCAGGCTCTCTGACTCTTTCAGACATTTCCAGGAGTAAGCCAGCACTCCATCAGCAGTAAATATAAGACTCACTGTTAGGTCAATCTTTTCCCCTGAAATAGCATTTTTCCAGGATCAACTTTGAAGAGAGGATTAAAACAACAACAACAAAAAGCGTAAAGAAGGGAAAATCAGTAAGCAAATGCATTCCTAGGAGACTAGGAGGTTATAAGGACTCTCAGGCCTATTTACTGAATCCTCTAATCACCATATAGGGCACAGCTACTGCATTTAAGGGAATTTTATGAACCCTACTAAAAAAAAAATATAGACTCCCCAGGCCAAAAGATTATATGTGGGGAATTGACAAGGTTTTTCTTGGTCTCATCTTTCCACCAAAAAGCTTATCTTGTGCTCCTTTCCAGATTATTTGCATGAACAAGGAAGGTTACAAAAACAGAAAAGACTTAGTGAGACAGATGAAAGATTCAAAACACAGCTTTAAATCTACAAGGAGTTAATACCATTGCATGACTAAGCTTGAGATAAACTCTTGACAGTCAAGCAGGAGAAAGATGCTTGGGGTTTTGTCATTCTAACATTTAAGAGCTACTCATACACAAACCGTGTAAAAAAAGGTCATTGAAGACACAACTGTGGGAGATGTTTTTTGATTGATACTTTTGTGTGTGACAAAGGGCATCTGCTGGAGATAACTATTCAAGGTAGAAGACAGGCAGAAGAATACAGAATGTATTAGTGCAATATTAAAACTTTAGAAAGGGTGTACTAACTTGATGAACTCTCAGAGTGAAAGCTAGTTCATCTAAGTCTGCAGGAGCTCATTCCAAAATATATTCCCAGACAGCTTGCATCCATTTCATTACTTAAAGAGTATAAAGAATTACTTGAAAATTAGTTTAAAAGATATTTTAAACTTTTGTTGTCTGGACAGGACTGAGATGTGGATCCTATAGGCCAATCTCCTTCCCTTAAGTGCAAAAGTACCACAGAGAAATCTCCCCAACTACAACTCTTAATACATTTACATGAAATGCCATCCTTAGTTTCTGTATTTCAGTATACATAAGACAGAAATAATAATATTCACTGCTTCATTTAAGTTAATGTTATACATTTTAAAAAGTTCTGACCCTCCCTCCCTCCTCTGGCAGCATATAATACGTATAGAGATAAGAAAATAAGCTGTTTGCACTTAATTCAATCTATACCACCTACATTAAACTTCACCCAATTTAACTGCCAGTTAATGTCTTAATGCTATCTAAATCCTAAGCAGTAGGAGGATTATTGGTTTAAGTACTTTTGCTTATAAAGCAGCCTTCTTTATCTTGCAGAGGATCATACACCTGCTTCAGCAGATATTTCTCAGTGAAGACAACACCTAGACAATAACATGTTATCTGATCATTGTAAATGCATTAATATTGAGCCAACAGATACATTTTTTTAATCTCATTTCCTTCTTATCTCCTCCATGATTTATCAAACACAACTTTGTCATATTTTATCGCTAACCAGGAAGAATCTATTTCAGAATTCAGCTTTAAGCAATAGTGTCATCCGCCTATCGCATGCCCCAGATTTAGTAGTCAATAGTATGCAGTCACTGAAAAAGACTTGACCTTGGTGTGGATATTCCATTCACACTTATCAATTCTTTCTGGGGTCATTGTATGCAAAGCGGGAAAAAACAAGCAAACAAGAAAATGTACATTTTGTTTCACGGTGATTTTTACCGCTCTTATTAGTAATTGCCTTTTTTTTTTTTTTTTTGACAGAATGTCCTGAGAAGAGTTATTAACTGAAGACATAACATGTCTTCCTGCATTACCCTTCTCTGGACATGCTCCAGGGCCTCAATGTCTTTCTTGCAGTGAGGGGCCCAAAACTGAACACAGTATTTGAGGTGCAGCCTCACCAGAGCTGAGTACAGAGGGACAATTACTTCTCTGCTCCTGCTGGCAACACTATTTCTGACACAGGCCAGGATGCCATTGGCCTTCATGGCCACCTGGGCACGCTGCTGGCTCATGTTCAGCCAAGCGTCAACCAATACCCCCAGATCTGTTACTTCCACACAGTCTTCCAGCCACTCTGCCCCAAGCCTGTAGCATTGCCTGGGGTTGTTGCGGCCAAAGTGTAGGACCTGGCACTTGGTCTTGTTGAACTTCATCTCATTGGCCTTGGACCAGCAATCCAGCTTGTCTAGATATTAAACTTGGGGTGAAAGTTGCTGAACAGCAAACAGAAATCATTACTGCTTCTCTGTCACTTAGATACTAACATTCTGATACTCTCCCTTCTGCCTGTATATCGTACACAAACTTACTCTCTTTAAAAAAGAGATATGGTACTTGTGAACGTACCAAATGGGGAACACAAGTTCTTTGCAACTCTACTGTGTTCAGACTTCCAAATACTTACCAGTTTGCTATTAATAGAGAGGAATGTGAGATGATCTGCTGCTGGAATTGGACCATGACAAAGAAGAAACAAACTGATTTATAAAATGTTAATGACTACAGAAATTCCATAATTAGAATCCTTGCTACTTATGCTGGAGATTGTACAGATGGATAAAAGGAACAGAGACAATTCTCCAGGCTTCTAGGAAAAATTTTTGCTGCCCAGCACTAGAGAAAAATATGAGAATCCAGAGCCTAAATTAGAGAGGAGCTGAAAAACAAGGAGGAATCAAAATACACCTGGATGTGAAAGATAAAATAACTGCAGCTAAGACATAACATAAAAGGCTGCACCAGAAAGACTTATTATTTATCTCAGTGAATTTTGTTGTGTTTTTCAGCTTCTTTTCAAACTTTCCCTCCTCAGCACACATTGCAATGTGAAGGAGACCCCAGGATTTGCCACGGATCCCAAGAATGAACTGAGCCTTAAACTCACAAGAAACAAAGTGAGGATAACACAGAATCATTTATATTATAATCACATAAATTAGCACACTGTAGGTCATCCACTCTTATCTTCTGTGTCAGTAATGTGCCCTGATTACCTATGACAACCATGTTATTAGCAAACTGGATGTTCACCAGCTGAACCCAGGGCAACGACAACTGAACTATTGCTTTCAAATGTTACATACTTCTTTTGATATATACATAGGTTGCTCTGAAAGTAATGTTTCCTATTTATTTTCAGGGAAGCTACAACCAATACGAAGAGCACAATAACACTATTTGATAGTGTTTTGATAGCTACAAACCACTATTTTTCAGCACAGTTGCCACTAGTAGCTACGTATTTTTGCCAGTGATGAACAAGAGCCTGCATGCTGCACTTATAAAGATCTGCACCAGCAGAGGTGACCCATGGTCAGCATTGCCTGATGAAATGCATCACCCACTACCTCATCATGCCAACATCCACTGTTTGATCTCCAAAAACACTCAGCAAGCATCAACAAACGTGAGTGCCATTTTTTTAGCATGGAGGAATTCAGTGACACACCTTCGCTTTATATGCACTCACACGTCAGATGCCATTTTGTCAGACTATCCCTCTGCTGCCATCAGTCACACGGCAACAAAATATAACAGAACATTGGTGGGAAGGTTCAGCCTCTACTGCCATACCACCAACATCAGCCTCTGACAGAGGCATTACTTTTGGAGGAGCCCTCCTAATAAACTAAGGATTTATTGTTGCAGGGAATTATGCTACTAAACCGTGGAACCAGGAAGATTCAGTGAGATGTTTCTTTAAATTTGGTGGCCTGACAATATTTGTCCTGCCAATAACTCTGACAAAAGTTAGGGAAAGAAAAGAAGGAACTAAAAAGTACTAACTCACTTTCTAATGCTTTTAATCCCATATTCCTGACAGCCAACAATGTATCTCATAAGTGTATTTGCAAGACCGAAACACTGTACAGGTAATGCCTTTCATAATATGTAAATTGAATTTTCTTACAAAAGTGTTCACTTTACAAATCATTATGTCTCTGGGACAGAAAGAGCCTGCAATGTGATCAGCAATTGTAACATGGTTGTTTTACCCTGTGAGAAGAGGCTTTGCACAGAACAACCTAGACAGGCCTGAACAATCCTACAAGCACATACATTTCATTGATATTTATGTCTTGATCACATTAGCAGCCAAGCCAGGCAAATACATTTCCCTAAATTGATAATTAAGAAAGTGGAGGTCCTAGAATTGCTTTGACATATCATTTGTACACTTTGCCATCCTGACAACGCCTTAAGTATGAGAGAAAATCTTCAGTATAGAGATTTGCATGCGTAGAGCCCACAATAGTCTACAATGCAGCACCCTTGATCTGATTAGCCTTTGCTACAGCAAGAGATGTCTCAGAAAAAAAGGTTTAGATGGCAGCTAGCTAATATTTATCTTCAGTTTAATCTTCTTCTTTGTAACTGTTTTCAAGTTTGTGATCAAGAATGTAGCCTATTGCTTTGCTTGACAATATCTATTTTCATTTATTTTATGTTGTTAAATCTCATAAGAAAAATATGTTACTTTCTCAAATGCAAAGGATTCAGAGAAAGCAGTAGTGCAGCTGAACTCTGGAAACTAAGACATGGCTCCGTCTTCTCAACAACAGCAGATGAGGAAAGTGCTCAGTGATGTGGATGAACTGATGCATGTAGAAAATGGTGGAAATAAATTATAAAGTGTCTGCATGGGAGCCTTACACTGCCTGTAGATAATCTGTTTGTGATAGAACATGAGCATCCCCTGGTTCTCCAGGCTAAGTGCAGGTACACCAACACCAGCCCTTTGCAGGCACTCATATAAGCAACAGATTTACACCTCATATGTATCTCTTGCTATCCAGCTGTAGGCTTACCTCTACACTGATGCAGTAGTGCACAGAAGCTCAGTGTAAATGCAGTACAATATTGAGATGCTGCCAGGCCTCACTCAGCCACCTCAGGTAAACACACTGGGACTCCTGCAGGATTTGATGGTGATTTTAGGTCGAATATGTGAGTACTTCTCTCAGCTGCTTTTATTGACATAGTCAAAGGATTTCAGTGGAAATAAAATTATGGAAGCTCTGCTTGCTGTATTGTTATTGCTTAAGGTGACCTGATCAGCACACAAAACAGTTAGTTGTAAGGTTTGACATTCAAATGCTGACAATGTTTGTACAGTTTGTCACTACATTTGACAAACATCAAAATCTGGTAACGTACAAATGAGAGATCACTTACAAATCTAATAAATAAAAAAAAAAAAAAAAAAAAAACAATGGGAAAGGAATGCAAGTGCATGATGTATAGTAAGAAAGAGAAGAGAAAGCATTAGCAGCTGTGTTAGTATTAAACAGACTCGCTAAAAATCTCCTTGTGATGGCATCTCAATATTGTACTGCAGTCTTGGGGGAATGTGGGAGGTTTCCAGTGAAGGATGAAAGCCAGAGCAAGGGATTAATGTGCATAGGCTTGTCTCATCTTTGAACAGCTGTCTGACACCTGATCTTCAGATACAGTATAGATACAGGAACAATATAAAAAATGTGTAGGTCTTCAGAACATCGTATTTATAACTTGTGCATACATCACAAAATATATTGCAAAAACTGTATACTAAGGAACTTCATAGAAAACTCACCATTATCTTGCAGAAATGAAAGACAAGAGGGAAAAAAATGTTAATTTATTTAAGTAATTCTAGTGATACAACATTTAGTTTTATTTGTTTCTTCATGATGTCCTTGCATATGTACATAATTGGTGCATTATGCTGAACAAATATGAGAAGATCCTATTGGAACTTATTTCAGACTGCTGAAGTAACTGATTTTGCATATAATATATGGCCAATCTAAAATACTTCTCTTTAGCTTGACCTTCATCAGAAAAACAATAAAAATTGCTGTCATGCCTTTCCAAAAAGGTCTTTGCCAAAGCACTAGAATTAGACTTTAAGTCACCAAAATGCATTATACGTTCACACAAAGCATGATAGGGCTTTTCTCCCTTATTCAGCCCCTTTGTCTGGTTGTTGCAATCACTTGGAGATTGCTTTGATTTGGCTCTCTCAGTTGTGGCTTTCAGAGCTGAGACAAGTAATTCTGCTTGCAGTACTATGAGGCATATTTGGCATTTGCTGTCATGAAGTGTGGCTGTAGTTAGTGTCAAGCCACCTAAGCAGAGACTGTAATGGGGGTGAGTCTCTGACAAAAGTGGAGTCAGGATGGTGTCAGGATAGCACTGCTAGCTGTACAGATGTACACTGTTTGTGCTGTCTTTCAGTAACGCAAAAAGAAACAGAAAGCTGTGAGATCATTAAGACATGCAAACGGAATATTTAATATACGTGACTTATATGTTTACAGTCCTAGAAATGTAGTTACCATCAGTAACTAGCAAAGTTATTATTACACAAAAATGCAAAAACATTCAAACTTGAAGGAGCATGCTAATTAAGAAACACAGTAGGATTATAAAACAGAGGCACCTGGGGAGGAAGAAAAGTCCCACCAGCTATATTTGCATTTTTTAATTTCAGAGCTTGGTGTCAGAGAAGAATGAAAAATGCTGCCTCACCACAGGCATTTTCACAAAAGCACAAATTTACCTGTTGCTGGGCAGCAGGACTGAGATGACAGGCAGGAAAGGAGAATCTATCCTAAGTAGAGAAATAGGGTAGATTCTAATGAATCAAATCAGAGTGGCAAACTAAGTTGCCTCTTCTGCTAGGCAGTTTTAGAGACCCACTCCACAGGCAGGGGTTTGTTGCTAAAAGGCAATGTTGGCTATTACTGCCAAGCTCTTACTCAGAGCCTCAGCTGCCATGCACAAATGCTACAGCCTGCTGTTTTCTAGTTTGTTTTCCCTCCTCACCACCCATAGTATTATCCTTACAAGAATAAATGCCTTGTCTGTGTTTTAGGCTAAGACTTGAAACAGATTTGGGACAAACCAAGGCCCCTTGCTTCTTTTACTTCCAAGGTGGCTAGGAATCCAATCCAAGAGGTGTTGCAGAACCTCTTCCCCAATAGCCTCCCTGTGCCTGTAGCCTGGAATCTGCATGAGTATCCACAGGGGGTTGCTTATAGCCAGGTGTTAGGTCTCAGGGAGAAATTAGCCCTAGCTTATGTTATCCAGTGCTCCACAGGCTAAGGTATGCGAGGAAGACATCAATTATCACCTTGGCTGGCACTCAAGTCAAAATCTTTGCATGGAAATTTACATGTATTCCAACAATCTGCAAAAGGTGACAGACTTGTGGAGCTGGAAGATGAATGAGTAACTTTTCCTTGCAAGGACAGACAGAAGCAGAGCTTTGTTTTTCCAGACTGTTACAGGGTTCATCAATTAGTTTGCAAGTAAGCTACATGGCAGCAAAAGGTAAAAACACTCCAATTGCTGACAGTATTTAGAACAGATCAGAAGATGATACTAAAGTAAAGTGTAAAATGGGACTTGGGTTTTAGTTGTTTGGAAGAGTTGTTAGCGTAGGAAAAATACCTCTCCGCTGTCTCCCAAGAAAGTATTTTCTTGCAGTATGACGCAAAGCTAACTAGCATCAATGGAAAAAACTCTTGGGTGAGATCTGTGTCTGCACTGGAGAGGAGATGGAACGCATTTGTCATGGGAGAAAGGATTTCATCCAATCAGCATTCAGTGAAAGAGTTCACCCAGTGAGCACTTCAGTCAGGAACTAATACATCTTCCTTCTCCTCCCACCTTTTCACTCAGTTGTCCCTAGGACACCATCAGGAGCTCCTACTGAAGATCTTGGGAATAAGGAATTTTCATAAGAGCTGCTACAGTAGGTGGACACCTGCTGTATGGTACTGGGAAGCTTTCTCTTAATATGCCACACCAAACCAGATGTCAACAATCCAGGCTTGAGTGACTTATAGAATTGATAATATTTTCATTAAGGAAACTATGTGAGTGAGGCAGTGATCTGAAAAGTGTAATATTGAATATGCAGCTTCTTTTTCCACTCCTCAAACTAAGGACTAGTTATCTAGCTTCATATTTTTTTTTTTTAAATATGGTATTTTTGGAAGCAATATGAATTGAAAGTAATTTTAGCAGCACCATTCATAACTTTGACAGCTTTTATAAATTAAGAAAAATAAGTAATGTAAAACAAATACACGGGATAGGAATAAATCCCCTAACTGCCTACTGACCAGCTAAAAATATATATTTTGACTCACATTTTTCAAGGTTTAAAAAAATCAGGATGATTTCAAGAAAATATTTCAATCAGGCTACAAAGTCTGTAGGCTAAAAGCTGTCAAGCAGTGCACTGCATTATAGATGGAATAGTTTGAATATTCTGTGGTATGCTTTTCTGCCATCTTTTGCCTACTTCTGCAGTGAGCCCCTAAAAGGCACATGATCACAAACCAAATTCTGGTTTTAGAAGTGAATGCACCTGACTTTTAAATTCAATGGCACTTGGGTGCAGATACCTCAAGCCTTCCAGGCTTGGCAAGTGTTCTTGGTTTTGTTCCCTGTCTCCAGACTGTGGCACAGTACAGAGACCAGAATTCAAATCCATCTATAACTTTTCTCATCCATTATTATTGAGTCATTGCAAACTGATTATTAAACTACATACATCTGTCCTATTTCTCATTCATTTCAGGTGAAGATGCCAACCAGAAATTCTCTCAGCTCTGCAGAGCTGGCACAGCTTTAAGGGTAGCAATTTGAGACCTTCCTCTGACTTGCACATCCATCAACAATACTTTCCATTACATTTCTTTTATTGTAGGTAGTTGTATCATATATTGTCAAATTCTTTCCTGCGTGCCCAGTGAGTTTACTATTAAAGCAAAACCAGCAACATATTTCTCATGTAAACTTGCTGAGTATCAACTTAGTAGGGAGTTTCTCTCTTGTACTGCTTTGAGCTGGAAGCATTGTAGAACTTGCAGGGAAGATTCAATGACAGATAGCAGCAACTGAGTCCCTTTTAGGCTTTATTTATTTTGGAGAGGAGGGGGAAGGGGAAACTTTTCCTGAGAAAGTGAATCATTTTCTTGACACATTCAAGTTCACAGAAACCCTAAAAAAAAGTTGTCCTAAGTTAAAGCTTTGCCCAACCGTGTCAGTCTTGCTCTTATTTTAAAACAGCTTCAACAAATCCTCAGGCAGAATCAACAGCATGTTTCTTGGACATACTGTTTTACATTAGTGCAGGATGTGACTCAGTAGGTCTCTCCATCTGATCCTGCATGGACGACGCAGAAGTTGCATTACTATCAAAGGAACGATTTTATTTTCCAGATGAAGAAGCTCACACATGAGAAATGCTGCTACACATATCAGTCCTTCTGCTGCATAAGGATTCAACTTACTGAAATGTCACAAGACTCCCTGTCAAAAATACAAAGCTTATTTACCAGTGATACCCTCCTACTCTGCTGCAGCCCACAAAATGCTTAAAATAACCAGCCAAAGGTAAGCTTTAAAGCCCTCTGCCTTGAGCTTCAGTTTCAAACAAAGCAAATGCAGTTTAAACAGAGGAAGTAAATGTTGTTCTGTTCAAGATTTCACCCTTCAACCAGAAATAAATAAAAATTCCCTTATTCCTTAACTATTTAATGAAATTCTGAAATGTGTGCATGTTCTTAACATTGTAAAACACTGTTAAAATTTACCATGGTGGTGTGATCATCAGCATGAAACACACACGAGAACATGGGTGACCAGCTTTGGTCACCGTGTGAATAAGGAAAAGGTGACAAACAAACAGTTCTCCAAGATATCTCTGCATTTTCTCTGCAATGCTGCTAGGCAAGTACTTCATAGTGGAGGCTGTAAACTCCAGAACAACTGCCTATCCTTAGCTGTTGCCTTCAGTTGTAGTCAGCCTAGCAGGCTTTACCTTCCGGACTCTAAACTGGGACAAGAGTGATACAAGGAAGCACCTATGTGGCTATCCGTAATGCCTTGCAGATTTATGCTTTGTGATTCCTTCATTGTACCATAATTTCAAGACAATGATTTTGCACCTTGACCCTCTCATCCTCCAGTCCTTCACAGTCTACAGAGGCTGAAAAGCCACATTTTCTTATACCCAAGCTGCAAAGAGGTACTGCTGAATGCTCTGGAAAGTACTCTGGGATAGCAATGTTAAGTCTGAGAATGTTAAATATTGTGGATACAGAGGAGCACAAATAAATTTGAAGAGAAGAGCTCCTAGCTGCTCTGTCAGTGAGCTAAGAAGAGTTAACTGTAGTTTGGGTAGCACATAGAAACAATTTCAAAGAAAGAAACCCTGAAATGTCAAAGAACAGAGTTATCAAAACAGATCATTGTTAACAAATGGCTGTTTATTGCTAACACAAAGCAAGTGTAGGATTTGAAGCTGGGCTCCTTCGCTAAGTGTTTACTACAGGAAGGGACAAAAAAAGACATTTGTATCCTATCAGTTGTTCATAAAACTCACAACTGTTTCCATATGGCCTACTACTATACTCTTACACTTTGAGATATACAACTTCCAATTGTTGGTCCTTAACAATGATTCACTGAATGAAACATCCCCTCAGTATGAATCTAGCTACATCCTATTCTCAGTCAAGTTTTTTCAGTGGAAAATGAGTTAGAGATGATGACTGGAACAAGCCTCGCACACTGGAAGCTCTCAGAACATCAAGCATGCCTGGACAATACCATATCACAGTTAGTTTGGGAATCTATTGGTGATTATACTGCTTAACTTGCATTTGTCTGGAAAACTCACTTTTCCTGTCTAAGTTTATCTGAGTATCTGAACATCTTTGGAAAAGTCTTGGCAGCTCTTTTGTGGTAGGAATTAAAACAGTAATACCTCATGCATGGTAGCAAAACTTCACTGCAGAATATGATCTCACAGAAGTGCTGCAGAGAGAAGGGACTGAAGTTATTCACTCAGCTCAAGGAAAATACCTCGAGACTGCTTTCAGGAAATGCTCTCCAAGGCAAGTTTCCTCAATAACTAATTTCTGCTGCTGTGCCTTCTCTCTGTGTGTGTTCAAGCAACCAGAAAGTGCACACACCAGCTGAAGGCTCCACTCCTAGGTTCTGTGCAATAGAAAGAATGATGGTTTAGTATTACTGAGATCTCAGTACCTCTGAGGACTGTGAGGGACAGAATGGTAAATCCAGCATCTTGGCTAAGTTTTCTCCATAGACATTTAATGATTGTTTGTTTTTAATGGTTTCTACAACTTGCCCCAAATTCTTCAAGCACTAGAGAAGTCAAAGATTCCTTAGCATAAAGGCCCCAAGCAAAAGCATGCACCCTTAGGAGACAGTCAGAAGTAGAAAGAAACCTTTGCTGCTTACCTTTGTTTTCACTGACTGTCATGCGATTACAACATTATGATGCCGCATATGCCAACAACCATTAGGCATCTTTATTGTAAATAACATTTTTCTCTGGCAAGAGATCTCGCCCCACCAGAAGCGCCACTAATGCATTAGTGCATAATTGAAATAACATTTACCACCTGAGAAAAGGCTTCAGCTTCAAAACTTATTAACAAACCAGCAGTGAAACAAAATACTTAAACTGTAATTAGAAGGGCAGGTAAATAAGTAGCAGACTGTGCTGGCAAAGCAGGCACAAAGGAGCTTATCAGTATTAGACCCACTGGGATAGAAAAGAGAATGCAAATGAGAGTAAGTCTCCTGAGAATGGTGAGATGCAAGGTAGCGTGAGGAAAAAATGGGCTATTTGAGGGCAGCATCAGGTCTCAAATCTTTAGAATGCACGGGGCTCAGAAGTTATAAACTGTGGCATTGTGAAGGCACAGTGGAGGGCTGTTTCCCCTCCAGGCAGGGTGCTGAGGCCTTGCTGACACCTTGAGTGAGGGCAGGCTTGGCTGATGCTGGGGCCAGGGCAGCCGTGCCAGCCAGGGAGATCATGGCAGGGAAGGGACAGCAGTAGTGGGTGCTCCCTGTACCAGCTAGCCATGGGAGCAGGAGCCTCTGGAAATCCTGGCAGGCAAGCTGGCTGCTAGTATGTGCTAAAATCCATGTCTTCAAAGCTGGTTGGAGCAAGCTGACTAAAGCAGCTAAAATCACACCTTCATTTTATGTATGGACATACCCCGTGATGATTAAAGTAGAGACTGTGGTACCAGAGAAAATTAGCTTGTTCCTTCCCTTGCCTTGTAATGATTAGCTCAGGTCTTGGTGGAGCAGGGTGGCTGCTACCACTTGCTATATCTGCACTTCTGAGGTTTCACTAGAACAATTGAACCAGCTGGGTCTGTGAAAAAAATATCTTGTCTGTAAAGCATAAAACTTTACCAGAAAAAAGCCCAGGACACCTATTACACTAGTTAGAAATGCTTTTGCTGACCAACCTTGCTTTTTTTTTCCAATATAAGCTATACATGAAAAAAAAATATCTGGGTTTTAAACAGTGAATTTAAGAGGGTTGCAGTCTGCCAGTGCAACCACATCTGCAAAACTTCTTTACTAGAGACTAAGTCAACACTTGCAGAAGAAAGAGAGATCTGTTTTTAAATCCAAATTTAAAATGTTAATTCAACTCACTGTTCACAGAACTGTGAAGTGCCAAAGATGCCAAAGATCCCCAAAATGCTGAGCAGAGACAGTAACAGGTATGACTGAAAAGGCAAGCTCTAGTTCTTGGATTACAGCAATACTTGAGGACTCCAGATATATATTCGTATAGATATCAATCCCATAATTTGCTTTAGGCTGGAAAACCAGAGTTTGCAGAGATCTGAGGCACTAGGACCTCTTCTCAGCTGTTCTTTGAAAATTATGAGCTCCGGGGACAGCTAGGTCCTATTACATAGCAAGTGACATCAAACATTTGAGATCTTACACAGTTTTCTACGTTATTCATTTTCTACCTGATGGCAATGTGCTCCTATTATTTTTGCCTCCCACTACTGTTCTGTGGTGAAACCCTGCATCAAGAATTCAGGTTAATTCCTTTTATTTTTCTACCTCCTGCTGCTGTTCTATCTGTCAGAGCTGCTACAGGAAACAAAAAATTGCAGCAGAACAGCCTAGCAAAAACATCGCTCTGCCTCTTGTGATATTGATGGAATTTCAGAGCTCCTTGCCTCAGACTGTAAAGAAAACAGCTCTTAATTTTCATGTTCCAACTATTATTTTCTCATTGTGCCAGGCTAGCAGAAAATCAAACCCACCCACCACCTCCTGCACAAAAACCACCCCCAGAGCACAAAGAAGAACACTGTCTGTCATTTCCAAGTGGTTTCAAAGATCCACTTTCCCTGACTTGTTTTTTTTTGTTTGTTTGTTTTTGTGTGTGGTTTTTTTTTTTTTTTTTTTTTCTTTTTTTGGCTTTCTACATAGCTATTACTAGAGACAATGTGAAATACTAAATTCCACCTGCTTTGTGGCTGGAAAGAAAACGTGCAGTCATCTCTGTGCAAATTCTCCTTCACAGCTCAGGGAAGGGTTCAGAGCGAGCCACAATACAGAGAACAGACACATCGGTGATCCCTTCCTTTCGCCTCTTTAAGACACAATGCTGTCACTTATTCATGCCGTCTGTAACATAAAACCAATATTTTTGGTAGTTAAAATCAGAAATTTGTATGATTAGCAACGGATGGACTGCTAAAATTTCATGTAAATGAAATGTCAATCCGAATTATAACCCTCGAGCTGCAAGTGCTACTACTGAGATTTAAGGGACTGTATTGCCCTCTAGTGCCCACAAGGGAGAGCGGATAATCTCACTATCACTACATCTCCACACTTCCCTTTCAGCAGGGGCTTTTGGAAGTGGGTTTGCTGCTGAAAAGCACGCATGGTACTCATAGCACCATGTATTAAGCATGCAGTGCTCAGCTGTCAGCTGTGAACAGCCTTTGCAGCTGCCACATCAAACCTGTACTTTCATTAAATCAAGTGAAAACTAGCAGAAACATTGCTTTAGACCAGCCCAGCAGACCTTACTTATTCATAGAATCATAGAATCATAGAATGGCCTGGATTGAAAAGGACCACAATGATCATCTGGTTTCAACCCCACTGCCATGGGCAGGGTCGCCAGCCACCAGACCAGGCTGCCCAGAGCCACATCCAGCCGGGCCTTGAATGCCTCCAGGGATGGGGCATCCACAACCTCCTTGGGCAACCTGTTCCAGTGCGTCACCACCCTGCCTCTCTGCATGGAGAGAGCAGCAGAGCCCCAGTGAAGCTGTCCAGGTCCGTGGGGGTCACTGACACCTGGAGTGTTTTATTAAGGTCCTTCAGTGGTCTAGCAATGGTCCTCTCCCTGCATGGGGACCTACATACAAAATATTATAAGCTATCCTTCCACATCCCCGTCCTGCACAGAGATGCCCTGGGGACACATCAAGTTCAAGAAGGAGCCTTTAGGTGATGTGTTCTGACTGACTAGGGTCTGGGCAGAGAATTAAAAAAGATGCCTCATAAAGAGGGAGAAGTGGTATTTCCTCAGAGTCTAAGATGTGGAGTGAGGTAGAAGGAAAGGGGTCTGCATCCATCTGCATACAGGGTGACACTCACTCCTTGGAGGAAAACCTGTAACACTAAAGCTGAGCACATTGAACTTGGAGGAGTTACGAATGCAGCTTCCATATGGAAAAAAACTCCAATTTTTCTCCTGATTGTTCTCCTAACATTCCCATTGCCTTGAAAGTGAAGATGCTCTCAGAAGAGAAGAATGATGACCAGAATAACAACATTTTGCAATGCTTTTGTCTAATAATAGATCAAGTACTAGATATGCAGAAGTTCAGAGAGGTTCACTTGACTTGTCCAAGGTCACAGCAGGAGGCCACAAATAGACCCAGACCTCCTGGCTCCTAGGCCTGTGCTTATGCCAGCCATAACAGAGAGATTTCCCTCCAGCAAATGTGCTGAGAAGTTGCATAACCTGAACCTACTGGTTAAGTTTCTTTCTGAAGTTCCTGACAGCAATCCATAACCAGATACTTCAAACTCAGCATTATAGCTGTGATCTGCTGGTAGTGACACACATAGTCTTTAGACTTTTGCAAGTATGCCATATGTTATATCAGGTCTCATAGCCAAAATTTTGTCAGTGATTAAGAGCTGAGGTGCACTGTATCCTCAGAGTTCTTTAAGGACATACGGTGACTTTCAATATTATCCACAAGACTTAGAATCTGTCACTTCAAGATTTTTTACTATCAACTGAATATCATTCTATCCAGTTAACAGAATACTATTCACTTAACTTCTTTTCATTTTCATTTTTCTTGGCTTTTTTTTTTTTTTTTTTTTTTTTTTTTTTTTTTTTTTTTTTTTTTTTTTTTTTTTTTTTTTTTTAATGAACTCCTCCTTTTAAAGCAGCCAGCTTAAGGAATGATTCTCCTTCCCTCTTACTCCACTTTTCATTCACTCCAATTTTACAGATAAGCTAAACAACTGAGCTGCAGTAGCTTTTCTTAGCTGCAATGAAGAGACTATTTTGAACCTTCAACTCTATTATTTAAAATTACCTCTTACTGTTCTTTTTCTTATTATTATTAATTCATGGAATTGTGTGAAAATCATAATTCCAATTTCTTTTTCTCTTCTTTTTTTAAGGAGGGGGACACCACATATGATTTGGGTTCTGATCTACTGAATTGCCAAAAGAGATTCTTGCCGTTGAATAAGTAATGGTAAATAATCAAACCCCAGCAGAGGAATGAAAGAAAGCAGACAATACATGAAAGGTCTAGCCAAGCCATCGCTACGTTTAGCTTCCAAAATGATCTTCAGACGTAGTTTTGAGCATAATTCAAAAGAAATTAGTGACTGAATGGAATTCAGTTTAACATTAGAAAATGTAAAAATATTTCACTTCTCAGCATATGAGTGTGCCACAGTATAAGCAGGGATGCCTTGCAGCTGCAGTAAAAAAGAGAGAGAGTTATTTAAAATGCTTCTGCATAGTAGGCACTGGGGTAAGGCCTAACAGCCCATGCCCTTGTCACAGCTTGGCCTGGTTCGGCATTGTTCCAGCACAAAGGGGTGAAGGTACCCATGGACCTTGAGAAAAAATTGGGGCAGGGGGAAGGGAAAAGGTAGACAGATGTTGTCTTTTTGCCTCATTTAGTCTGGTGAAGAGGAGGCTCAGGGGAGATGTTATCACTCTCTACAACTACCTGAAGTGGTGAGGTTGTGGTGAGGTGGGGCTCGGCCTCTTCTCCTATGTAACTAATGATAGAACAAGAGGGAATGGCCTCAAGTTGCGCCAGGGGAGATTCAGGTTGGACGTTAGGAAATACTTCTACAAAAGAGTGGTCAGGCACTGGAACAGGCTGCCCAGGGAGGTGGTGGAGTCATCATCCCTGGAGGTGTTCAAGAAATGTGTATGCGTTGTACTGAGGGACATGGTTTAGTGGGAAATATTCGTGATAGGTAGACAGTTGGAGTGGATGATCTTGGAGGTCTTTTCCAACCTTAGTGATTCTATTATTCTTTTCTAACTCATGAACCCTGACCATGCTCACAGACAGGCGCACTCTGCCTCCCAGGAACAACTCAGTGTACTCAGCTCTGTATCATAAGGAGGTGGGAAGGACATGCAGAGGAAAACCTCAGCATTGGTGTCTTAGTAATTCACCTTCCCTTTGGGAGATGGTGTAAGATAAGTAATTGCAACTTTCATGCTGATCTTGAAAAACATAATAATTAGAATGGCTAAGTTCAAGTAAGAAATTACCAAAGTTAAGTAACTAAACATAAAGTACTTTGTGGGTCAGAAATTTAAAAGTCGGAAACCTAAAAGCACTGGTATGTATACAGTAGGAACATCAGATGCTGCTAATATGCCCATTTTCCGCTGAAATTAATATAAATCAATGAAACTTAGGTTCACAAAACTCTTTTAATAGCAAGAGATGTCTCTCTGCATCCTCTCATGCCTCACTAAGTTTAAATGCCTGATCTGAAATCCAGTTTTCAAAAGTTAGTTCTATGTGTGGCACAGATTGAGCACACAAAAGCTTTTCTTAATATTTTTACAAAATACATTTTCAAATATTTCTTGACTAATTCAGGAGCCAAATATTCTTTTAAAACAGTAATAATTGAAGGGCAAGATTTTCAGTGGTAGTTGGAGATAGATGCTTGTTAGACTAACAGAACAGTTTTTAAGCCTACTAAAAAGAATATCAACACAATTTGATTAATTTTATACAGACAGACATGCACCTTCTTCAAGCAGGAGGGACTCTCATAGCAATGGCTATTTTAATCATATTTGCCCTCAAGCTTTGAAGCACTGTGTAGACAAATAGCCCATTGCTTCAACACAGTTGATATACCCACTAAAAGTTATTCCAGAACCAGCTTTATTAGACACTGGTAATAGTCTAAATATTGACTTTCGTAATCCTCTTTAACTGTTGCTGCTTTCTGCACTTGAATTGACATTCATCTCAAAATACTATATACAGATGAATTTCCTGCTTAGAAATTATTTACGTTATCTAAATCCTTTGATGTGTTATGAAATATAGGAAAGAGGAAATGAAATGTAAAAGAGGAAACAAATTGTAAAAGAGGAATTATTAAGCTTACTGGCAATATTTAGTTATGTGAAACATCCATAATTCATAAACATCCATATGTCATCTTAGCTTCTTTCTCAATAAATGTTTCAAATCATTAGTTTTACGCTTCATATGTGTTATTGTAACTGACTTGCTATAGATCTGTTGTACATTTCTATGGAATAAAAATGCTTGTTGCGAAATCATTTAACTAAAATTAAAAAAAAAAAAAAAACAACACTGAAAACTTAAAAGAAATGTAGAATTTCAGAAGTAAACAACATGCTGTATTTCACCTTGAAAGTGGATTAAAAGTTAATTACTTCTCATCTGAAAGCAATACAAAATTGCAATAAGGACCTTGTCTTCTCATCAACAAAGCAATAGTAAAAGCAGCATGAGTTCATAGTATCATGGAATGGTTTGGGTTGAAAGGACCTTAAAGATCATCCAGTTCCAACCCTCTTGCCACAGGTAGGCTTTCCTCCCACTAGATCAGGCTGCCCAGGGCCCTATCCAACCTGGTCTTGAATGTCACCAGGGATGGGGAATCTACAGCTTTTCTGGACAACCTCACCAACCTCTGAGTAAATAATTTCTTTCTAACATCTAACCTAAATATCTCATCTTTTAGTTTAAAGCCATTCCTTTGTGTTCTGTCACTATCAGACCATGTAAAAAGTTGGTCTCCCTCCCATTTATAAGTTTCCTTTAAGAGTAGGAAGGCTGCAATGTTTCCCCAGAGCCTTTTCTTCTCCAGGCTGAACAAGCTCAGCTCCCTCAGCCTTTCTTCAGAGGAGAGATGCTCCAGTCCTCTGATAATTTTCGTGGTCCTCCTCTGGATCCACTCCAGCTGCCTTTGTGCTGGTGGCCCCAGAACTGAATGCAGTACCCCAAGTGGGGCCTCACAAGAGACCTTATCATATTCTCTAGAAGACTGTGGTTCATAAGCCCTGCCACTCTGCTTGCCAATACAGATGCCCTTGTCTGCCTGTTCAAGAGATGAGAAGGAAGAGGAACAAACCGGGTTGGGAGCCCATGACACTTGTATCCAAACTGGAAGGCTTTTGGATAAACACTAGACAGCAACTTCTTACCGACCCATATCAAGCTCCACTATAGGTAATTCAATCAAGCATTTTTTCATTTCATTTCTTGAAAAGAAAAATTGAAACATGCCACACACTGCCTGAGAAATCAACTACTGTCCTCTCTGTAAATAGCTACCAAAGTAGCTCAGGCAGTTTACAGTCTGAGAGGGCTCATCTGCCCTTTGCCCTGAGCTGCATCCACACAGAACTGGTCATGGAAGTCTTTCATCTTCTGTTACGTTCATGGACATATGATGCCAGCCTACTTCCAGATGAAGAATTACTGTACAAAGTTGCATACCAAAACCTGTTTGAAGTAACAGGAACACATCAGACAAATTCTGATCATGGTACTTTTTAATTTCAATTTTGTTCTTTTCAGATCCATAAAGTTAGCAGTGTTAACCCATGCCAAGCTGAAATCTACTCAGAATAATTTGCTTAGAGAGCCATATTGCCCATCATCTTTAGAAAAACACATTTGCCTCTTGTCCTCAAGATAGTAAATTCTTACATTTCATTTCCGTACTTTACAAGTTTATCTACCTTTTGCTTCTCACTTGTTCAAGAATGAACTCTCAGATCTCTAAATGGAAAATATTACTAAAAAGTTACTTTCAAATTAGCAAGATTGTAACACCAATCAGTGCCCTACATCTTTTTTTTTTTTTTTTTTTTTTTTTTTTGCTTTTTTTTCCCCATCAATCTGTAGTTTCTGTAGAGAGTTCTCACTGTTGACATTGTTCTCTTTAGCTCGCTACAAAGAAAACTTCACATTTTTCATGTGAAGGTTACATGTAGAGGTATTCCTGCTGACCTGGAAAAAAAATCATAACTCCTTTGCTATAAATAACAGTATTTTTAAAAGTATCTGTTTTCTAAGAAGAAATCCTCTTTGTTTATCTGGTTTCCAGCTAAAGCAAGTTTTCACAAATAACCACTATTGAATTGTCTATGCCAATGATGCCACAGGATGAAAAGCCCATGGAAATGCTTCTGGATGGAATTCCACACAGATCACATCCAACCCTCATTTTTACACACGCCAGTGGTGTAACTGTTGCATAAATAGATCTTTAGCAGAAAGCACCCCCCTCTGGAGCACTTCAAAGGTTTCCATATGTTTGGAAGGGAATGCAGGTGCTATAGGAGGCTTTCTGGACATCTAAAATTCAGATGCAAATTTGATAGTAAGATGTAGATTTGCAATATCTAGAAACAAGCCAGGTAGGCAGACTGGATCTTATCCCACGTGATTAGCATTTTATGAAAGCACACCTTAAGAAGAAATCACTCACCGGCCTTTCTGCCTCCAAATACAGCCATTAAAATCCTAAACTATTTTTAGCCTTTCTACATTATTTATAAAGCCTTAAAGATTTAAGCAGGTAAGAAAATTTCTCTGCGCTGCTGTCAATCTGATAAAAGATTGAATAGGAAAAGTTTTTGAGTTTGGAATTCAGGGCTACATTTGAACTGTCACAGTGAAAGTAATGAGACAATTTCATCCTGGAACTGTAGGCACCAAAAAGAGGTCAGGAAAATGGATCTCTGAATGAATAATGGAGCAGATACTTTGCAGCTCAGAGAAACAACGAAAAAAACTGCCAAACAAAAATGTTGAGCTGAAATTGGAAACTAATTAAATGATACCAACCTTGGATGAAAGAGTCCCATCATGAAAGAATAAAATATCATGACTGCAGTTAAAAAAAAAAAAATCAACAAAAAAACCTTAAACTTTTAAGTTAAATAGCAGAATCAAAGGAAACACTTCCTGATTAGGAAAACAATCTTTTCACACAAGTTAAAAGTACGTATATCTACAAGCTTCACAAAATGTTTCAATTTTGCAGTAAGAAATGATTGTATCTGATATTTTCAACAGATTGGCTGCTATTAAGATGATAACAGATTACCACACTGCTGTGCAGAAATTGCTGTTCTGCAAAGGTTCCTCACAGCACTGTCGTAACATGCTGTGTAAATCACAAAAGGCTGCACTTCTCACATGTTCTCATTTCTCTTAGATCTTATGCTGACCACTTATGCTGAACTTACACACCACGGTCTCAGAATGGAGGGCTTTGCACTTTTGGAAAGCTCAATTAAATGGCAGCATTCATATCCATCTTATATCATTAACATCTCAGATTTCATATCAAATAAAGCAATGGAGTGCCAAAACATCTTCCAGAACAAGGGAAAGAAATACAGTTGATTAATAACAATTGGTTACATATTATCAGAGGCTTACAGTGCTTTGCAGCTAGTTATACCAAGCAAAAGCTGCAATGCAATGGATACATCTCAATGCACCTGGCACTAGGTGGTGAATTTAATTATAGGAGACGCAAAAATAGCACTAATCACTGTATGAAGCATTACTCACCAGAAATTAACACACATTCAGGGAAGTGATTTAATCTCTCCTGTCCTTTATGAAATGAGTATTATTAGAGCTAATAATTTTGAAAGTGACTTCTCTGAGGTGCAATATTCAAACACAAAGTATTTGCAGCCAAAACATTTAAATATAGCATAAATAGCATTACTGACATAATCTTCTTGGTAAACTTTTAAAACTTAAACTATGTGGGAGCGGCTTCCTAGAAAGCAATTAGTTTTGTGGAAGTCACCAGTCACACTCTAAGTTTCAGAGAGTTACTCTGCATTTTTATGTCATTTTATTGGTTTTTACAACCATCACTCTTTGGTATGAATGAGGTTCTCCCAGCTGCACTTTTCAAAAGCAGCACTTGCTCTGGAAGCTTCATCAGCTGCCAGAGACTTCACGTCTGCAGTCTGCAGTAGACAATTTGCAGAGCAAGAGCAGGGACACTGCTTTGGGTTTTGAGATGCTCCAGCAGGTCCTGAAACTCTACATCTCCTGTTGTGCCCTAACACAGTCAAAACACCACAAGCAAAACCCTGAATAGGCCACAGCACATAGGCTGTCGACAATACAAACTCACTGCCAAGTACAGAACAGATTATAAAGATGGCCTTAGCACACGCAAGCACACAAATGCACCTGGATGAGGGCAGAATGGACAGACCATGCAACATGCACAACATTCTCAAGGGGAAATGTTTGGCTACCAGACCAGTTTCCTAACAGAGCCTGCTTTGTGAATACATCTGGTTGGCTTACACTTTTGGAAATCCTGAACCCAGGACAGTGAATATTTTAAGAACTATGAAATATAGCTCCACCGAAGTCAGATTTAGAAGCATTTTAGAAAATGAAAATAGGCCAGCTTAAGGCAAATCTTCTAGATTTGATGTGGTATGTGGTTAGAAGTGTTTATATACCTTGGGAATCAATATTAATGAAAATATTTAAACAGTGGAAATTAACTGATACAGAAAGGGTAACAACTCATTAGAAAAAGAGCAGCATGGCACTAAAGAGGTGAACTTCTCACCTAATTAACAAAATAGCTTCTAAGAAAGACTGTGAAAGAAGAGAAAAATCCAACAAAATGAAATAGAGAGTTCTAGAGGAGGGAAATTCCAATATATCTTGTAGAACTGTCTAAGAGGCTTCTTAAGAGTTTCTAATTCACATTCATTTATTCTGCCAAGCCTTCAGACAGCTTGATATTCTGAAGTTTAAAGCAAATACAGTGGAACACATGCCAGACAAATGTGTTTAAAATGATCTAGGAAAAATAAAGCGGCACTCTAGCTGCTACAGCTGCAGAGCTCTTGGCCTCCCTCTTTTCTTTACTGCTTTATCCTCTCAGTAACCTTGTAGACCAACTCCTCGAAACAAATCTTTAGTTGCTAAATGTAATAGTTCTATGTCAGTAACATTAAAGTCATCGTAGTGTTGCTCACTGCACACTACGGAATACTTAAAAAGATTTATATGACAAGCACAGCTTAAGAACCACTCTTCCCTGCTAACCTAGATGTGATCGTCAAATCTATGAACATGCTCTTATGTTATTATAGGAGTCTAGACAACTAATATATATAGAAATTTATGGGCTCACATCCATGATAAAAGTGAAAAAAACATATATAATTGAAAATGAAAATAGGATGTCAGGGGCAAAAGAAAAGAGTTAGATAGTTACAATACATCCTGTAACCCTGCAGTGCTCACATACGCCATGTTTGCAAAACCTAACTCAATAATGAAAGACTTTTGCATGTATGCCACTACATTGGAATGATCATTATCAAGAAAATGAAAAGGGTTCTAACCCTATAGATACGGATTTCTTTTTTGGGCTATCAGAAAAATGAGTCATTCTCAGCTTGAACGAACAGATATCAGACCCTCACAAACGGCTATTTACTATAGCACTAAACAAAAATAGATACTTTGAACCATATTTTGCCAAAGAAATTTTGCATAGGTCTGGTTGACACTTGGCTCATCCTGCATGCCTGTTTGTGGCTGATCTTCTTCAGAAGGGTTGATGCAGTTGAAGGTTCTACTAGCTGCACATGATAGATACATACCTGGCATACATATTTTAGTTGTCCTTTTACTAAGGGTATACCACTGTATCTTGTACATTCCTTGAGCTGTTGAGAAAGAAGTTGAAGAGATGGTGATTACTGCTGATGCTGTCAGAGCAGCAAAGTAAGAGTAGACTACTTTCCACCAGCAAATCTTTAGTAAGGAAGAAAACTTAGTTTCAAAGGCCTTCTTCTAAGGAAAAGGAAGAAGTCTGGAGAGTTCTAAGGCATGTAATGCAGTGACTGGGAGCACGCTTCTGTTCCTCTAGAAAAAATTGATCCTCACTGTCCCGAGGTATGAGTGACTATATGAAAGAAAAAACAAAGAGATAATTCTCCTTACTTTTCAGAACTTGAAGACTGACTGACTGGTTCACAACCACATCAGTTGTAACATCATCACACACCTTCAATTACAAGCAATTTTCATACTTCTTGTTTTTCTGGGTGATGTAAATTTGCTGTAAATACCTACAGACTACCCATACCCAGCAGCTCCAACTATCTTCTATGATTCAAAGCCTTCTCAAATTGATTGTGGATTCAAAATGTACAAATTCAGTAAATATCCCAGCAAAAATGGGCTAATGGTTATTTTTCTAGGAGCTGGATCTGAATATGCCCTGTTCTGCTAGACAGTTGCGGCTTCTGCAGTGAGATTTCTCCATATAATGTTCCTTGCTCTGATCTCTTAAAGATCTCTTAAAAAACACAGCTCTGGCTCATTCATTCCACTCCATTCTCTGTTTTAAAAACAGATAAGAATCTGCTAATTTCATTCAAGAACTGTTCTCATTTTACTTCACTGTGCTAAAGCACTGTGGAGTTTCACAGAATCACAGAATCACAGAATCACTTAGGCTGGAAAAGACCTATAAGATCATCCAGTCCAACCATCCACCTATCACCAATGGTTCTCGCTAAACCATATCCCTCAACACAACATCCAAACGTTCCTTGAACACTTCCAGGGTCGGTGACTCCACTACCTCTCTGGGCAGCCCATTCCAGTGCCTGACCACTCTTTCAGAGAAGTAGTATTTCCTAATATCCAGCCTGAATCTTCCCTGGCACAGCTTGAAACCATTCCCTCTAGTCCTATCACCAGTTACACGAGAGAAGAGACCAACTCCCAGCTCACTACAACCTCACTTCAGGTAGTTATAGAGAGCAATAAGGTCTCCCCTGAGCCTCCTCTTCTCCAGACTGAACAATCCCAGCTCCCTCAGCCACTCCTCATAAGGCCTGTGCTCCAGACCCCTTACCAGCTTTGTTGCCCTTCTCTGAACACGCTCCAGGGCCTCAATGTCTTTCTTGCAGTGAGGGGCCCAGAACTGGACACAGTACTCAAGGTGCAGCCTCACCAGAGCTGAGTACAGGGGGACAATTACTTCCCTGTTCCTGCTGGTCACGCTACTTCTGATACAAGCCAGGATGCCATTGGCCTTCTTGGCCACCTGGGCACACTGCTGGCTCATGTTCAGCCGAGCATCAACCAACACCCCCAGGTCCATTTCCTCTACACAGTCTTCTAGCCACTCCGCCCCAAGCCTGTAGCGTTGCTTGGGGTTGTTGTGGCCAAAGTGTAGGACCCGGCATTTGGTCTTATTAAGCCTCATCCCATTGGCTTCAGCCCAGCTATCCAGCCTGTCCAGATCCCTCTGTAGGGCCTCGCTACCCCCAGGCAGATCGACACTTCCAGCCAACTTGGTGTCATCTGCAAACTTACTGAGGGTGCACTCAATGCCATCATCCAGGTCATCAATAAAGATATTGAAGAGGACAGGCCCCAGCACCGACCCCTGGGGAACACCACTCGTGACTGGTTGCCAGCTGGATTTAGCTCCATTGACCACCACTCTCTGGGCCCGGCCCTCCAACCAGTTCCTTACCCAGCCAAGAGTGTACCTGTCCAAGCCACGGACTGCCAGCTTCTGCAGGAGAATAGTGTGGGAGACAGTGTCAAAGGTTTTGCTGAAGTCTAGGTAGACTACATCAACAGCCTTTCCCTCAAAAAGTCAGTTTCACTGACAGACAACACGAGAACTGGATACTGACACAGGTAATAAGGCAAATTAGAGTCCAATACTCCTAGATAAGTGGCCTCATTTTTAGCAGTGCTGGCTATTATGAGTTCTTGGCTAGAATTCTGTTGCTCCTCTCCTGAAATTTTGAGCAAAAATTCTGTAAGGAGTTGAGACGACTGGAAGTGGCTTTAAGATTCCAGCTCTAGCCTATAAGATTTGAAATGTTCGGTTTCAAAAGAAACAGGCTCAGCTCCCTTAACTTTTCTTCATAATAGAGGTGCTTCAGCACTCTGATCATCTTTGTAGCTCTCCTCTGGACCTGCTCCAACAGCTCTGCCTCCCTCCTGTGCTGGGAGCCCCATACACAGCACTCCAGATGGGGCCTTACAAGGGCAGAATAGAGGGGACCCTGAATCCTAGATCCCAGCCCTATGAAGTCAACGAAAGGAAAGATCTTCAGAAGTGCTGGCTGAGTATACTTGCAGTCTGCAGAAGCAGTAAGGATACATTTCTGTCAGCTTGCTAGTTTGAGGCTTTCAAGCACAGACCTGTGAGATAGGAAGCTACTATCTGTCCTGTACAATTCTCCAAACTTCAGGTCACATTATTTTAAAATATATCACATCTAAAATACAGTAGTATTTTAGGTACACAGAATACTTACAAATATTGGCTTAGCCTCAGGATTATGATCTTTGGATTAAATCACCCTAAGCACAATAAAATGGAAGCTTCGTAATATAGTAACAAACATGACAGCTATGTTTTCAAAGAGATAAAGGAAGTTTTCTCCACATAAGAGGTATTGAAGACACTCTACTCTTTGCCAATAAGACTTTGTATATATGAAATACACAACCACCAAGCTCCAAAAAAGAAACTAAATGCTTAACATGAAAGACTCAACTTAAATAGCTAACAAATTTAAACATATAGAAGAGATAGCAAACAAGTACTTAGAACAACAGAATTATTCACCTTCGTACACCTATGCCAAAATGTACCAAAGCTGGAGAAGGATTCAAGATAAAAGAGTTTAAATTGAACAGCTGGAGAGACTTCCCTTCTACAGACTCACAGGCAAGCCAATGGAGTAGCTAGAAAGCTATATCATACAGTAAAAGGATTAGTAGATCTGTGCCCAGAGTACATTGTCTAATAAAGTACACTAGATTTAAAAAAACAAACAACAACAAAAACCACAACTCACTCAAGATGCCTCTTTCATGCTTGCATGGTGATTCTTATGACTAGGAACTTATTTCCCTCCAAAAAATCTGCATTGTAGACGACCTTTTGCAACCATACAGCTGGTCTCTGTGTAGTTTGTAGTGGATACACACACACGTATATCACATTGCTATGGCACAACTGGAGCAAATCGGTGCTCTCCTGGAAGCCAAACACATGCCAAAGACTGAGCAGGCACAATAAATGAGCTCTCTTGCCCCAGGTACAATCAATATAAGAGAAGAAAATCACGCTGGAAGGCCAAGGAGTAATGAAGCTGTTCTAGTCATCCCATAAACCAGTCAGACTCTAAGACTGAACCAAGACCCTTCAATGTCAGGCCTTAAGAGGTGACTGGAGACAAGAAACCCCCCTGCAACCCTAATCCAACTTTACTATCTACAGAATGATGCAATATGAAAAGCTGAAGATTCAGTGTAGTACTCAAATAGTGATTCCCAGCTGTCTTGAATTAAGATTCTTCTGTTTTAGGTTAACATTTCCATGCCAGTTTGTGCCAAGGGGAAAAAAAGGTAATTTTCCTTGTTGAAAACAAGCAAACCACAGTATCTCTAAAAATAGAGGGTTCTTTCATTTTACAAATCATGGACAAAGATATGAAAATGCATGTTCCATTTCCTAAGTTACTCATACAGTGTTGGTCCTCAGAAAATAAGCAGATCCTTACCCCGGAACAGCTTTAAAGTCACAGTATCTTCTGTTGTTGCCCCCATCCTAGCACACCTGCTAGCCCAAAACAGGAAAAAATGGAATTTACCCTTTTGTACTGATTATCTGTACTGGTTGTTTTCCAGGCACTCTCATTCTTTTTGAGATGATCTGATTGCTGGCATTTTACCTATAATTTTAAAAGCCTTGTAAATTAAGCGTACCACTATCATCTTTCAAGTTTTATTACTTAATAACCAGGCATCTGTTCAGAAAGCAGAAAGGCTGCAGATCGAAATGGATGTCATGGGAAATGTTTGGCTGAAGGTATCGAAGAGTGAAGTGAACCTAATGTCTCTAAAACTCATTGTTACTAAAATTAGCAAATAGGATGTGTTAATTTAACTTAATGGTTACCGTGACTAATAGGAAAATTAAGCACTTGCCAGTAGTGTAAAGAGCAAACAATTGAAATGCCACCCTAAACCCCTAAAAACTATGGAGAATTAAAACACCCACTAATTGTCTGAAGGTTATCACTCATAGCTACAGTATATTGTTAGAAAAATGCAGTGAAACACAGGTCCACATTCTAATGCTGTGTCAGTTCTGTGAACAAAATCTTGGACACCTGTTTTTGGATTTTATCATTACTTTATAACTTATTTTCCACTCTTAGAACAATTGATCACATAAGCATTTCAGATTTTGTTACAGAAACTTTTCTAAACTGTAACACTGTGGAAAAAATGCTTGAAACTATCACTGAAGTATATACTGCGTATCCATATAAATCAAGTTCAAAAAACACAGTCACAATATTTTGGCTCTGGACTGTAAGAAATAGGCAGACTGCGCCGTTAAGATAACTCTGTGAATGTGAAAGGCAGTTCATGACTTCTGAGTGCTTGAGGCTGATGACAGCATTCCAGCTTCTAACAATTATAGCAGTATTCATGAAAAACTTGAGGAAAAAAAATAAGAAAAAAAATAACACACCCAAATCATGAATGTGCAAATTACATTTTATGCCATCCAACAAGGAAAAAAGTGATGAGATGTGTTTTCATAAGCATCATGTGACACAGCAATGAAAGAATGAAGCTCTTCAGAAAACCAGCTGCAGAGTCTACAGAACATCTTGTCCTGCTACATTTGCAACCAAAAGAGATTTAAAATCACCAGACCTGAATTGGCAATAAAACAAGTTTGTCTTCTCCTTACAAATTTTTAACTGGCTATCACTGGCTTCCATATATATCATCCTTGAGATAATTTTGTTGAGACTGGCAATGCTAAAAAGCACGTTGTTTTTACTGTCACTTGCAATTAATATCCATTTTAATAGATGCTATAGTCCTATCACATCCTGGAGAGCCTTGTGAGGCAGTACAAGAAATAAAATGAAAATAATGCCTCTGGCCCAATGGTTTTAGGCTTTGTGTGTAGGGCAAACAGAAACAGAGAGAAACAGCACGCTGATGAGAAAGGACATGGAAATAAGCACATCTTAACAAGTCAGCAAGCAAGTCAGCACCCTGGTGCTCCATGGCTTCTACATTTTCAAACTTTTGTGAACATCAAAGAAAGAGATAGTTCTTAGAGTGGGGAAAGAGTTAATATTTGCATTGTGTTCGTTCGGGTTTTTCAGACCAAAAACTCTAGAGACATGCTGCTATGGTTGCTTCTGTACATTTTAAGGTAAACATACCCATGTAAATTCCTGAAAACGTAGATGTGAATGCAAAAACGTTGTAGCCTATTAAGAGCCCTGCAAAGATTATTAACTTAGACGATGATTTAAACAGTATAAAATCCATTCATGCAGTGCCACCTTGTGTTCAAATACAATTCCTAATCCTAACAACCCCTCAAGCCTTTATTTGTGCCATTGAAGCCTTCTAGCCCAGGAATGTGATCCATTGTAGGTCTAGTTAAACAACCGAGCCATCTCCTGGGATGTCACAGAAGCCGTTCCTCACATGTGTTAGCATTAACCTCCTTACATGGAACTACCTCTTCTAGGGAGAACAGTTGAGAGGTCAGACCCTCCTAGAGCTGGGGAACATCTCACACTGCAGTAGTACTTGGCGGTCAGAATGCTTCAGCATAAACCAGTGAACAGGAAAAGTCCCTGAAGAATGGATGAATTTGCTAGATTTTGAAACTTTCGAGAAAAGGATGTTGCAAAACGCAGTCAAATGAATTACCTTAATATGGTCACAAAAGGCCACAAAGATTTATATACAAGTATAGATCTAAATTTAATCTCTCTCTACACAGAGGAATATGGGAATTTATAAACAACTCATTTCTAACTGCAGAAACTTTGGTGAGAAATAGAAGTCACTCTCTGCGCAGTTCAACACTGGAAAAGGTCACTTTTATTCTATAACAGAAAACATGCAGAATACCATGGCATCCCAGAGGAGAAAGTGTAGGAAATAAATAATAATTAAAAAAATATATATATCCTGAAACTTGCATCACGAGAAAGAGAATTCCAATGGAGGGCAAACATATTGTGATCATTTCTTCAGTATCATAAGGAACTTCATTCCTTTAATCAATATTCCTTTATTTATACGTACATTATTTACAATTAGATGTATTTCTAAAGAATTTTAATAACCACAGCTCTGGGACTTACCACACACGTGTGGTTTCCACAGACAGCCTGGACACCAATGGTGCATCTGAACTGCAGGTGGGAAATGCATCTACAAAGCACTAGGCGGCCCTGGTAAGCTGCTATTATTCCCAGTGGTTTGGCTGGACACAGAACTTCATTTAATTCCATGTAGTACGGCTATCAAACATGGAGCAACACTTCATACTAACCTAGGATTAGAGAGTCTTCTTAAAGGGTTTAGGTAACTAAGCAGTTTTCAGGATGCCAAGTCACTTGGGTGATGTTTTGGGGAACAACATATGCAATGCAAGGCAGTGGTTTCTAAAACTCTTATTTCACACTACTCAGGAGTACCTTCCCTTCTACTGACTTAACACAAAAGTTTGCACACTGATACACCTGGTGCAGCCCATTAATGTCCTGGCATTGCCAATCTTCCTTACTGTGATGCTGTGATTTAGTGATGATGTCAGGATTTAGTGATGATGTCAGGATTTAGTGATGGGGTCAGGAGAGAGAGCAGGAGGTTTCAGGCAGCTGCAGGCAGGAGTTACAGAGCTACTGTCCCAGCAGATGGCAGCAGGATGCAGGATCACAAGGAGTACCAACACCAGCCATACCTTGGCTGCCACCAGGTGCACAAAGAACAATGCTGGACACTGCTAAGTGCTGACCTGCTGTATCTCAGCAGTTCTGGGCCTACATAATCTCAGTACACTGCCAGTCCATTGAATGCCACCTCCAGACTGGAGGACTTGAGTTCGGTTACTAATTCCAGGGTGCAAAAGGCCACTTTGGGTAAAATCTAATGGGCCAAGGTCAGAAGGAACTTCTAGAGAATGACTAGTCCAACTCCTGCTCAAGCAGGGTCAGCTACAGCTGGCTGCACAAGACCATGTCCAGTCATGTATTGAGGATCTCCAACAAAAAAGGCTCCACAATCTCTTTGGGCAATCTGTGTCAGTCATCAACCACCCTAGCTGTAAAGTCACAGTGTGGATCTCCAGGGCTTTCACCGCCTCTACAAGGGGAGTTGATGAGAGTATTCCTAGCTCTAGCAGCTGAGACAGCACACAGTACTTGGCAGTTCTTGCTCCCCTTCACACCAGAGTGCAACTGAAGATTCTCAAGATTTAAGAGGACTTCGAGTTGTTGAAGTGTAAAAGAGTGAGCCCTTCCTTCACCAAACACCACACCTATTTTAAAGAACCATGGGATTAAAAAAAACCAACATCACCACAGTTCAAAAGCCAGTTCTGAAAGGAAAGTTTCAAGGTTTTCAACGTTTTCTTATTAGAAAGTGGAACTAAATCCTATTCCTTAAAATGAAATTCTAAATTCTGATAACCTCTGATTTCAAAATTTGAGGTTTTAAGAAAATACAACACATGGAAAAAAAAAAACAAAGCAGCTGGAAATTTAGTTTCCAATTTTCCATCATTGGTAAAAAAATATAATGTTTGGAAGACCAAAAATAAAATTAGGAAAAATTACATTTTTGTGCTTGGAATGAAGGGACTCCTAAGGCAGCAAAGTAATTTTCCTGATTTTAACAGGTGATACATATTCAATACATTTCTGTAGAAACGACACTAAATGGACAGCATTAGGACTACAGTCTTATTTAGAAAGACATTTAAAAAAATAATTTAGGATGTATGAAAGCTACATACATATATGCATATATTATACAAACCAGCATTTCAGTGCTTTCCATAGAACAGGAAAAGTTTATCAATACAGGTTTCCTGTAAGTGAATTAAATTCTGTAAATTGTTGATTGGAAAAAGACCTGAGGTAAGATAAAAAATTCAAAGCCTTCAGATACTTTGAGCTTGTGTTCTACGGACTCCTGTTACAATGAACAAAATTCCATTACAATTTGCCTTCCATAACATATTGAATCCATACATTGACTATTCCTTTTGCAGATCAATCCAAATGGAATTGCAGACTCTTGCAAGAAAGCTGCCATCTTCTCTCTCCCTAACCTTGGCCAGTGGCTGCAAAAAAAAACCTTTATTCCTGAAGTATGGAAAGTCTCTCTATATGTTGACCCTCTCAACGTTCAGTCACGCCAAAGATTTTGCTATCTGAGCGGGCTTGAGAATAACGTCGTGAGCGGTCATAGCCCGGCCATGGCCAGAAGAGGGAGCACAAACCCCTCTGCTTTTATACTTCAGAGCTCTTTCACCAGTGAAGATGCCCTGTTTATTTGGTTTTATTTTTTTTAATAGGACATATTTGGTTCTAAATAATTTATGGAAGCTGTTTGGAAACTCAGAACAATCTTCTTCACACAGTGCCTGAAAACAGAAGATAAATGGATATGAAATATGAGATCAAAATCAGGCAGGATTTACAGCTGCTTCAGAAACACACAAAAAATCACAACTAGAGTTACGACATTCAATCCTTACAGAAAGTAAATACAGAAGTACTAGATACTTAGTGTGTAAATACATTTATGCATATATATGTATATGCATATACTTAGGCATATGCATGTCTCCCTCCCTCTAAGGAGAGGCTGACCGTTTCTACCCCTTTCAGAGGGGGATGACTGTTGACCCTGTCTCCCTTTTGCAGGTAGGGACAGATGAAGCAACCATTCTTGGGCCAGACAACAGCAGGGACAGTGCCGGCAAGACGATTTCAGGGCTTGGGAATTTCAGGGCTTGTGCTTGAGGCTGAATGCAGGTCACCGCGTATCTGCTGAAGGGCTCAGCTCAGCTCTAACACCATTACACTGTTTACAGACCGAATGATCTTCTGGCTTTGAGCTTCAGCAGAACAGTTCTATACATAACTTTTTGAACTGGTCTGGGTAGCTATAATCTCCAAGGCTTGACCTACCACTCTGTTGTCATAGCCTCAAAACCATATTGTCTCAGGGGCGAGAAAGCTTTAAATCGGCTTGTCTGGTAGAAATTGGACAGGTAATGAGTATTACAGCAAGAAGATCATCTTGCCTCCAATATGTGGGGCCTGTGAGGTACACCCTTGGAAAAAACATAAGACATCTCATGTGACAAAGTTAAAAAAAAGCAATGACTGGCTAGCTAGTTTACGAAAGAGAGGGACATACCAATGTATCTCTGGGCATTACAGCGCAGTACCAAAAAAGATGCATGTGCTTTTGGCTGCAAAAAATCCCAGCACAGCAATAAACACAATGAAATCTTTGAGCTAAGAATCCTACCAATTTTTTCAAGCTCAGACTTCAAGGGAAATCGACAACATTGCCAGTTCTCCTCATTTTGTGGAGGTTCTCAAGACACCTGCTATTCTTCCTCCACCACAATTGCACATGTATCCCAGTGAGAATCTGAAAGGCCTTTATAGCTGTCCTAAGCCCATTTGGTTAGGGGGAAGGTTTGAAAATTTGATGCAAATGTATTTTGGAACCTCAAGAAGACAAAATATATACGTAAAATAAAGAGCAATAAAATTGTATTTTATTATTATATCTACTGGCAATTTTCAAGCCCCTGTCATACTGGATTTCCAATTGGAAGTTCTGGAAAGCTTAGCTATTAAAATACTGAACATCCAAGGAAGCAGCAGGTACTGAATTTACTAGCGTGGTGTAAAATGAAATGGAGGCCTGGGTATATATTCCCAAAAATCTGAGCCTGGAGAAACAGCTGAGTAGGAAGGCTTCTACTCTCCAACAGAGAGAAGTAAAGGAAACAAAAATCTATACCTCCCCTTTCACCACGAGCTGACCTTCAAGTTCCTCAGAGAATCAATCAGCCAGAAACTGAAAAGAAAAGCATCTTCCAAGCAGTATGCAAGTCCTCTTAGAGTATTCCCAGCATCCCAAATAGTAAGTGCAAAGAAAAAGTAATGGCAGGATAGCAAGGTTTCTCATCAAGTCTGAGGGTTCAAACGCTGCTAATGGATCACTCGCTCCTCCTCACTCTCTCACTAAATTTTCACCCTAGTCAGCTGATTCAGTCTAACAGCCAGAAGTTAGGTGGAAAATAGTTGCAAATCCTCCATTACTTTGCACACAAGTCTCACAATATACATACTAGCCCACTTTTTCACTTTATCTGGCTAGAAAGGTCATTATTAACAGAAATCATGCAGCAATCCCATAGCAAGGGGTGTACAAGATTTGCACCAGCAGTCAGTTTTGTCATGTTGAAAGAAAGGATTTGGGGTTTGGAAGGGCATAATATTTTGCCCTTGTGTTGCATGGTGACATTTGCCAGTTATTCAGTGCTGCTACCCTCAAAACAAAGGAGAAAGCTCCTTCTGTGACTGGGAATAGAAACATGAACCTACACAGCTTCAGATTACACACAACTCATTTGGCTGCCAGTTTGGAGTATGAAGAAGTGTACTTGAACTTGAGTCACACTGAGTTCATTTCCAAGTGCTCTGGTAGAGTGAAAAAGTATAAAAATGAACAACATTTCCATCAATTTTAAGGAGTTCTTGAAACTGTCAAGATGCTGTAAAGTCATCTCAGCATAAATCTCAACGGACTGTATCAAACTACTTTTGCTGGGACTGCTAAGTCTTAGGTGCCCATCTTTCTGAATTAAAGCAACAAACTCAGCACTGAGTAACAGAAATGTGCTGAAGGATTTATCATTATTTCCTCTCAAGCAGAGTCTTTGAGCTTTTCATGTTGGCCTTTCCCCTGTACCCTCCCTTGCTACTTCTCTGTTCTTCCCACCGCTGCCTCTCAACGCTTCTGGCACGCTGGGCTGAGCAGTGACCTCCTCCATGCCCCTGCAGCTGTCTCACCAACCTCGAAATTACTTACAGGAATAAGGAATTCCTCACACGAATAAGTAAAGGCTTGAAAATAGAAGCAGCTTTTTTTCCCCTCTCAGTGCTGCTGCTGCCACTTCCTTGAAGCAAACAGTTTGAGCTCTGAACTTATCTTTAGGATGGGAGAATCTAAGAAGCTTAGGGTTGTTAGAGTTAGGGTAGTATGGTTTGTTTGCAGTTGGACTTGATGATCATTAAGGTCTTTTACAACCTGAGCAACTCTATGATTCTATGATTCTGTGAAGCTGATACTGGCATGCTACATCAATCTGTGAAGAACTTTGAAGAGTTTGAACCATTTGTCCACTGAACATCTTAATTACGTTCATGCCAGTTCTCTGGGTATAAATTACATGTAAAAATATCTGCTGAAGTTTCTTCACACTGCTAGAATTACACAAAGGGGTTTTAATGAAAATGAAAGCACAGCTCTGCCTGTCTGGATTGTGTGTGCCTTCTGGTAGGACATAATATACTTTGTTCTGAGTTCTTATCTTCCACACCACCATCAATATCACTCTCCTCAAAAGCAATACTGTGAGATTATATAGTAAAACGGAAATTAAAGATTAAAGAGAGATGACAAATGCTACATATTTCAGCTCAGTCTTCAAAATATTTTTTTAACTCTGTACTCTTCTCACCTGCCACCTGCTCACCTTTCCAGTTATTTACTAGTAGATTGTGTGCTCTACTTTTCTGTGAACACTAGTTGGAAAGTCAAAAGAAGATTTTTGGTAAACATAACACGGGCCATCATGCAAGGTAACAGACTGCTCATTACACTCTGCTTTGCTCTGTGGGTTACAAGGACCGCCCTGAAACTCTGCAGGTACATCTGAGCAAAGAGGTGAGCGCTGTTCTGGGCATACCCAAACAGAATGGAACTTCTACAGAATTAACAGGGACTAATGCACAGGTAACTGGTGAGACCAGGGATTGCTGTGTTAGTGGGCTAATTAGTATTTCCATCCCTCGATGGGGTCGCACAGGCTGAGAATGGCACCGTGCTGAGTGACTGCAGAGCTCCTGACAGGAGCAGGCTCACTCCTGTGAGGCCTCTGCATGGTGCTGGGTTGACCTGTATTGATTTCCCCTGCATGGTTAAAGGCATAGTGCACACTTTGCAAAACTTTTATTTCTTTGCTGGACCATCATACATTAAAACTCTTATTTCCAGATGGGATCTAATATTCCTTAACTTAAGACCAGGCCTAGTTACCTCAGCAAGTGTCAAGTGGGAAAAAAAAAAGAGGGAAGAAAATTGAGAATAGACGTCTAGGAAAATTCTCAAAGTCACAAACTTCTGTGAAGGTAGTAGAAGAAACAATACAGAATTGGGTCACAGCTGAAGTATTGTTATCATCTGCCAGCATCAAAGTATAGGTTTGAGAGATTTAATACAGTATGAAAATCCCAGAGCAAGTGTCATTAATAGAGCTGCACTGAGACAAAGTAAAACTCTTCACCTCTGAAACAGTCATACTTAATAGGAAAGTCTCCACTTTTAATTTGGATAGTTCTTCATGAAGTACACAGTCATACCCAGATAAAAGCACCGCTCTTGTGATAGAATATTTTTATTTCAGGTCCATCAAATCCATCACCTCCCACACGCTGTGGATGGACCATGTGCTTAAGCAAGGGGAATGCAGAACTCTGCAGCGGACAAATAGTTCATAATAATTGACCCTGATAGTCTGTATCAGCAATTAAAATCTCTGCCAGGCATAGACAGTGGTAATTAAAGATACCACATAATTTGCTGGCCTGAGAAAGCAGCAGCTATTAACACATCTAAGTAACTTCCCTCTTGTTCAAGGGCCATTACTGAATCATTTCTCTGCCAGGGAGGAAAACAAAAGTCAAAACCACCTAATATTCTCTAGGGAAATAAAAAATATGAACAAAACACATTACTTAACAACTCATATGATATTTTATCATGACAAAGGATTTTCTACTCAGAAATACTTGCACATGTACGCTCACATTCAAGTGACAAGTATAAATGAATATAAGTATATATAATTATATTCATATACTTATATATACTTATATATACTATATATATATTTATACTTCATACATATATATGAAGTATAAATTCTAAGATCATCTTGATGAGAAATACTGAAAATACAGTTCTGTCCCACAAAACTTAAATAAGTGTAGGGGGAGTTTCTACTCAGCATGATGCAGTTTAATGGAGGCACAAGAACTAATGCTTAATTAGCTAAATAAGGTCCTGGGCATGGCATCGGCACTTTAATATGGCATTTAAGCCAAACAACCTGACTGAGAGACAGGGTAAATGAACCTGTAAATACAGCTGTAGGGCTTCCAGTACCCACACTATCCTAGGGAACTCGCAAACAATTTATTTGACACTGAATAGATATAATCCAAGCCATGGGTGCCAGGAAATCCAACTGTGTGCCAGTGTGCCAACCGCAGCAACCTGAGAACCTGGAAAACAAACACATCACCTGATCATAGGCTAAGACTTATTTCAGATAATCTCTGTGGTTGAAACCCAGAGGCAAAGAAGGCACAGTTAAAAATTGTAATTGCTGTAGTTCACTGAGTGCTCCCTGGGGGACTGTATTCTGAAGCCTAGAATAAAAGCTATCAGCATCCTGAATGGAGCTGTCAAGGCACACTTGTTAGCAAAATTGGTTGAGAAGATGAAAAATCCCTTTTCACTTGCAACTGAAAGAGCCAGTAATTCAGGCTTGTCAGAAGAAACCTCTAACAGTGATGACATCTGAGGCAATTTGAAGCCATCTAGAACTGTGTAATGGATTTCTGTGAATTTGGCTCCCAAGGGAGGCTCAGAGATAAGCAGAGCCCTGTATAAAAATCTTTCCATGGATGAATGTTTATATAGCACGGTGAACAGTATTTCCTCAGTGACACTTATTCTCTAGAAACACAAAGAAGTTCAATGTGAAAGACCATAAGGGTCAACAATCGTCAGTTTTCTCAATGTCCCAAGTTTATGTAGTGCTTCTTCAACGTGCACTGCGACAACTCTCAAAAAATACTTTAAAGGGCTCCCTGACAACTTGGACAAACTCAGTGAATTCAGGATGTACACCACTAGAAAACCTTAATGCCACCCAATGCAAGGCAGCAAAGATTAAATGCCCCACAGGCTTTGCTCTATTAAGGTTTTCCTGCCACTGTTTCTGATTAGATGTTAAATAGCCCCAGCAGAGGCCTTTATATTTGCTGGATATATGGGACTGTTAAATGCATTTCTGTAGAAAGATAAATACATTTTTTACCTATTCATGTCATGAATATAACAGTTTCTATAAAATGTCCTAAGGCAGCTTGGGGAACTTAGAGCGTTTTTTCAGTAAACCTCAGATTTTACTCCAGGTGATCTGTAAACCATGAAAAATTGCTCTTCTTGATGACAGGCTACTTGCAATATGCATCACTAGCAGAAGATGCAGACGCAAATATTGAAACATTTTCTAATGTTGCTGCTGTCTTTCTTGTGAGAGCTGACAGTTCTGCCAGTGAGCTGTCGCACAATCCACTTCTACACCAGTCTGCAGACAGAACTTGAAGACAAGGAGATTTTCAAAGCACATAAATACTGCACTTAGTGCAACAATTATTATCTTTTCTCAAAGGATGGAGACTTATAATACTCTTACAAGAAGCCAAAGAAAATTAAATGCTCAAAGGCCGAATAACATTTCATGCTCCACATTTATTTTTGTCAAATTTTGCCGATCCACGCAATGGACATGAGCTATTTGTCTCAAGGCTGATAGTGGCTGCAAGGCTTATTCAAACATAACACTACTGTGTTATATTACAATACAAGCACAGTGACCGTTTTTGTTAGAAGTTTTCAATGAAGCACAGAAAAATCATGACTCATACAAGGAAAGTGAATGCACCCTCTGCTTGTCATGAGAGCAACTACAAATAACATTGCTGGATATCTCTCCTGAAGTCAGCCCAAGAGGAGCTTGCAGAACCTGAAAGCCTACCTGAACCTCTACTTACTAGCAATTCACCTCATCAGCTGTCAACTCAAGTTGCTGGGAATAAAAAAAGCTTTGCTGGATTCATTCTAGATTAAAATCTAGGTATAAGGCAAGAATAACAGAAGGTAATGGACAAAGGTGGAAGGCTGCACACTTGATCTTGTTGTTGGTCAGCAGGATGGGTAATAGTTCTGGCACACCATAAACTGGCCATTGATGACAGTTTTGCAGCCATGACAGAAAAAAAGAGATCATCAAAGGCGATGAGAATGAAAATAATGAGGCAGTTTGCACCTCTCAAGCATGGGAGGAAGAACAGTGTGCTTGTCTGAAAGATGTAAGCAGTGGGCGGACAGTTGACATCTGCAGCTGACTGGAGGCAGAAACAGCAACTCAAAATTGAGAAACACCTCAGAGCCCATATTCCCACCACTACCATTCTTCCTTTATATATAATATAATAGAAATGTCCCATTGTCAAGAGAGTCCTGCCAAAGTTTTGGCTATATTTCATTAAAAAGGTGTATTTTTACTTACATTTATTAACAGTGTGTCTTTTATTATTTCAGAATAAAAAACAATACTGAGCTAATAATAAATAGGACATATCCCTCGTCAAGTGTTAAGCAAATCTCCCACAAGTCTGGGGCTGAAACTGGGCAGCCTAGCAGTAAATGGTTTTGCAGTAGTTCTGGGGAGAGGCATTAGCTAAACACAGCCAACCTGGATATCAGGTTTATTTTACCACCTCCTTCCCCCTGCCGCCCTTAAGGAATATTGGCATCCAGAAGAGTCATGTTTTAAGGCAGCCTAAGGCAATTCATTTTCTTAAAAGAAGCCCAATCCAATATACAAAGCAGCTGGGTTTTAGTGCAAAATTAGATCTCAAATGTCTCAGTTGAGCCCTTCAGGAGTACAATGAGATGAACTCATGGTGAAGAACTCTTTATAGTGAAGCCCTTGACATCACTGAGACCCTCAAATTCTCCTAAGCTGAGAGAAAATATCTTTATAAGGCTTCTACTCTTGACCAAACTTCAACTGACGAGTTCTGTCGGTTTTCTGAGTCCTGATGCAGGTTTTTTCTTTACTGAATGGCATAATTTGAGCTGTGGTTTTTAGAAAAATATCCATGACTGTTTCCAGAGAAGTTGTTCTGAAATCTGGCTGACAGACTTGGAGCTCTAATGACCAAACTCTATGAATTCAAGATTCAAATTTCTTTTCACAGTACACCTTTTTTTATCACTAAATTCAGCACAAATTTTCCTTTCTCATTTGTGCCTTTCAGTAAGAACAACTGGAGATCAAGAATTTACACAAACCTGGCCATTTTCTCCAGTGCTAGCTCCACCTGGGAGCTGAGTGCAATGTGTATAAAGTACAGACTTGTAAGTAAATTCTGAGGGCAAAACCAGCCCATGCAGTGACTTGAAGAACCAAAACAACTCTGAGTGGTTTTTGCCTTAGTGAGACTCCTCAGGTCCCAAAAGTATCTCCACGTAATCTGAAAGGACAGATTCTAACAAGTGAAACCAGTCTAATTTTAAGTCTACAGCAGTATATTTTTCTCAGTGGAATCCTGCTTAAATCAAGACCATGTAAAATTAGTTTCTTCCTTCCAATTTAAGTTACTGTATTAAAGAGTAGGAATGTGTGTATAGTGCAGCCTTGAAGTTCATATTCTTGTATTCTGTTCCGTAAGTCTGCTGTGATGACATTTTACCAGCTCTCACTACTGCATCAATCAATTGCCTGATGTGAAATTTCGCATGTGATTTCTGTAAAATATCCTTTCTGCATTCAAGAAGTGAACACAAATGAACAAAACACCTCCCTTCATTAAGTATTTCGTGGATTGGATAGTTGGCAATGTATAACCCAAACAAGTAAAAAGCGCTCTTACTTCCTCCTTAGGGCAATTCTCAGCATTTCTTGAACATTTTGTCTTCAGGCTACTCATAACCTGCTGCTGAGATGTTATTCAGCTACCTCTATCCATGAACACTCAGTAATTCCACTAATCTGAAGAGTGTGAAGAAGACTTTCAAATTTAACTGGACAAGTCCTTTCTGTACACTTTAGTGCCTTTGTTCTGGAGATTTTGGTACACATGGATTATGCACAAATTATGAGTCCAATTGTGCAAAGGCACCACTAAATTCCTCTAGCTAACCACTAGCTTCCTGCATCAGGATATTCATCAAATACAAATCATACTAGTATGTTGCCAAATTTGCATAACCATTTTTTACCGCTCAAGTACTCAGAGGTCCAAATAACAAAATACCAAAACATGTTTTCTGTTTTCTTAGCCATTCACATTGGAGTTTCCAGATGAAGACTGATAGTTCTGAACGCTGTATAACAAAGCAACTTTCCAAAAAGGGACCTGCAAGTGATGAGACTCCACTGTTTGCATGACTACCACAGTAGACTGAAGCTCTCAAGGGGGAAGAAGATCCTCTAAAGGGCTGTGATTTACAGATTCATGGGCTTTTGAGCAGAGGAGAAGATGAGATATACAGAAGCAGCTGACGCATGAAAGAAAGCAAAGATAAATGCAGAGCAATTTACGAAAGGACACTGCTTCAAAGAGAATTGGTGCTTTCTTTGCTTAAATGTTTTCAAGTCCCAGTGGTGCCTCCCCAGCCCTAAATTGGTCTGACTACCGTTCACAAACACAGTCCCAACTTTTGCAAGAAATGACAAACCTTTAGCCTTTATGGTTAGCTGATAAATGCTTATGACATTGTCTGACAGAAGTGGCCAGGATCCTTTTATCTAGCAAACACTATAAGCAAACTACATGTTGCTAAAGCCCAGTTCATATCATACCAAATACTGTTATAGAGCATGTCTTTGGGCTTACAGCCATGCTTCTGTTGTCTGGCCTCCTGCTTGTATGCAACCTGCAATTTAGCTGTGGAGCTGCCCAGTGAAGGGTATTCCATACTGCCAAAGAGTTTGCTTCTTAGCAACGTCCAAGATTATATATATGCGATTCCAAATTATTGCACATTATAGAACTGGACTGTCACACACAGATGAAAATAAATATGTAAGTAAGATACAGATATAAAAACAGATACAATAAACCCACAAGTTACAAGTAATGCCAGGAGGGACACAAGCTGTCCTTATGCTTTTTCTTAAAAAAAACGAAGAAACAAAAAAGCCCCACAACACACAAATCCTCTAATCCAGTATTTTTTTTAATGTATGACTTTGGATTCTGTCCTTTAAAATTAATTAACTATTCCCCTTTCACATCTTATTCTTCCCTGATTCAAGTCTGTATGAAAAACTGTGTAGATCAGAGTAATTACTGCTTGCGCTAGCTCTCTTATCAATTGAATTTTTGTTTCCTCATGTGAGCAACAACTGCTTTCCTTCTCTCCTCCCTCTTTTTTCCTTTTTGTTTTTCCTCCTGAATGCCTTTTATCATGCCACAAATGCTGCTTTTTCTTTTTAAAACTGCTGCCAGAACAACTCGGCCTTAAAGGTTTTCTGTCAATGCATAAAGCTCCTGTGCTCCAGATACCGCAGCTGGAAACACCAAAAATACTAGAGGAAAAAAAAAAATCAATAAAATAATGTAATTTATACTTGTGACATCATGAGTGTGAAAGGGTTGAGCAATAAGTTTCAGCATGCCAGACCTTTCAATTGAATGGCGGAAGAATGGTCTCTGAAATTGTGACAATCAACAATTTGCGAGACTGATTAACAAGAAATGAATGCACAGTATAATGGTTAGGATTCAAGGAATCCCTGAAGATAAAGACATGTCACATCCAGTTAAGTGAATGTAGCATGGTCACATTTCAAAATGATTTTCTATTTTTAAAGATATTCTTAGCTCTAACTTCACTTCCAAAATGGGAGCCTCTTCTAACGTGGAATCACCTTTATCTAAGTGGATACTTTGTCAATTGTTTCCACTGTTGTTTGCAGATTTATTCTTGATGGCTTTGCCTTTTTATCATTGAAAGCAATTTATACCCACCTTGATGAAAATGTATTCTTCCACCATCTCAGGGTGGATAAAAAGGAGCTGAGACATTGAGTGGAAAAAAGGGAAAACAAGATCAGTATCTCCCAAGTATCCCACGGAAAATGTTGTCATTATTTACACCGAGGAGATTAAAGAAAATCCCCTCCCTCTCACATTCTCCTTGCTAGGGAAGGAGAAAGGCAGCTACAGACTCATCAGTTCAGGTGAGTCTTCTCCACAGACAGCGAAGATGCAGTAGTTAAAGTGAATTAGACCATAAGCATCAGCCATTTCCAAACAGCCAGCTGGCTCTCACCCCAGTATGACTCAGCTTCCACAGGGTTTTCCTGTTCATTAAATTTGCAGAAAATTATGGCAGTGAGCATCCTGCAGAGCTCTGTCCCACTGTGGGGTCTTGTTTTGTGAACGAAAGTGGGTAAGCCATCTGGAGGCACTTCAAGTTCAAGTGGCCAAAACCTAATAAAATATGCAAGGTCCAGGATTCAAATCCTGAAAACAAAGGCATGACAGACATGCATTCATTTTTTTCTTTTTAACCTTTATAAAGTTTGGTGGGTTTTTTTTGCCTTTTTCTTTTTTCTTTCCATAAAATCTTGGAAAATACTACATGAGCATGAATCTTCACACCAGTGTCAACAAACAGAGCAGTGTCTGGGCATGTGAACTGTCTCTCTCTGGCTAGCTGAGTTCAGTGACCAACTGTGTCCTAATACACATGCAAGCATTTTCATAGGGTAGATGCCCAGGCAGGGCTTTGTGATGCATTTATAGTGCCTACAAAAGGCAGCTAAACACCAGGACACGCTATATCTCAGCAAGTCCCTGAGCCACAGACCATGGGAGCCTGGAAGAATATTCTGGGAAGCTATAGCTGTACACTGGCCTTGTCTGTGACTCTTCCCTAACAGTCTGCCACTGGCATTATTGGAAATAAAGACATGGGGCTGGACAGACCTCTGGTCTAAGCTGGCACAGCCATTCTCATATCCTAATGCATAGCTTTGTATGTTCCATGCTCGCTAATGTATTCTGACAAGGACTTGCTCTAACACTTCAAAGCAGACAGCTTTCATAAGATACTTAAAGTCAGGGAAAGCCGTCTCTTTTTAGCACTGCAACTATTGGAAAAAGAGATCACAGCCTAAAATTTTATTTCCATTCTCTGACAAATGACCTAGCTGGATACAGTGGACAGGAAGCTAAAAACCAGAAGATTCATCCTCAGGCAGAAACAGGGTTTTGAAAGTTAAGTCCTTAGCAATGAACATTTCTGAATGTTCCTTGTGTGAGTTTGTAACAGTACTGCCCAGGAAAGCCACACCATAAGTGCAGTAATGCTCCACTCACAGTAGGGCAGATGAAAATTAACACCGTTCTACCCTTCCCTGTCCTAACATCAAAACCACATACGTATACACACACACCTCATCCCAAAGCACAAGCGTGGTGCTGGAGCTGCAACAACAGTCATAGCTTCATACGCTACAGGAAATTATACAGCTGCTGCAAAGGCTAAATGCCTCTGTGCCCACATGGCAAGTAAAGAAGCACTATTTTTGAACTGATATAAATTAAGAAACCTACTAAATAATCTGCTTCAGAAAAAAAGAAATGACTTCAGGCTTTCATTAGGAAGGTACAATGTAATTTCTATAGCTTTTGCTTCTTGTTAGCCACAGTTCATAGGTATTATCTTAGTACTTTCAGGTTAGGATGCAGTCAGTCCATCCTCACCTAAATTCTGGTTGAAAAACTAACTATGTGACAAGGCTCAGCAAGATGTAGTAGTTCCATGCAATAGAAAGAGGTCTTCCTTATTTTCATAGCTAACAACTGGATAAGGCTTGGGACATGCACAGAAGTGTATCTAGGTTGATCACACTCCCCAACTCCATAATATTGCAAAACATACATTTCTTACAAAATACGTTAACATACTCTGGCAAGATTATGAATTAAAAAATGGTAAAATATGCAAGAAGGAGAATTGCTTTGAAATAATAGAAAAATATTTACAAATAGATTAAAGGGAAGTGGAATTTTAAAACTTGCTGGTGTTCTTAGGAAAAAAAAACAAAAAAAAAACAATTTCAGCTACAAAATGAAGCCTAATTCCTCCAACCAGAAGCTGTAATTGTACTGTTTATTTTTCCCCTTTTCCTTTTTTTTTTTTTTTTTTTTTTTTTTTTTTGCAAAAGTCCCCCATAAATTAGAAAGGAAAATTATTGAGTGCACAGGGTAATCTAGTTATAAGCCATACATGGAAATGAGTATGTAGTGAATAAGAGAGAATTTTAAGAAAACTAATTTAGCTAATAAATTCATCACAATGTAATCTTGAAACAAATGTCCTTTGAATAACATTATAAATCAAGAGATGTCTCTAGGCTACTTCAGCATGCTATGGAACAAGGGTTTTGGAGGCTGTTTGACGCTGAAGTTAAAAAAAAAATTGATCCTCAACTACCATACACTTCCACAGTTGTTATCAAGAAAAAGAGTGCAGGAGAGAGATGGTCGCCATTTCTCCACTCTGAACCACATTTTTGCACTATGATCTTCAGCCATTAACCCCTTTGGGATACTCAGGCTCCATACACAGAGAATCCCCTAATGCTCACGGTCTGACAGAACAAGATGCTACTCACAGATAAATGAATATATTAAGTAAGCCTATGAATGCAATCAAGGACTTGAACTATCATTAATTTAAGTTTCAGGAATTGGTGATAAAATATCTATCAGGCAAACTTAAGGGAAGCAAACAATATGGTTACGCAAACATTTATGTTAAGAAGAGGGACTGATTTTCTGTGAAAAGACTTAAAAGCTAGGCAATCACATAGAATGGGAAGAGAATAAGTGTTACTTCATAGATGTCATTTCACATGTAGGTGGAATAACATTGGCTGTCCGGCTGAATATGAAATTCTTAGACCAAGATGGCTTTGGTCAGACCTTTGCCCTGAGGTTGTTCGAATGCAAAATGGAAGCAGGATAAATCTCACAGTCTCATCTTATCCATTAATGAAGATCTCTCTCAGTAATCTCGAGATTGAAATTTAGCAAGAATTAACTGAACCAAACTTCTCCTGACCTTAAGAATCCATTCCTGCGTAGGAGATGAAAGGGTATTTACTCTTATGCTGAGGGCATTTGGCTGCTTCTCCTGCACACATAAAAGCTACTGAATCCTTACAGGGGAAGAAAGCGAGCATGCAGATTTCCAAAAGTCATGCTTTGAAGTGTCAGCTCACCAAATGCTAATTCTACCCCCTTCAGTATTTAAACTGTCAAAATACAAAACAAAGGCCAAAAATCTTCCCCTAATGTGTTTACAATAATAAGAGGACAGAAAACAAAACCAAGAACTGGCACTTGGAAAGCAGAGACTTGCAAATTTCTACCTTCATATTCTTATTAGAAACAGGTTACTGCCAGTGGATACTCAGAGAGGATAGAATGGGAAAGGAAATAACCTTGAACCATCCAATTGAAATGAGGAGAAAAATTAAAATTAGGATTTAAAAAAAAAGATTTCCAGTCATGTTTCATTCTGAACTGCTAGACTGAGAATGAAGGTCAACGGATAATGCTATCACTGGCAGTGAAATAGCAGCTGAAACATGAGGACACTTTCCTGACTCCTTACAAGAAACTGTGATAAAGAAATATGGATGTCACTGAAAAGCTGACTCCAGCAACTGAGGTTTGTAGGTTTTAATTATTTATTTATCTATTTTAATTCCCATTCTACTTTTCAGATTTACTAAAATTCTAGAAATTGCATGAAGGTCAACCCTGAGAGGATATAGGAGACCCTAAATCAAACTTCGTGCAGCTGTTGTTGTAAGTTTTGCAATTTAAATTCACACTCGAGAGGAAAACAATCTGATGTTTTCTCCACTTCTCTGCAGCACTGTGGGGAAAACACATGGATGCTGATCCAGTGAATAAGTTTATCTATTAAAAGAGTCCTGAAACCATCAACTGTTTGAAGCATGCTGAGGAACAGTTTCATGAATCACGATTCCCTAAGAAAGGGAATGAGTCCAGTGGAGCAGGATATGCACTGTGATTTAACTTAAGTGGTTAAAGAGAGAGAATTACTGATATGCTTAAAGTTACAATTTTTAAGGCAAATCTAATGAAAGATACATATTTTAAATTGCTGTTAGTGATTAAAATTCACCTGGAGATAGTTTCCCATCATAAAATGCTTTCAAAACTTTCAGTAATATATGAGAACATCATTTTGAGGGTAGTTAAAATGGCAGGACTGTGAACAAAATCTTGCGTATCATTTTTAAAATATTTACTGCATTCAAAATTAAAAGGATTATTCAGGTCTCTGACTGCAGGCAACACTGTCTCAGCTGTATGTTCATAAAACGTCTGAAGCAAAATTGATCCGTACTATTTGGAAGCAAATTCTAGAGATTCCCAAATTGTGAATATAAAAACACAAAGTAAATCAAATAGCCTCTGTGTGTATAGAGCATCCACATCCACTCCATCCCTAGCATAGCAGCACTCCCTCATGAAAAGAAGTATGACAGAAAAGACTGAAGTGGATGAGAAATGGATGCTTCCTAAGTTTTCTTCATGCATAACAAAAAGAATTCACCTTCCTTTTTGATTCCTGGAAATCTGAATTAATGAGCTGTCTGAAGCTTTTTTACCTCCTTTATTGTTTAGAAGGATGACACGTGTTCTGCACCAGCAGATGCACATCTCATTCCTAAGAAATAAAAAAAATCTGCTGTCTACAGAATTGTCTACAGATTGCCCATTATTAACTATAAGATATCAAACTGGCACAAATAACTCTTGCTCAACCACAACACTTCAGTCCACGCTTGACTTTACAAAGATGCCTTAAAATGCTTTCAACTTGAGGATTTTCCATTCCTACTTGCAAGAATTCAACAGTTTCTGGAAACAGAGTCATGTCCCTTAAAACATAGAAAATGGAGCACAGGCTAGGGAAGCCTAAGTATTCATATAACCCTATACATTCATATAACATGACAAGATACCTGGATTCCAAAGACTATTTATATTCGCTTTCTCATTCATCTGTCTAAATATATAGAAAATGGTAATCAAAAGCTGGATTATTTCCTATAAAAAAAATATAAGCAGCCCTGGAAACAGAAGTGAATAACCTTACACTGACTCCTAAGAAAGCAAGTAAGTTGTGAGAGCATGCTATGCATGTCTAGATGCTTGGGAATAAAGGGCCTGTGGTCTCATGCTTTGTTTCTTTTCAGCAGGCAGGAACGATTAACACATTCCGTTCATTCCCTTTTTGTTTTAGAGCAGACTTCTTTATAAAAGAAAACCGATCTGTTCATCAAATAACACCATCATGTAGTTTCCATTAGAATAAAATGTCATGCAAAACGTAACAAAAATAAATCAGTATGGTGAATCTGAATGCAACTAATAAAAGAAAAGATCTGAGTTCAAGAGCTTGAAGATTACTAGCAGATGTGGGCAGGTACTCCACAGTGAAGGACACTTACATCTGTAGATGTAGTCAAAATAAAGAGTGTGAAAGTAAAATAGTGGGATAAAATATATTCAAAGGGAAGGAAAATCTCTATGCTCATTTAATGCAGTTTCTAATGAGATATCTAACAAAAGAGCATACGTTAGACAAATGAATAGCAGTACTTCTTTTCTTTCATGGTGATGCAAATTTCATTTAGAAGTGGCCTCAGATTACGCTTAAGAATACAATTATACTTTGTGCTTTTTGCTTTACAGACATAGAGAAAATAATTATTTTTATGTTCAAAAAGAGGACTCTGATTATCACTTATACCAAAAGCATTTTAAACACTATTGGTACCAAATGGGCTTCACATTACATGTATGCTTATTTTATGCCCTCAATTACACTGGCTGAATGATGCAATGTGGATTTTGAATAAATGAAAATTAAGGTCAAAGTGTGTTAAAAAAAAAAAAGCAGAAACAAAAAACAACACAATATGCAGTTCCTTTTCTGGATCAAATCTGAGAGAATCACAAGAAAATAACTAATCCATGGAACTCTATAGCAACTGACAGAGACTTACAAAAGATCATCAGACAATAGAACTGTTGAGATACAGTTATGTGGCTGATAACGGGTGTTTTCCCCACTAGTAATGACCTGAGCTTAATAATTGTCTTCTTCAATAAAACTTAGTACCTTTATCCTAGAGAGCTGAGGCAAATATTTTGGAAAATCCCCAAGTGACCCTAACAACTTAGTTAAAAGTGTTCATTTCTTAATATCCTAAGATGCTGAGTAAGAGATAAAATGAACTAGCTAACTCTAAACTCATGTTGACTTATTTCACTAGAGTAGACAGATCTACAAGATATCTGCAGAGGACTAAATTTTCAACAGCTCATGTATGTTCATGTACTTAAGTGATGCATATGTCAATAAAGAATTTTAGCTTCACACCAAATGAACAGTTCTGTGCTCCAGATAATCCACAAATGGGATCCTGAGGTCACAAGAGCTCACGAAAAGCTCAGTGCTCACTTACAGGCAGAAAAGGCCATCAAATGTTTAGAATTACTAGCAAGGGAATAGATGAACACAGTGCTGTGTCACTGTAAAAATCTGTGGTTGCTACACTTTGAATACTGCATGTGGTTCATCAGAGAAAGGACATTCTAAAGCTGGAAACTGTTCAGTGAAGGCCAAAAGGGATATGGAATGACTTCCATTCAAGGAACATGCGTCTGAACTAGTCCTCTTCAGTCAGGAATACAAATTACTTTGGGGAACATGAAAATGGTCTACCAAAATTATAAATGTCACGAAAAGACTGGACAGGTATTGGTGTCCACTGCCTCTTCCTGTGCAAGAAATAGCAGGAGAATGAAACAAAGCCAGTAGGAACTAAGTACACAAACAAATTGAAGTCTTTTTTTCACATAGTACATAGTAGATTCATAGAAATCCTTGCCAAAGGACACTGTGGTATGAGACAAACTTATATGTATTTGAAGTGAAACTCAGTAAACTCAAAGAAAAGCTACCGTTAAAGATTATTAGGCATAATAAAGTGCCATCTCACCAGGAAGTTGTTGAGATGCAGATATCAGATCTAGCAGAGTATTAGAAAGAGGTGTCAATACAGGCTAATCTTTATTTTACCACTCCCTGGGAAACTGTTTACAGTTATTGATGGAGTGAGTATACTGATGGACGTGGACTTCTGAAATGACCTAGTAGAGTCCTTCTGGTACACAAAATACATACCCAAGGAGGATTATGCTACACATTGTACGTGCACTCTTTCATTCACTCAGATCTGTGCAGAAACAGAATCACTGAGTGTTAGAAAAAAAAAGAGAAAGTAAAAGGCAACATTCAAAAAACTGAATATTTTGTCAAGTACTGCACATTTAGACATCCTATACAATTAAATACAGAATACTTTTATGCTTTTATCTGCAGCTAAGCTTTGTTTCAGTTTAGTTTATCCCTTTGTATACATTTAACATTCAGCAGCATTTGAGAGAATATTTACTGATGAGATGTAACTAATCCCATGCAGTTAGATTACAGAGAGCAGCCATTATTTATTTTCAAGATATTGCTTAGGCTTTTGCCTTGGGCTAAGGGTATAGAAGCTTTAGCACATAAGAAGTACTCAAAATGAGAAGTTATGCAAGAAAAAAAGTTAACTTGAGAATATAGCGTTCTAAAAAGATCGCACAAGCACCACTGACCAGTCATGCTCAACTATGTACTTCCTCTGTGTTAGGATTCTCTCCACTCTATACTAAAAAGAAGTCATAATGTTCTCCATCTCGTAACAGGAGAACTAGCCTATTGCTTCTGTTGCAGACACTCAGCTAAGGGAACTTCTTTGCGACTGTCAACAGATCCATACAAAACTTACTTCTGTCTATCTCACTCCAACTACCAGAAAGGCACTGGACTGGAATGTCAAGGGCTAGCTCCTGCAGCATACAGTAGCATGAGCTACTAGCTGAATGATCGATTCCTGAGAGTGGAGAGCAGTGGTGCAAGGCCAGTTGGAGGCCAGTAACTAGTGACAAACTCCATCAATCAGTACTGAGTCCAGTCTTGTTTAACGCTGTCATTAGTGATCTGGATGATGGGGCAGAATACACCCTCATTAAGTTTCCAGGTGACACAAACTGAGAGGAGTGGCAGATACACATTCATAAAAGAACAGTTATGCCAAAATCAGTGTAAATTAAAGCTTGATGCCCACGTAAGAATTTCTTCCAAATGTATAGGATTTGTACCCATGCAATAACAAAAAAATGATTATTTGTGCAGTGTCAGAAAAAGAAAAAATAGCCAAATAACCTTCATATGCCATATGACAGCTTCTCAGATTTCCTAAAGTGAATAAAAACTCTAATAAATATCAACTTTGTTTTTGCATGCTATTATAAGAGACTGAAGCCACCCATGACACGATGTCAGAATTCATGTTATTCAAATGAAATATATTTTTCATTCCAATACCTTCAGATTTCCATGAAATATTACAATTAGACATCATATTGAAATTGAAAATACAAACAAGATCTATGAACGCTTTTCCTCTATAAAGCAAAAGAGAAGGCTGTTTTCCCTTGCAAAAGGTTCACTATAAACATATTAAAACAAATTCAGAGATCTCTGGCCATTTTAAACTTTCTTTAAGCCACTCGATTACATTAGGATATCTCTCTGAAACAGCAGTGAATTAATGGTCATCAGGTATAGCAGCTATCATGAGTCAGTCTAATTGTAGACATAAATATAATATCAAAAACTTGGGTTTTTTTTCCCTCAGAATTTTACTGGAATACCACAAAATATTTTTCAGTTGTATTCAACCACCAGTAATAAACACAAAAAAATGCCTGAAGTGAGAGATGACATTTCATTTAATTTTAACATACAGTTTCTGCTTATTAATCCCTACCATTTTGCAGAGATTTACTTCTAAAATCTGAGGCAAGCAGGGAGAACAGATATCTCATTAAGCTCAGTGGCAAATGCCAGGTAAGAATCTTATTATTCCCAGCAAAAACATGTTACTTAGGCCTCAGCTTTACACACTTAGAAATGCCTATAGTACTTAATAGAGATGGAGAAGAAATGAATGTTAATACAAAGTTTAAAGGTAATGTAAACAATCCAAGAGATTAAATATTTTTTGCCCTGATAAATCACATTCACGAGTCCTATCAAAGGTCTAAGCTGAATTATTCTGAGACATTTTACCCCACTTATTAGAGGTTTCAGAGCTTATTAAGACTCCCATTGCCATTCATGGACCTGAAAGACCCAGACTTAGCCTTCTTGCTAGCTTCTGTCTCTACTCTCCTCAACTAGTTGATCACACACTTGATCACTGCAGCATGATGCTCCTTAGCTGCTAGTTTGGCTGCTTAGTGGATTGCTGTTGCTACGAAACTGACCTGCAATCACAGCAAATGCTTACTCCTGTGCACAGGCTGCCTTAATACTATGCAATTCACCTTTGAGGCCTTTGGCTCGTGCTGCTGGTAGGCTTCTGAGCGCAGGGACAGACACTCAGCCATGTCTGTCCTATATTCAATTACTTTGGAGCATATCACATGCTGCACAACAACTTGTGCAGCTCCCACTGCTGACAAATCTACAACACCTGCCTAAGCAACGTATATCTCTCTCTTCATCCATGCGACTCCATACATAGGAGCTAGCAAGTCTATCCTACACCGGTATTCATTAGTAGAGTACTCAGTATTAAGACTTGCTATCTGTCAAAGATAGCTGGTACAACTTCCCTAAGATCTTAGATTCAGTCTTCAACCTTTAAGTCTATTGTCTGTAGATTAACAATTCACAAAGTATTTCTGGTGCTGTTTAAACCAAACTCTTACTTCAAAGAACAGACCATCTTCCTGCTCTTCCTTCAGGGATTTCAAACTATCATCCCAAACTAAAATGTGGTTAGATTAACATCATGACCTGCACTGATATAATTTCTCCATTAATTCTACATCTCCCACTGCACAATTTTTTTTTTTTCTTATTCTCAAAGTTTCTAGAACACTAGGACTTTCTGGGCTCAGCTCTTACCATATTTTCACCAAGGATGCGGGCTCTGTTGTCATCACAGATACTGAGAACAAAGAAAGATAATAACAGGGTAGAAAGAAGAATATTTGGGGAGAAAAAAAAAAATCTCTATCCCCAGTTTTCTCTGTTATCCAGCTGAAACTTAAGTTAACAAGACTTCTTTATTGCATTTTTAGCTAAGCAGTTTTTCTGTTGCCATGCATCTGTGTTCTTACCCTCTTATTTTCTCTTATTCCTTTCTAACCACAAGTTTCCATTCAAGTATACTTTTACCAATTGTACCATTCAATAAAATGCCCTTCTTATACTTTCATTCAATTCCATTTATTATCCCACAACTTCATCTTGTAACAAGGGGAGTAAATGCACATGGAAATTCACCATACAGGAACATGTACATTGTTCAGTATTTTGACAGTAAGACTCAGTGTGGCCGGTAACTTAGTGGACTGATCTGAAGGAGGAAGAGACAAAGATTTAGAAATAAAGCAGAAAAGGAACAAAGCATTTTAGGTAATGGCATTGTTATGAAGAATACTGTTGAGGTATCTTTAAGGACGCTTCCTCCCAAACCTACTTCTTCCAGAGTAGGTTTATAAGAAATAATCCTTTATTCTACCTATTTGCAACACTGCAATATCTAAAACATTCATTTGCTGCCATATTATCCTTCCTCTTCCTGATGTTTGCATTCTTCAGTCTTTCTAGAAGAGGTCACAATGATGCCCACAACAGTTTAAAAAATACTTTCCCTATATGCTCTGATCGGTTGATAAAAACACCTCATACAAGTCAGAAGCTTCAACATCCAGATTGGACAAAGCTTTTATAAAAGTTTTTTGTGTGTGTGTGGTTTTTTTTTTTTTTTTTTTTTGGCTGCTTTTTAGGTTGTGCTTCTAAATTGTGGGTAATAATTTGAGAATAAGTTGTTTCTACTGAAAAACATCATCCACCTATCTCTCAGACTGCAAGCCAAGAGCTACAGCATTGAAGCCAAACAAGATAAAATGGGAAGTTCTTCAATTTAAGTTTTCTTTTTGTATAAAGTTTAAAGTCACAGATGTTGTGCTAAACTGCACTCTTTGAAGGAAAACCTTAACCTCTCTCTATATCCAATGAAACTGACTCCTTGTAAGCATTTCTAATGGTACTTGAAGATGACAGCATAGTCAGGCACATAACTCATTCCCATATAGTCTTTATTTTCATTAAACTTTTTGAGTATTTTGCTAATGACAAACAACTTCCAGCTGCTACCATCCAAAGCTCAACCTGAATGGACTGTCATTTTATGAGGCGTGTTTAGAGACCTAGCTTTTGAACTTCTATGATAAAACTGAAATCTCTTGCTTCTCCTTTGAAATTATCTTGCTAGCCTAGATGCATGGAATGATTTGTTGCGAGCATCTGTGAAACATAGAGTTGCACAGTGTGAGAAAAGAGCTCCAAGGTGCTTGTGTGACCTCATCTCATCCTAGCTCAGACAGGCACATTCTTGCTGCTTGGAAAAGAAGAGTGTGGTTGCAGAAAGAATCCTATGCCTATGCCTCTATTTCAAAGTTATGATAGGGAAGTCTGAGCCTCATTGAAACTGTACGATCTCTTTGTCCTCATCTCATGGTTTAAAGGAGTTTGTGAGCAGTTCACTGGAATTCAGAGGAAAGTTTACAAGAGAAAAGGAAAAAAAAGACTTGATGTCAGTGAAGGACAAAACACATACTTCTGTTGTGTATAGACACTGCAAGGCAAGAAAGACAAAACAAAAATAAAGAACGTACTTTAACTTCTAGAATGAACACCCGTAGCAATGATGCAGCTATCTGTTGATATATAAAGTGCTCACATATTCATTTTTCAGTTTACAATCACACCGAAAGCCTTTTTTTTTTTTTCTTTTCCAAGCATGAATGTGGATGTAATCCAAGTTCCTGAGCTGAAGAAAAAAAACCAGAAAACCCACAGGATTTAAGGAATAGACAAAGTTAGCTGATGAACAAATACAAAGTATAAACATGTGGATTTCCAAGCCTTATTCTATCCATAGCTAGTTGGAGATGAGAGAGCTGAACTCCAAGGGCCAACTCCTAGTTCCGCTCAAGTCAGCTGGAGTTTAGCCATTGCCCATAGCTGAGCCGTGCTTCCCTGAGGTCAGAATTCATCATCTTCTTCACAGGAAGAAGGCTGTTGTACTTGCCTGATGTTTACACTAAGTGGAAGTTTTACTGGAGGGTGAGATGAGATGTACAATACATGTCGAAAAAACTTTGTTGAAGAATCTTGTAAGCAGGGACATTTACGAAAGCAAGTACAAGAGTATGACCTAGTGTAGGTGGATGCTGAGTAAACAGAGCTTTCACACTGGAACCATAACCCCCAACTCCATTACAGCGTTGTCTGTGCCAGTCAAGCAGAACATTTGAAATTTAGTTTTGTTATTGGAGCTTTCCAGAGGAGGGCCACAAACAGAGCACAGCTGTAGTCTGCATTGCCTCTGGTAACAAACACACAGAGAGGTTTAGAGAACATTAGTATGAGAGTATCAAGTTCTGTCCAGTTGTGGTTTACTTCTAACCAAATCCCAAGTGAGAATCTGGAGTATTAAGTCTGCTATTTACAGTAATCCAGTCCATTTGCACTCATATTATCACTCACGCATTTAAAAACAATAGTGCTAATAATTTCATCACAAAACTAGTGTTAATCTAGAAAAATATACTTAATACTTTCCTTGTCTAAAAAGGTCATAAAAAGCCTCAGGCATGCTCTAATTAATGCAATGTATTTGCAGAGGGCTTTAAACTAGATATGAAGGGGGTAGGGGATAAAACCAGGCCTGCTAGAGATGAGCCTGCGGGAGCGGCAATGGGATTAGGGATGAGGCGAGGGGCTCGGCTGAAGTGCATCTACACCAATGCACGCAGCATGGGCAACAAACAAGAAGAGTTGGAAGCCATGGTGCAGCAGGCAAGCTATGACCTAGTCGCCATTACGGAAACATGGTGGGACTGCTCCCATGACTGGAGTGCTGCAATGGATGGCTACAAGCTCTTCAGGAAGGATAGGCAAGGAAGAAGGGGTGGCGGTGTGGCTCTGTATGTTAGAGAGTGCTTTGATGCTACTGAGCTTGTGGCTGGGGATGATAAGGTTGAATCCCTATGGGTAAAGATCAGGGGAAGGGCTGACAAGGCAGACATATTGGTGGGCGTCTGCTATAGACCGCCGAACCAGGATGAAGAGACAGATGAGGTGTTCTATGAGCAGCTGGCAGAAGCTGCGAGATCGCCGGCCCTTGTCCTCATGGGGGACTTCAACTTCCCTGACATATGCTGGGAATACAACGCAGCGCAGAAGAAGCAGTCTAGGAGGTTTCTGGAGTGTATGGAGGATAACTTTCTGATGCAGCTGGTGAGAGAGCCTACGAGAGGAGCTGCCCCGCTAGACCTGCTGTTCACAAACAGAGAAGGTCTGGTGGAAGATGTGGAGGTCGGGGGCTGTCTTGGACAGAGTGACCATGAGATGGTAGAGTTCTCGATTCTTGGTGGAGCCAGGAGGAAGAACAGCAAAACTGCTACCTTGGACTTCCGGAGGGCGGACTTTGAATTGTTTAGAAGACTAGTAGGGGGAGTCCCCTGGGATTCAGTCTTAGAGGGTAAAGGGGTCCAAGACAACTGGTTGCTCTTCAAGAAGGTAGTCTTACAGGCGCAGGAGCAGGCTGTCCCCCTGAGCTGCAAAATGAGCCGGCGGGGAAGGAGACCGGCGTGGATGAATAGGGAACTATTCTTGAGGCTCCGGGAGAAAAAGAGAATCTACATCCTGTGGAAGAAGGGACGGGCAACTCAGAAAGAGTACAGAGAAGTTGTTAAGATGTGCAGGGAGAAAATCAGAAAGGCGAAAGCCCAGCTCGAACTCAACCTGGCCGCTGGGATAAAAAGAAACAAGAAACCCTTTTACAAATATATCAACAGTAAGAGGAGGACTAAGGAGAATCTCCATTCTTTACTGGATGAGGCTGGGAATATGACTACTGGGGATAAGGAAAAGGCAGAGGTCCTGAATGCCTTCTTTACGTCTGTCTTTAAAGGTCAGACCAGTTATCCTCAGGGTACTCCACTTTTTGACCTGGTAGTCTCGGCTGGGGAGCAGACTAAACCACCCACGATTCAGGAGGAAACAGTCAGAGACCTGCTACTCCAACTGGACTGTCACAAGTCCATGGGGCCGGATGAGATTCACCCGAGAGTGCTGAGGGAACTGGCGGAGGTGATAGCCGAGCCGCTTTCCATCATCTATCAGCGCTCCTTGTTGACTGGTGAAGTACCGGAAGACTGGAGGCTTGCCAATGTGACTCCCATCTACAAGAAGGGCTGTAAGGAGGACCCGGGGAACTACAGGCCTGTTAGCCTGACCTCGGTGCCAGGGAAGGTTATGGAACAGATTGTCTTGAGGGAGATCACGCGGCAAGTGCGGGACAACCGGGGGATCAGGCCTAGCCAGCATGGGTTCACGAAGGGCAGGTCCTGCTTGACCAACCTGATCTCCTTCTATGATCTAGTGACCCGCCTGGTGGATGAGGGAAAGGCTGTTGATGTAGTCTACCTAGACTTCAGCAAAGCCTTTGACACTGTCTCCCACACTATTCTCCTGCAGAAGCTGGCAGTCCGTGGCTTGGACAGGTACACTCTTGGCTGGGTAAGGAACTGGCTGGAGGGCCGGGCCCAGAGAGTGGTGGTCAATGGAGCTAATTCCAGCTGGCGACCGGTCACGAGTGGTGTTCCCCAGGGGTCGGTGCTGGGGCCTGTCCTCTTCAATATCTTTATTGATGACCTGGATGAGGGCATTGAGTGCACCCTCAGTAAGTTTGCAGATGACACCAAGTTGGCTGGAAGTGTCGATCTGCCTGGGGGTAGCGAGGCCCTACAGAGGGATCTGGACAGGCTGGATAGCTGGGCTGAAGCCAATGGGATGAGGTTTAATAAGACCAAATGTCGGGTCCTACACTTTGGCCACAGCAACCCCAAGCAACGCTACAGGCTTGGGGCGGAGTGGCTAGAAGACTGTGTAGAGGAAATGGACCTGGGGGTGTTGGTTGACGCTCGGCTGAACATGAGCCAGCAGTGTGCCTGGGTGGCCAAGAAGGCCAATGGCATCCTGGCTTGTATCAGAAGTAGTGTGACCAGCAGGAGCAGGGAAGTAATTGTCCCCCTGTACTCAGCTCTGGTGAGGCCGCACCTTGAGTACTGTGTCCAGTTCTGGGCCCCTCACTGCAAGAAAGACATTGAGGCCCTGGAACGTGTTCAAAGAAGGGCAACAAAGCTGGTGAGGGGTCTGGAGCACAGGCCTTATGAGGAGCGGCTGAGGGAGCTGGGATTGTTCAGTCTGGAGAAGAGGAGGCTCAGGGGAGACCTTATTGCTCTCTATAACTACCTGAAGGGAGGTTGTAGTGAGCTGGGGGTCGGCCTCTTCTCTCGTGTAACTGGTGATAGGACTAGAGGGAATGGTTTCAAGCTGTGCCAGGGAAGATTCAGGCTGGATATTAGGAAATACTACTTCTCTGAAAGAGTGGTCAGGCACTGGAATGGGCTGCCCAGGGAGGTGTTGGAGTCACCATCCCTGGAGGTGTTCAAGGAACGTTTGGATGTTGTGTTGAGGGATATGGTTTAGCAAGAACCATTGGTGATAGGTGGATGGTTGGACTGGATGATCTTATAGGTCTTTTCCAACCTTAGTGATTCTGTGAGATGTGCATGTAAGAATCTACTATTTTATCTCATCTGATTAACTAGAGCTTCCACTGCATTCATTTTCTAATTCCTTTTATTAGCCTGCGTTTTTCTAAGAGTTTTATTGTCTACTCCTAACCACTTGTCATCTCTTCTAACAATTAATACATGGTTCCATCAACTGTAAGCTCCACAGACACATTATTTACTCTTTTCTTAATTCGTGAGATATTAAAGATTTACATGTTAAAATGTCCTAAATTTCTACATTGTCCTTATTTGCCATCTCTTCTCTGACAGTACAGCCTATGAAATTTATCTGCAACGTGAAGCGAGTTAAGTTGCAACAGAAAGATACATTCCTTGGAATTTTTGTTCTCACTTATTCTATGTCCCTGAACAAGTAATTATTCAGCATGTAGTAAGAAACACATCTTTTATACACATATATATAGTAATATAAACAACAACAACAAAACAATACAAAAAAGCTATTATGAATTCATTTACTTTTTTCAGTGACAATCTAAGACTTTGGGAATGAAAAACAGTTCAGAACAAATTACTCAGCTGTACACTTCTAGAATAATTGCTACTTTGACAATCGTAAGACAGAAAGAAACCTCTGTTTAAAAAGTTTTCTAAAGAACTACACCTTCACAACTGCAAATATAACTGTTCCCACACTTTCCTTGATTTCTACACAATGGCTCATTACTTTTCTAAACCTGACAGGGCTGTATGGAGCAACAGAAGGATTTTCGAATTTGTACTGTTTTCTTTCGACCATATTTTTGTATTTGAACAAAACACATTCAAAATTATCTCTAAACATAAAATCATTTCCTACCACTTGTATTAAACCTAGTCAGACTTAGAACCTGTAGTGTTGTTTTGTTATCTTTTGCCCAAACTGGAAATTGTCTAAAATCGCATGCCGAAGGAGCACTAAAAATCAGAATCAAACAGCATTTGGTTCATTTGCAGGAAACCAATACTATGGTATCAGCATTTATTTGTAACTCTCTACTTCTAAAGTAGCCTCACTCATCATGCCAGGTAAAATCATTCTTGTGAGATGCCTGCTACTTGAACTGGTGGAGGAACTGACATTAGCTACATGATTAGGACAGAGAGAGCGTGAGGCACACACATATTTTCAGAGTTAGCAATTTGCTAACTTTGAGGATAGCTGAGATTCATAAATCCTGGAATACATTTACAAATCAAAGATGGAGAATAATTTACCAGAATCAGACATTTCTGGTTTCTCTCCCCCCCAAGAACTGCCCTCATGCCTGGCTTTCCTTAGGCTGGGCCATGAGCAATTGTCTCCACGGACAGTTGCCTTGACTATGCTGCCTCAGTAACAGATTTGCTAACTAGTTCTCTGAACCCCAGTCCTTCCTTTATCTCATAAAAGCAATATGTGAAACAAGTAGAGAAATAAGTTCATAAGTCTATATTACATCAAAATATATTTACTTAAAAGTTCAATTTTTAGACGGAAGCAAACGCATCTAATTTAAAATATTTAGTTACTGATAATATGCAAGAGCTTTTAACAATGAAAAGATGAAGGAAAATGGCAGAATCAGAAAATGGAGTAACGCAATACTGGGGCAGTCATTCTGGATTGATCATCTGAGCTTCTGTCATAATTACTGAAAAAGTACGATGTATGCATTGCATTTCAGATAGGCTTTCCCAAAACTCACACAGTTTACTCAGATATACAGGATATATACTGATCTGCCCTAACAAACCCAGCAGCAGTCACAAGAAGGAGCAGGAGATCAATCTAACCTTGCAAATTTGTTATTTGTTAGAATTCCTGCAGAGAACTGCCCTTGGGTTGTTTCAAATAAGTAGCTAGAAAAGTTTTAAATGCGTCATAGAGATACTTTGTTCCTGAGACATTATTTTCAGTAGATTTGGTTAAAAAACTCCTCGATTAGCCACATGTTGTTACTAATATTAATCATATTTTTTCTACGCCTAGTAAGACATAAAACATTTTATTAGGTACTCTACACACAGAGTAGAAGTAGTCTTTTCCTAAAGGTGATGCCTCCAAAACCTCTTAAAACATCTTCAGTTGTTTTCAGTGGCAACTGCTCCAGTCACCTGCTGATCATCCAGTGAAAAGCTGATCCTACTGAAGCATCTGTATGTCAATGTTCTCAGTTCTGCATGTTTAAAAGCAGCGCAATGATCATACTACAGCACCACAGCTTATATATCAACAAATTGTTGCTCTAAAAGCTACGAAATACTCTGTGGTTCCAAATGTTTTCTCACAGATAAAGAAAAAAATAGAAGATCTTCAAAGTGCAGGGATTATGAATTCTCAGTTCACAAATCCATCCCTCACCCTGAAACGGCATCATAAACTGTTTTTAAAGAAACACCTCTTAACAAGGCTTAGATTGATACAGCTGTGAGCAGAGCATGCAAATAAAAATTAATGCAAGAAGTTTTTTAAAGCAAAACTATTCAGTATCATCCTTGAACTTGACTTTATGCCACCATGCAGTTCCCTGTGTAAGTCCCTATTATCTACCCCACCTAAGCCTTTCCTTTCTAACAAGTGTACTCTCTGTAGTTCATTCAGATGACAAACAGCCACTATTTAAGATGACAGAGTTCATTGTGGATAAAGGAATTAGCTACTGCAAACTGTTGCTAATTTTCCGCTCTGGCATATGTTCTGCAAGCTTTCATGGGGGCTTTAAGCTTAAACCTTTTCTATAAGCTCTGTAAAGCTTTAATAGGCTTTTTGATTTTGTAAAATCCCTACCAGTTTTTTCTTCTGGCCTGCTGGATTTGCTGGCATTTAAGTCTAATTCAAACTGCATTCTGCATTTTATATCATTACTGCTCTTAAGGGGCTCGACCACAATTACCTTTGTACTCATATGTAGATCGGTACAACTTCTCCACCAAGCAAAGAACTGCTAAAACTCCAGGTGCCTACCTTGGCCAAACACCCTGACACAGTCTGGACAAACGGCCAGTATTTGCCCAGTGCTTCTCACAGGAAAGGTGTTGAGGAAGCACCACCCACACTCCATCTACCGTGCCAGTTACACTGCTTGGCCAATCATGTTGAATCAAAATATTTTAGCCACCAAGACTATGTTTATCCCCCACTCTAGACAGTTTCAATATTAATGCCATCATTAATACTAAATCTGAAAGCAAAGGCACAGCAAGAGGGAGCTAACCTGAATAAATATTTATCTTCAGCATGCGAGAAAAAATTTATTCACTTAATCTCCCAGTCCTTGCTGGTGGCTCACCTCCCAGATACCACACCGTGACTCAGGAGATGAGCATCTTGCACTGCGCCTTCTGCCCTTGAAGCTTCTGTGCTTTGCCAGGACCTTCCTCTCCCCACAAGCACCTGGAGCCATCCTGACATGGCAGGAGGCTGGGCAGTCCCAGGCTACATCTGGGCTCTGACAGGTGACCAATTACCTTGACTCACATCTTCTGCTTTCTGTCCAAGCTAGAGCAAGCTAGGGCTGCACAGCGAGACCTGGCAGCTTCTGCTCCCTGCAGGTCTGCTTATTCACCTTGAATTCCGTGTGAGCTTTCTGAAAACGTCATTAAAATTACCAAGGAAACTTCTCTGACTGAAAAATCAGCAGCAGCACCCCAGTTACGTCTGCTCTAGTGTGAATGTGAACTGATCATCTCTGCTGCTGGAATACTTCCACCACTGAGAAAAACACAATTAATTACATCTGCTATTCAACATGCAAGATGACCTATTAAAAAACACCTACAAATAATCTCATCAACCAGCACAGTTTTTGCTTATCCCCAGATCACCTTCCTGTGAGCAGATGTCAGACACTTTATAAAAAAAGTTTATGAGCCTGCAGATAGAAGACTAAAGGGAAAATCCTGCTGACCAGTCATAATAGATAACACGCTGCAGCTGCTCAGCAGCATTTCCTTAAATTACTTCCCAGCCCTTGATGCTGAAGGACAATGGGGCCTCGGACAGGATCCACTCCTTCAAATCAAAGCTGCATCAGACAGGTGCTGCTTTTGCAGTGTGCTTATTTAAGCAGATCAAAGGAGCTGGCAATACCACATCAGCCAGGAGCAGGACACTAAAACCAAGCTAAAAATGGATATAGTAGGTGGGAGAATATGTGGACAAGGAAAAAGAGGGCCACAGCAGGGACCGACCAACAAACCAAACCAAAGGAGAGAAAAATGGCCAAAAATATCAAGGTATGGGGACTGTTGCCCCCAGTCACCTCCCAGAATTGTTTTGAATTTACGTCACTTTTAAGAAACAATTTATCTAATTTTTTTCAGAGCTTTAAATTATACGAGCAATTGTACCATTCCAATTCTAGATAAACTTCTAGAATGAAGCAAATTGAACAGGCTGTGTTTTTTGAATGTTGCTATTGTTGGATAATGTTACCTCAATTTACAAGGAAAAAAAAAAGCCTGTGGGCAAAACAGTGTGAAACATCACTCACAGTTATTTCTGAAGTCTCCCACAAACTAGTTTGTACTGAAAATTAAGCACGCCTATAATTACTGCAGCATCAGGAGCTAAGATTGTGCCTGGTTTTCACAAAACTGAGTTCCATCACAACTGAAGAGCACAGACTAAAGAAAGTAATTTTGGCTTTCAACTTTTTAGCAGAGTTATGGTAAACTTTAAATACAGATGGAACAGAATTATTTAAGAACTTACAAGAGGCTCCTGAGTTCACACTCAGACATGTCAATGCAAAATTTCCAAAAGCACTTCAGTGACACAGAAGCTTCCACCTGCAGATCTTGCTGGAGAACTGTGAATCATCAGCTCCCCTGCCATGCACAAATACAGGATACTGCCTAGACCATTTATTTCTCAAATTTCCCTGTACTGTTTCTGTGATAAGGATACTGATGAAGCCCCAGAACTGCATTTTGAAGCTTAGACAAGTACTTCAAGCCATAAGTTAATCGGTAAAAACTCTCTACGCAATCAAAAGTTTTAGACAAGTTAATATAAAGATATATATATTCCATATTTTAGTTTATGAAACACAGAAAATAATCGGTCTGCAGATTTATACAGACTGTGCAAGTGTGAAAGGAATTCACCAGAAAATATAAAGGCCAATTATGACAAACAGACTTAAAAGTATGACTACATCACAGGGCCAGGGACATAAAAGTACTCTCTTGAGAAGCTGGCTGTTGAGTATCATCCAGAAAATTATGAAAGCCATATTGCTTCTGATGCTTCTCCTCCTTACCAGGAAAAAAACTCTCTCAAGGAAGAAAACAATAGCACACTTGCTGCCTTACCCTACCATGAAAAATATAAAACAAGTAAATTTAAAAGCGAAGAAATGATGATGTCAGCATCAAATACCAATTACATTAGGTGACCAAAGCCTTTCTGTACGTACTATAGACCTCCAGTGCACCACCACAATGGCAGCAGGATGCACTGAGCATCAAGCAGGCAAGAAACATTTTCAAGTATTTCTGCAGGCAAGGGAGACTGATGTGCATCATAAAGCAACAGAATTCATCAAGGACATGCTGTGCCTGAGATGTATAAAGAGAAGGGCAGTACTGAAACAGAGTTGGAGATATACTAGGGGCATCAGTATTAGCACCACTGTGCTCAGCTGCTATCCTCTGTGGAGGGGCTACAGCCAGGACGGTGCATCGTAGCAGACGGAGTGACCCACCAGCAGTGCTCTCCAGGAGCTAGTGCTCTGTATACAAGGTCTGATCTCACCCACAGTAACCTGCACACACTGCATATGCAGGCAGTCTTGAAATCCAAGCAGACTGCAGCAGGTCCTTCCTGCTATGATGTTGCTTCAGTTGGGAACACTGACACAAACATTCAGCACAGGTATGGCTATAGCTGCAGTAGCTGTCAAGAACAAAGTGAAGCATCTGGACAGAGTCCAGAAGAGAACATTAGGAACGATCAAAAATCTAGCAGCTGAGAGCTATAGAGAAGCTAACGGGATAAAGGAAAAAAAAAAAGGAAATAAAGAGGAGACAGGTGAACATGTTATCACTCTGGTAAAACATGAAAAGGTGCTGCAAGGGGGGAAGGGAATAATGATCCTCAATCCACAGGGAGAGGAATATAAAGAAGAGCGCTTCAGTCACAGCCCAGTCAATCCAGGTTTGACATGTACTGGTCATCACCCTAAAATGCATGTATGTGACAACAGTGAGCATAGGTGTAGCACAGTTAAATGCTTAGAGGCACTGAAAATGCTTGAAGTCCAAGGAACTTTCTAAGATGACTCCTTTTCCTCACATTCTCCTTAGAAAAGAGAATTGCTACATAACTAGCAGTTTCTACATGGGCTTCTATGAGGGATTCATCTTTTAGCTGATGGTGTGTGCCTTCTGAGAGGGTCAGTAAGTCCAGAAGGAGGCTGACGTGTTCACCTGGGCAGAAACATAGATTAGTAGGTGTGGCCTTCCGTTTTCAAGTACTGCTGTGACAATGAAGCACTGGCATGCTCTGCCATTACCGAAAAGCAGCATTCTGTTTGCATTTTCCCCCAGGTTGCCAAGCAACCAACAAACCTTTTAGAGTAGTAAATGCAGGAAATATTTTATTTGGAGCCATTTTAATATTCAGCCTGGTGAAGAGCTGATTCATCGGCACTTTTCTTCAGATGGGTATAATTAAGCTTTACTCTGTAGTATAAGCTTCTGGTATTGGTAGTTGGTTGAAATTACAGTAGATGCAGCAACCATAGGAAAAAACACAGGTTTAAACATCATTTGAAAGGGGAGTGACATTGCTCATCCTCTATCTTCTCAACGCTCAGGCCTGTATCACAATGGCACTTCACAAAATGGGATTGCTGAAATATACACACTCAATTTTTTGCACATTAAGTTATCCTATTTCCATCTGCAAAACAAGTATAAGAGATGAAAAAACATGAAAGGCACATGACTGACTTAGCTGTCATGACTAAATTTACTTGCAATGCACAGTATGCAGGATTTTGATTCTGTTTAGGATCTTTCAACTCATCCCTTAGGAAAAAAAACAACAGCCAAGCCAATTAATAAACAAGACGACATGTACTTCTATCAGTACGTAGCAACCGCTATATGATCAACTGCACGTTATGCATTGTAATGATCTCACCTACAACACAGCAAATAATCCAGCTCCTTCGTAACTTGTCCTTAAAGTACTAGCAGATGTTTTGTGGCAATTGTGCTGCAGTAGTTTAAAATTTCACTGTTTCCAGCTTTTTTTTTTTTTTTTTCTTTCCCCACTGTGCTGTTCAGCAGCAGCAGAAAATGCGTACTTACAGCTCACACACTGCCACACAGAGCTTTTGTTTCAGGCACCTGAGCTGAAATTGCCAGTGACAGTGGATTTGAGCAAAGAAACTACACTGCAAATGGAGCTGTGCTGAGAAGGTTTTTAGCAAGAACCATTGGTGATGGGTGAATGGTTGGACTGGATGATCCTGTGGGTCTTTTCCAACCTTACTGATTCTATGATTCTATGAAGGTGTATGTACTAACTGATCTGCCAAATCTGCCATAGGTGACGCAGCTATGGATGACAGCATCTAAAACTTCTGCACAAGATATGGCCAAGATCTACCCGAAACCTCTTACAGATGCTCAAAAAAGTTGCAGGAGTCATTCATCATTTCAAACCGATAAAAGATACTAAATATTAGGGGAGGCCTTATTGTGGTATACAGCTCCTCATGAGGGGAGCGGAGCAGCAGCGCTGATCTCTGCTCTGTTGACAGTGTCAAGACCTGAGGAAACAGCATGGAGCTGCATCAGGAGAGGATCGGGTTGGGTGTTAGGAAAAGGTTCTTCATCAGAGGGCAGTGGGCATGGAACAGGCTCCCCAGGGCAGTGGTCACATCTCCAAGTTGCTGGAGCATTTGGACAGTGCACTCAGACAGAGTTTGGATTTTAGGTGGCACTGTGCAGAACCAGGAGTTGGACTCTATGATCCTTGTGGGTCCCTTCCAACTCAGGATGTTCTATGAAGCCATAATTTGTGCCGCAGAACTTCAGTTAAAGAAGAACAATTGAAGTAAGATTAAAACAAAATATTCCTTACAATGATTTCCAAATAGAAACAATAGTACTAAAAATGTGAGCATTTTCTAAGTGATCTCAGTTGATCTAAGAACTTCCCAGTACTGTATTTCGTTCTAATGACAGCCATCCAGAATAGATTTCAATTTAAAATAAAGGTGACATTTAAAAAACAATCACGAGTTCAGCTTTGAAATTGAATTAAAAATTAAGCCAGTGACTAGAAATACATTTCAGATAAAAACTGAATGCTTCATTTTAAACGTTCTTGTTCAGAAAGAGGGAAAGACCACTGGAAACAGAGATTTCCTAAATAAATGTTTTTGACCACATTTCTAATTTTTCTAAATGATTTCTGATAAATCTCACAAGATCACAAAGATTGTGATTTTTCCTATAGAAAAATTCCATATCTTAGAGCAACTGGATGGCCTGTCACGTACAACAATACCCTTCTCTTTGTCCTTTGTCATATCAATCCAGAAGTACAATTTCAATAAAGTTATTACAGAATGTTGATTTAATTAAATCATATTTATAAGTATAGGGGGAAAAAAAAAGTAAATTGAGATAAGCATTCAAGCATATTAGCGCTTCTTTAGGCATCAAATACAAGCAACAACCTCAAGCTAAAGGCAGATTAACCATTGGGAGTAATTAATCTAGGTTAATTGGCTGTAGTGGTTGGTGCCAGTGGAGCACAGGACAGTGTTCACAGATGAGGCTGCTGTAGACATAAGTCCTTCTGGAGAAAACAGAAGACACAGACAGTTACAGTACACTAGACTTTAGGAACAAAGAGGCAAGCTGGGGCAGAATTTGAGGAAAAACATAAATTGCATTATGTTTAAGCCCAGCTTCCAGAAGAGACAAGGATTTACCTCGCAGGCATGTCTCCTAAAGGTATTTCAGTGTCTTCAGTCCCCTCTCCTGCCTTTCACAGAAATCTCTTGACACATTTTTAAAATGGTGAAAAGAGGTAGATATGAAACAAAAAAAAATATCAAACAAAACCCGACTCCTTTAAGCTGCAGATAGAGGTGAAAAGGAGTGCGAGAGCAACTGGAAAATGAGTTCCTTCTGGAATATGACCACATTTTTCAGGTCCTTCTAACAACACAAGCCATTTCGAGGTCTACTACAGTTTCCTTTACATGTTTTCCATAGCATGGGAATGGGATCTTCACACAACAGAGGCTCTGGCATCTCATACTGCAATATCTACAGGCCTTACTTACTACAAAAACAACTTGACTGTTTGGGAGTGAACTACAGCAATCGGTAACCTCTGCAAGATTGCAATAAGTGTAACATCTGGTCTCAACCTCAGGACAAAGAGGTATGCCATCAGTCTTGATTATGGGTAAGAAGTCATTATTCATTAAATTAAATGACCTGGAAAGCAAAGCAAGCTTGGCTACTTGCAGCAAATGTCTAGGGAGGCTCACTCTTTCCCTGAATTACTCAGACCTTCAATGTCCTTGATCTATTTGCTTCATGTCAGACTATGCCACCTGGACATAAATCTCATCTTTTACTCCTTACACTGCCTTTTAATAACTTATAAGACCCTGTGGAAAGGCACAACTTATTTACACGCCTGCAAGCAGCGTATAATCTATTTTTTAAACATGTCATCAGTAGCACAAAAACTCCTCTTCAGGATAGCTTCCTACGCAGGGCTCAGCAGTTGCTTTACAAAAGATGTGGTGTCTGCCAGCTGACCAAAGACATTCAACTCCAAGACGATCTCCTAAAATATTTCCTTCCAGTAGGTGGGATACTTCACAGGCTGAAAAGCATATCCAATATGCTACTGAACGCATTTCCCTCAGGCAGCACTGATTCTGATAATATATGTGGAAAATGGCAGAATCACTGTCCCTTTACTACTTTCAAGTGATGTAAATGCTAAACTAAGAGAGTATCCTCACTGTCCTTCTGTCCTTTCCTCCTTTATTTTTAGTCAAACTAAATAATGTTTTAAAAAAATAGGCAGTCCTGTTACCTTTCACCCACAAGCTGGTTCCCTCCAGCTAATACAAATATGTTTCTACTCTTGGGTTTGCTCAGGTTTGATAGAACACACCAAAGAACCAAACCAAGTATATATTCAGTTCAGTTCCATCATGGCATCAACTGACTTTGCTCCAAGATGGGCTGAAGATGCATGAAGCGTTCAAGGTCAGGCAGAATGGAGCTTTGAGGAACCTGGTCTAGTGGGAGGCATCCCTGCCCATGGCAGAGATGCGTGAACTAAACCTAAAGCCAACGTAAACCATTCTGTGATTTTTCTAAATTAAGCTGTTGGTTTTTTTTCTGCCCATATTTCTAAATATTTTAATTGATTTTACATTACTTCACTGTCCCCACTGCTGTTCTGTAGAATTAATGTTAAAATGTGGAACTGTACCAGTAATATATTACTTTCTCCAATAATTCTTTTCTGCATTTATTCATAAATGCTTTGCTAAGTTCAGCTTGATGAAAATATACCATTCATTTATCTTTCTGGGATGATATATCACCCAGAGAACAACTACAGCACTATTGCAGACAGCGTTCTTTCAAAGTTTTGGCCATTACAGCATTAATTGCTTTCTGTTACTCGATTAGGAGGACACCTTCACAGGTACCGATGATTGTGTAATAAGATTTAAAATAACTACATAAAATAAGTTCCAGCAAAACACAATTTGGCAAGAACGTAATCTGAATGCATCACAGAAATGCATCCTCCAAATCCCCTTGACATGCTTGTAACAAAAATATGTAAAGTTATGCAAAATAAACAATTCCTCTATACTAATTGCAAGTAGATGATTTAATCAGTTCTAAAACTTAATTATAGAAGCTCTACACAATATTTTGTGTTGGCATCTGATAAATATTCAATTAAGCAACGATATTAAAACCTTGAAGCACTTGTAAAGAACAGTACTGCTAGGAAAGCATAATGGTACCAACACTCCTAAATGACAAAGAAGTAATTTAGATGCCAGCATTTGACAAGCAGGTCTGACCTTCTGGTTGCATTAATAGTACAGATGTATTGAAACCAAAGATTCACAACATTGTGTCAGCTGCAGTTTATGAAGAAGAGCAGGAAAGCTGCAATAGAAGGGTGGCCATGATGTTTAAGATCCATTTAGATAAAGAGGACAAGTAAGAGCATTTCTGAAAATTGACAGATTCAGGCACATAATGGACCCCAACCTCCCCAGAAAATAGGCTCTATGCATAGCTTACTGCTTTGGATGCGGAACAAGAGAAGGACAAAAATAATACAGTAGGTCCTAAGTTTTAAGAAATTAAAGGTAACCATGATGGAAGAACCAGAGTTAGTCTAAGAAGAAAGAGAGGAAAAAAACAGAACTTCCAGATAAAAGTCTAAATGAAAATTTATTTTGTTTTTGTATCAGTAATTCAATAGATCATCTAAAAAGTCCATTAGGGTTAGAGATACTCCTGTCTCCCTGTTCATTTAGAAAAAAACCTTACATCCTAGGTCCAGATTGGAACTAACAAAAAATGAAATTATCCATGCTTTATGTAAGAAGGAAATGTGCAGGGGCAGAGAAACAGAAGGGGCTAAGAAGAATCTAAAGTACAGCAACAAAGCAAAAATATTTAAAAAAAGGAAATGGAACAAAACCAGTGTCAGATAAACATATATTCACAGTCAATTTATTCCAGTAACCAAGGGAATAAAAAGCAAATAATTTAATGAGCAAGTACAGCAGTTAACTGGGTTCACTGTTCTATTTCATTGTTTCTCTCGTACCGAATCAACGTCACAGTTTATATTTTAGCAGTATACAAAAACTGAAGGTAAGCCACATAGTTATCTTCACCAGCATTTTTGATAATTTTATTCAAACTGATCTAGCCAAACCAAACTTTTCTCAGTGCTCACAAAGCATTGCAGTGAAGTGTGCAAATAAGTGTCATTTCGTAGGTTGCTGCTTTAACCAACAAAATGGGTAGGGTCTCAACATCCCAGAAAAGGCAGAATGAAACAAGGAATTTAACTTGTAAATCAGCACTGAAATCTATCTGTACTTACCCATAGAAGTCCTCTTATCAAGAAAAAAAGTATCACTTGCACAACTGAGCCTAAAAGGAAAGCATTTTCAGGTACTGACAAAAAGAAACTGGTAGAGGGGTAACTAACATAGCAGAAAGCAAACAAAGGAAATAATGCTGGTGTCTTCTTTACAAAGAAGGAAGGATGCTTAGAAGGAGGTATTAAATAACAGACCGTGAAGGGTGTTTCTCCTCACTTCTTTCATTAAATATAGCTCTACATTCCCTGTGTTTTGCTGGATAACTGAAAAATAATAGGAGCATGAAATCATGACAGAACAAAGTACAGCTGCTTCTGACTTCTGCAGCTTCTCATTAAAAAGAAAGAGACATTAAGTCAGGTTATTTAAAATTTTTTGTTTACTTTTAATTTCTGCTTAAACCTGCTTAATATAAACTTGCTACAACAGATGGGATAATCTCTCACCGTGAACTAATCTTCACAGTACTTTGGGGGTCCTCCAACCAGTCAGTCACCCTGATCAACCTCAGCTACAGAACAAAACAAAAACAAACAACAACCAGATCATAAAAAGATACCCCGATCCAATTTCTATTTGAGTGTGAGAGATTTTGAAGCTTGGAAAGTATATAAGTACAACCTGTTCCTCTTTGGATTTCACTGTTAACTCTCCAATCCAGTCATTTTCATCCACGGAAAACAAGGACATGACCACATACCAGGATCAGAGAGCCATTTTCTTTTTCTGACTAAAGTGATTGAAGAACTCCAGTTTAAAACAGGAGGCAATGACTATGGTTTAAGTGATGCTTGTTTACAAACTGCCACTAGTGGGTGAGGCCATAGACTGACAGGCAGCCCGAGTGCAGCAGTGCCTGCTGCTGGCTCGTTCCAGCAGAGAAGGGCTGCCCTCTTCTATGCCCAGACCCTCCTGGACAGCAAAGCCTCCTCAACCCTGTCATATTTAGCCCTACCAAGTTCTACCTCACTTCTACAATTCTGTCTGGACATCATCCATGCTTCTCCTCATGCCTTGCATGAGCTCCAGGCAGCTTCTGAGCTGCTTTTTGGAAACATCTCTACCTGGGCCTGTGACGCTCATGCCATTTCCTCCTTCTCTCCCACCCAGACACAGACTGGCACATCAGCGCCAGGAGGTGGCCACTGAGTAGGCTAACACATTCCCTGAGTTAGTTCTATAGGCACGGGGAACAGAGGTGTGATCAGTATGATCAGAGCCCAACAGCAGGTGCCTATTGAAAAGTATGGGAAACTGGGTGAGCAATCACAGAGCACCCACTGCCTTCATACACATTTCAGCAAGCAGATATATATGGACTCAAATCAGAGACTGCATCTAGACCAACACTAGCAGCAGATCATTCACCATAAACATCTTGGCTCCTTTTTCAATACATTCTGTTATTTTTTGGCCTCCACATACCCACGGTTATATGACAAAGGTGGAGAAAAGAAAAGCTAAAAAATCCAAACAAACTTTTAATGGCTGTTCGAAAGTTGCTGTATTGACCATTTAATTGAGCATGGAATAAATAACAATATAGGAAAGATCAGATTAATGATCTTTCTTTGTAGGCTTCTAATATTATTTTTCTCACCTTATCTTATTCTAATTTGTGTATTTTCAGATTAAAGCTGCAGTATACTTCTGATAAGTTTCTTTAAAAATGCTTCTTTAAAAAAAAAAATACCTGAGATGACCTTTACGCTACATTTGCCATGTCTTTAACAAGTTATAAATATATATAGTAATTTAAATAATGACGTATGTTACTCAGATTCTTAATTAGTAATAGAATTGCTACTTGACATTTATGATTATTAATCTTTTATGTTATGATTTTATCATGATGCTGTTGGATGAAAACAGGAATTTGATGCAGAAGTTACAAAACTAGCATAAAAATCTCGTTGTTACATTTAACTAAAATAGCCTAAGTGAAGTGGGTTCTTTGGGGCCAAAAGGTAATTTATCGTAACATATATTGAATTTTAAAACAGTTCATTCTACATAGAAATTAAATTATTGTAACAAACAGAACTATTAGCAGTCTGCGTCCAGACACTGCCTCATTTGAGGATCTAGAGCAAGTATATTCTTGGAAAACAAACAACCAAAATAGAACGCAGGCTGCATCTTCATTCATAAACTGAAAAGAAATTTAAAACAAAGCAACAACAAAAATACATCATCTTCTGCTTCTGAACTAAGTATTTGATTTATTGAATCAAGTGAAAGATTTTCTACTCATCCAGAAAAGACTACAAACATCAAAAGTGGCTCAGCTATTAAAAAAAACAAAAACAAAAAAAAGCACTCCCAGATAGACTGCTAAGGAAAATAAAGGACTCTTTCTTGATTGACATTTCTCAAATCTTTAGCAACAAAGCTGCTGAACTACTGCATTTTAGAAATTCACTTGTGATTATCTGATTATAAATGTATTTGCTTATTATTTACTTAAAGGGATTCTTTCATAATACATTAAATAATGAAAGTTATGGTTTTTAAGTTTAAATAAAGAAGAGCAAATTTACTGCCTTTCACCATGCCCATCACGGTCACTCCTAAGATTTAGGCATGAACCCACAGTACTGAAGTTGGAGTCAAGGCACAGTTCAATTTTGTTTAAGAAAGTGGCATGATTCAATAAGCTTTCAAGGGCACAGGCAAGATGCTTAGCATACAGTCTGCTAAAACAACAGCAAACAAAAAAAAAGGGAGATGTCAGGACCTCTTTAGACTTTTGAAAATCTCCTCTTGTTGTAGAAGGAAGAAAATGCAACGCAGTGTTGCTAACTGAACGAGTCTGCTCATTTTATCCAGACTGCTGCGATCTCCCACTTTCAGATAACATCATCTCAGCACACTTCTGAATTGAAGCGCCATTTTGTTACCGCACAGCTATTAGGTTGCTTCAGCATGCATATCCCTAAAAAGACTAAGTTCGCAGAACATGGAATGAGAAACGTTTCAACCATATCATACAGTAGTTAGTCAAGCCTGATACAAAAACATCTTCCTTCTAGATGCTATCATTTGTAGAAGCATGAATTCCAAGGAAAGAAATCCTCCTGGAAGTTAATTCCCAGCGTGCTCTCTTACCTTTGCAATGCATGTAGGAACTAAGTCACAGGTGGAAAGAAAAGAAATCACACAGAAGGGAAACATCAGCAACTGGCAGAGATGGAAGAGGCTATGATTCAAGCTGTTTATTTCCCATGTTGAGCTGTCTCTGTTCCCTGAACGTACCTGTTTGCAGGCCAGCTGACCAGGTGTTAAGAAAAAAAATCCTGCCAAGAACAGCTAGGAGCAAAGGAAAAGTCATTGTGCTGAATTTAGTCCCCTTCCTCTTGAACTTACACTCACAGCAAATACAGACGTGGTTTAGCTTACTCATAAAAAATGAAATTCTTGTCTATCTCAGATCCCAACTGCACAATGCATTGATTCATTTTCCTGCACTTTACACTTCCACCCTGGGAAAGAATGCATTGTTAAATACTGCTTGTTAATTAATACAGGAATGCATTAGTCACTTTAGAATTATAGAAGCAAACTCAAGAACTCTGTAAAAGACAGACTCTCAAGCCATACTCAGGTGACAGACCCAGGTTTCATACTGGTTTGAGCTGACCCCCAACACAGTGTGACCATCAGATCTCCCCTGAGCTATAACACAAAGGCCCAAGCCATCCCACAGGACACAAAGACATTAGTACTGTACTGCTAGTCACTACCTAATAGCCTTCTACAGCAAACCCAAACAATCGCCTATTTATAGATGTTATAAACAGGAAAGTTCTCTCGAGTACCTTTTTCTGTAAAGAAACAAGAAACAGTTATGCAACTAATACAGATGTTTCTTTTCCAGGAAAACCAGGAAAATCCACAATGCTTTGCACGTTAATATGAAACCACAAACACTCCTCCCTTCCCACACATGTCATAAGAGCTGTCATTAGACTGTTCTGCAGACACAGCCTCCCTGAGCCAGATCAGAACTACACTGACCCTCAGCAGCAAGATCTGTAGGCACATGTTATCAGAATCCAGCTAAACTGGAATCATCAGTATTACATATGTAAAAGCACCGATATTTGAAGTACTTTCCCTCGATAGCAAACAAGCAAAACAATATGAAAGAAGAGTATAAAAATTGCAGATTGAACAGAGGTGGGCTGAAAAATGGCAAAAATAAGAGAATATACCTTATTCCTGGCCAAACCAGCAGCAATGTTCAAAGCCTCTCTCTATTGACAGGTAATGGTACTTTTCTAAAAAGCACTGAAGAGAAATATTGAAGAGGTGCTCCTTGTAATTAGGGCATGTGTGCATAAGGATTTAGGTATAACATGTGGGTTTGGGCTGTAGCCAAAGGCGTTTGCCACAAGCTTTATATGAACATTTCTTTTTCAAAACTCTACAACACTGTGTTGCTTGTTAAGATCAATCCTGTAAGACAATGTTCATTAGCATTCATCAAAATGACACGAGATGCCTAGTTAAAAGTAAGCACTTTTTTTCATTTTCAAGATATGGGAATACTTTAGGTTAAGCTCCTTTAACTGGATGACTTTCTCTTGCTCTTACTTCAGACAGGTTTGTTTGCTGTTATAAGATGCAAGTAGGATGATACCATGTTCTGTTATTCTTCGTTTCTCACTTTAGTCGCAAAGCAAATACTAATTAGCAAAACATCATCTCATGACTGTATGGTTAACAGGTCGTAAAGTTAACAGGTTGTAAGGTTAACAGGTATACAGAGAAGTTAGGCTAGTAAGAATAGTTAAATAGAGAGAAAAGCTGCTCACCAGTGTTGTAGGCTCGCAAGACTCCAGAAGGAGCGATCTCCAGGAAGAGATCCTTCCTTAGTGGCAGTCAGCCCTTAAATGGGGTCTAGGAGAGGTGGAGCCTGGCTCCACCCCTTCTGGGCACACAGGTGAATTGCCTTCACCTGTGCTCCCATGGCTGACTCAGTGCTTGCCTCAGGTGGTCAATCAGAGGTTCAGGCCGTGATTCAACATTTCCCATGCAATGACCAGTTTGCTATCATTATCTAATCCCTTTCTACCTTTTCATTCATTCTGAAGTGAATCAATGAGAAACTCAACAATAATCTCCACTGTATTTTGCATGGCCAAAGAAAATGATCCCATATCATTTATCATGAATTATACAGTACCTTTATGTTATCTCATAGCATTCAGTCAACTATCAGATTATTTTAAGGCTACATCCAAACCTGTGAGACATCAACTGCCAAAACTGATCAACTGTATCAATCATGGAAGTTCTCAAGTGGTGGAAAAGTTATGTTTCTATCCACTGCAGTAAGTGCTGCAAGTGGTAACGGGTTATATCTTAGGGTTATAAAGTCTAGATTTACAGGAGTACCAGTTCAGAGTAAACACGTCTGATTTGGGATTTGACAAATGAACTCATTGAAATTATACTTTTTAGTTCCAGCATCCAGTCTGTGGATCCCAGAGCTTACTGAACAAGAAGACATTTATAAATGTCAAAATTTCCCATTATGACTGCACACAAAGCCCCCTTAAATTGTGTTGAAGAGGCATTTATGTAACTGGCACCAGACATTTTTCCCATTCAGAAAGTACCTTGTATTATATTTCTGTGTTTCATACTCAATTGCACATTACCACTCAGTGTTATCACCACATTATTTCAAATTATACTAAGTTTATCCATCACATTAAACGTTATGCATTGTGTCTGTCACAAAAACTTCTGTAGTATTTTGAAATCATTTTTCAATGCACATTTCTGCATTAAAACATTTGCCTCTGAATTCTACTCAGTACCAAGCCAGGGAACTTTCTGCCATTTTAAATACGTTGTGGGTTCTTACAGACTTCTTAGCACAGCAGCTAAAACAGGCTAAGGTTTAGTCATAGGAAAATAGCATAGTTTTATTTTCTGATGCCTTCCTTCTGCCTTCCTAAACAAGCATAAGTAAGGTAAAAAGGACATTACATAGACTTCAGGTTTCCTTACTCATTTTTCCATTTTTTCTGTGAACACCAAGGAGTGCTCTATGCAGTTCGAAATAACTGCCTGTCAACCCGCAATATTCAGTGCTGCAACCACAGAAAAGGCTAAATTAGGACTTCTGTAAAATGCCTTAGATGAACAAATCTATAGCTATGATACAGACAATAAATTCAGTGCAAAACTAATGGGCTTTATACAAGCAAATGAATTAAATGATTAAAAAGGGAGAGGGAAAATGGGCTGTAAGAACAATCAGCCAGTGCAAAGAAACTACCCAAACATGTCAGTGTGGATCATTACATAATGTTCTTTCAGAGTACTTGTTATGAGAAAATTTAACTGTTTCTACTCAAGGACAGTTTTCACCAACGTAATGCTGTTAAAAACCCAATAGCATAAGCTAGCACTGCAAGCACACAAATTTGTTTGAATCGATGTGTTTATACCCAAAACAACGAAAAAGTCCAGAGTACTGTAACATTAGCATTATAATTTGTGGTTCTGTGCATGCACAGACAAAATCACTAAGCAAAGGAAGGAAGAGAGTACTGTGGATTCCTGTCTTGCCTTGCTAAGAACACTCCAAATGAGAGGAAGGCACCTGAGCCTCGAGTTTAATTTGATCATAAAAATGTGGTACCTACAGATTCTTTTCAAATACTGCATTTGGGATACAGAGTATACCTATCTTTTCAGACTGGTTATTTTAAGCTGGATTCTACAAGCTTGTGCCGCTTAAGTAGTATTTTATACCACTGAAATCAACACAGAATATCAATATAAATAAATCAAATGATATACTTGGTTTGAAGAGTGTTTCACACTTAAGGAAATAGAACTTCTTACAAACAGGATATCAAAGGCCTAATTTTGGTGCTATCATGTCTAATTACTCAGAAACATTACCAGGAAAAACATATTTTTTCCTCACATAACTCAAACACCCATCAACTACTTCATACAGTTTTTAATTTGCATTAAATAAATTGCAAAGAATCCCTGTTGCAAGGATTTTTCCTTATAGACAGACTGTTGTATCAAACTTAATTTCTCTACACATGTGAATTACTTTGGATTACATTACATTCTGGAAAACTGACAAGACCAGATTGATGGAAAAAAACCCAACAAAAACAATGTTATTATTATGTTGGGATGCACAAAATGAATTGAGAACTGAATTATTTTGAACCACAATTAAATCATCTACATATGCTCAGAAAAAAAATATTTGCTTTATTTACACAAATTGACTTCCAATACGTACAAAACAGCAATGATGAAATCTTCTAGATTACTGTAATTACCACGGACAAACAAAAACAATGTTTTGTGTAATGAAGAGTAATAAATCGGTATTTTCCACAAAATGTTTCATTAACAGTCAGTAGAAATCAGTTATTTGGAGCAATGCAAATAATTAGCATGCTAGAAGTTTACATACACAAATTAACAACTTTAGTCACAGTTTCTATGAAGCTTAAGTTACTCACATATACTCTTTTTTCAGGTTTGAAACTCTATTGAAACTATTGAATGTATCAATAGTTGCAGAAACATTTCCTCAGAACTCAGTAGCTCAAAGGAAATACAACTAGCTAGTTACTTAACTGCAGAAAAAGAAAGGAATTTGAAGACCCATCCTTTAAATATAAAGCAGATCTATCATTTAAATATAAAGCAGATGTGTGACTCTATACTTACATCCAGAGGTATTTTCAATTATTATTTTGATTACTGGATTAAGTCCTTAATATTTTAATAGTGTAACATTACTACATTAAAAATGATGAGAGATGAAAAGTAACTACTCTAAGGTTTAAACCTTAGAGTAGCAGAACTTTGTTCAACAGATGTGCGCAAGAACTTCTTTACGGTGAGGTGATGGAGCACTGGAACAGGCTGCCCAGGGAGGTTGTGGAGTCTCCTTCTCTGGAGATATTCAAGACCCGCCTGGATGCCCACCTGTGCGACCTGGTGTAGGGAACCTGCTTTGGCAGGGGGGTTGGACTCGATGATCTCTGGAGGTCCCTTCCAACCCCTATGATTCTGTGATTCTGTGTAGTAGTTAGTCTCAAAGACTTATAAAAGCAATGCTGAGGAATATTATTTGAAGTAGGTAATGGTTGGGAATTGCTCCAATTTTAACTCCAAAAAGGTAATGAAAATATACTTAAGAGATAGCAGAGTAATTTAACCTATCAGACATAAACAGTGACAAAAAAGCAAGAAAGATCAGGTATTAAAAGGTTGGCTATTGTTAGATAAATTGTCTAGCTTCAACAATGAGCTCAGCCTTATACAACTCATTTGCTTTTAGTAAAATTAGTTGCTATTGCAGAAAGCAGATCACAGTGCAGCTGGTTTTACCTTGTGCTATCTGAGATATACACATTAAAGTGAAAGAAGTCTTTCTGCAATGAGCTGATGTTTTTGTATCTTCCAACTATATCTCAATGCACAGTGATTCAGATGGAGCAGTTAATACCCAAGATACTGACTATTAACAACTCTCCTGGTATAGATCTCGTGCTTCTTGTACAGTTCCTACTGCTGGGCATGCAACTTGGGCTAAGTTTCTGTCAAAACTCCAGAAGAAGTAAATGTTTAAAATCAGATTTGCCACAACATTTGTGATTAGACTGGTTCAAAACAAGAAGAGGTAAGGCTCTTATACTCTTCTCACCTAGCTTACATAAGGATTTCATTTTTTTATAATTGGGGATCACACACACACCCACTGTTTAATTGCCTCTTGTGTGGAAACAAAGTGAAGAAAACAAAAGAATTTATTAGACTGACAGATTAGGTATGATGGAAATAAATCTAGCTGAAAATGAATTTACTGTACATGGTTACATAAACAGTGGAATGGGAATGATTTCAGCTGCAAGCTGGGACCAGATCCAGCCACTTTGCACTTGCATTTGAAAAGTGCAAAAAGGCATTAGAATAGAAGAGATGCTGAACTTGGGACAGCACATTATGTTTGTGAAAATACTTCAGCTAGTTTACTCCTGAGATTATCTGGAAGTTTAAGAGTGTCCAGGCCCAACAAACTGCCCAGTTTTCACAGACCTATTACAACCACGTTATGATCAGAACCCTAATTTCCATTCAGGGCTACAGTATCCAGCAGATCATTAGTTGCTCATTTTAGTCAGGCAAAATTCATTTTGGCTTCTTTCAGATCTTTACCAATACGAAGACTTAGTGATTTCAATCTCTGAAAATAAAACAAAGACATGAACCAACCAGATTTGCTAGATAGATTTTGAAGTTTACCAGGAAGTTTCTCCAAGATGCATTCTCTGGGCTACTTGTATGTTTCTGTAGTGGGATAGTTTAACAACAACCAGAAACATAATCTGAACATACAACATTGTTACTTCGGTGTCACTTCAAATTTCTTCAGGAAAACACTACGCACTGTTCCGTGCCTATATTTGCATGGAGGTCTGTTTCTATGTTTCTCTCACACCTAAACTGATTGAGTCAGGGTTATCAAAGCCTAATTGCTTTCCTTGTTGATAAAGAAGAACACCTTCCTGTTACTGTTCCATAAGGCTCCAGCACCAAATCCATCCACTGTCCCCCACACTAGCAGAGGTCCTCCACTGAAGTGGGAAGACACTAACAATGATTTAGCAGTAAGGATAAACAAAGGAGTGGGGCTTAGGGGAATTTTCCGTTTGGTAACAGCCCTGTTTGAGGACTTTCTCCTCCTGTTCAGTTGCTCCCATTGCGTGCTCTGTTAGAGGTCTCAATCCTCAACTCCTAAAACTACAAACAGCTGTAGATGTGCTCTTCCTCCTTGCAACACTCGGCTCTGAGTAGCTGGCTTTCTAGACAATAAAAAGAAGAATAGTCTCTTCTTGATTGCTGTAGATGCTTTCTACCTATGTTGGGACAAGCTATTAAGTGCTAATTAAATACCAACTTGGAGATGAAAGAAAATTAAAATTGCACATCTATTAAAAGAAATCATTATTCTATAATTTAAACAGAGCTTCTCAGTAGTCTTCAGGAACATACAATAAAAACCATGTATGGGTAGGTGTAATATGATGCAGTTGCCTTAGGAACGGATGATCAGCACATAAAGCAGAAAGCCAACTTAAAAGGCAAACTCAAAGACTTAAAACTGATGAGCCTGGCTTGAATAAGGTAAGTGCAAGAAGTGTCATGGACTTGGCAGGGATTAATCTCGCACAGTTTTTCTAATTTTCTCATATTTGTGAGCATAGAGCTGAATAATCATAGAATCACTAAGGTTGGAAAAGACCCACAGGATCATCCAGTCCAACCATTCACCCATCACCAATGGTTCTCGCTAAACCATGTCCCTCAGCACAACATCCAAATGTTCTTTGAACACCTCCAGGGTCGGTGACTCCACCACCTCTCTGGGCAGCCCATTCCAGTGCCTGACCACCCTTTCAGAGTAGTAGTATTTCCTAACGTCCAGCCTGAACCTTCCCTGGAGCAGCTTGAAGCCATTCCCTCTAGTCCTATCACTAGTCACATGAGAGAAGACGCTGACCCCCAGCTCACTACAACCTCCCTTTAGGTAGTTATAGAGAGCAACAAGGTCTCCCCTGAGCCTCCTCTTCTCCAGACTGAACAATCCCAGCTCCTTCAGCTGCTCCTCATAATACCTGTGCTCCAGACCCCTTACCAGCTTTGTTGCCCTTCTTTGAACACGCTCCAGGGCCTTGATGTCTTTCTTACAGCGAGGGGCCCAAAACTGGACACAGTACTTGAGGTGCGGCCTCACCAGAGCTGAGTACAGGGGGACAATTACTTCCCTGTTCCTGCTGGTCACACTATTTCTGAAACAAGCCAAGATGCCATTGGCCTTCTTGGCCACCTGGGCACACTGCTGGCTCATGTTCAGTCTAGCATCAACCAGCACCCCCAGGTCCATTTCTTCTACACAGTCTTCCAGCCACTCTGCCCCCAAGCCTGTAGCGTTGCCTGGGGCTATTGTGGCCAAAGTGCAGGACCCGACATTTGGTCTTGTTGAATCTCATCCCATTGGCTTCAGCCCAGCTATCCAGCCTATCCAGATCCCACTGTAGGGCCTTGCTACCCTCAGGCAGATTGACACTTCCAGCCAGCTTGGTGTCATCTGCAAACTTACTGAGGGTGCACTCAATGCCATCATCCAGGTCATCAATAAAGATATTAAACAGGACAGGCCCCAGCACCGACCCCTGGGGAACTCCACTCGTAACCGGTCGCCAGCTGGATTTAACTCCATTCACCACCACTCTCTGGGCCCAGCCCTCCAGCCAGTTCCTTACCCAGCCAAGAGTGTACCTGTCCAAGCCACGGACTGCCAGCTTCTGCAGGACAATACTGTGGGAGACAGTGTCAAAGGCTTTACTGAAGTCTAGGTAGACTACATCAACAGCCTTTCCCTCATCCACCAGACGGGTCACTAGGTCATAGAAGGAGATCAGGTTGGTCAAGCAGGACCTGCCCTTCGTGAACCCATGCTGGCTAGGCCCGATCCCCCAGTTGTCCCACACATGCCACGTGATCTCCCTCAAGACAATCTGCTCCATAATCTTCCCTGGCACCGAGGTCAGGCTAACAGGCCTGTAGTTCCCTGGATCCTCCCTGCAGCCTTTCTTGTAGATGGGAGTCACACTGGCAAGCCTCCAGTTTTCTGGGACCTCACCAGTCAACAAGGAGCGCTGATAGATGATGGAAAGCGGCTCGGCTATCACCTCCGCCAGTTCCCTCAGCACTCTCGGGTGAATCTCATCTGGTCCCATGGACTTGTGGCAGTCCAGTTGGAGTAGCAGGTCTCTGACTGTTTCCTCCTGAATCATGGGGGGTTTAGTCTGCTCCCCAGCCAAGACTGCCAGGTCAGAAAGTGGAAAACCTGAGGATAACTGGTCTGACTTTTAAAGACAGATGTAAAGAAGGCATTCAGAACCTCTGCCTTTTCCTTATCCTCAGTAGTCGCATTCCCAGCCTCATCCAGTAAAGAATGAAGATTCTCCCTGGTCCTCCTCTTACTGTTGATATACTTGTAAAAGAGTTTCTTGTTCCCTTTTACCTCAGCGGCCAGGTTGAGTTCAAGCTGGGCTTTTGCCTTTCTGATTTTCTCCCTGCACATCTTAACAAATTCTTTGTATTCTTTCCGGGTTGCCTGTCCCTTCTTCCACAGGAGGTAGATTCTCTTTTTCTCCTGGAGCCTCAAGGATAGCTCCCTATTCATCCACACCAGTCTTCTTCCCCACCGGCTCATTTTGCAGCTCAGGGGGACAGCCTGCTCCTGCGCCTTTAAGACTTCCTTCTTGAAGTGCAACCAGCCATCTTGTACCCCTTTATTCTCTAAGACTGAATCCCAGGGGACTCCCCCTACTAGTCTCCTGAACAATTCAAAGTCTGCCCTCCGGAAGTCCAAGGTAGCAGTTTTGTTGTTCCCCCTCCTGACTCCACCAAGAATCGAGAACTCTACCATGTTGTGGTCACTCTGTCCAAGACAGCCCCCGACCTCCACATCTTCCACCAGACCTTCTCTGTTTGTGAACAGCAGGTCTAATGGGGCAGCTCCTCTCGTAGGTTCTCTTACCAGCTGCATCAAGAAGTTGTCCTCCATACATTCCAGAAACCTCCTAGACTGCTTCTTCTGTGCTAAGTTGTATTCCCAGCATATGTCGGGGAAGTTGAAGTCCCACACGAGGACAAGGGCCGGCGATCGCGCAGCTTCCGCCAGCTGTTCATAGAACACCTCATCTGTCTCTTCATCCTGGTTCGGCGGTCTATAACAGACGCCCACCAGGATATCTGCCTTGTCAGTTCTTCCCCTGATCTTAACCCATAGGGATTCAACCTTATCATCCCCAGTCATAAGTTCAGTAACCTCAAAGCACTCAGTAACAATATATATATAATAATATATAATAATAATATATTACTTTGAGCCAGAAGTGTTCTAGTAGAGACACTTTTCCCAGTTTCCTTTGTGCAGTAATTTCATCAAGAAGTAAAAAGTTCCTGGGGAGTCATAAGAAAGTCTAGGTTTACACTCTGGAGATTCTGATATCATTCCTACTTCTAATGTATTTTTATTATGTAGACAAGAGATAATGCACTTCTAAGATGTGTAGGATGTTGAACAACTTGACATGCAGAAAGAAAACATCATCTGCAATATGTCATTTTAAAGTAATATCACTAGAAAAGATTCCTATAAAGATGCCATGTAAAAATATTTTCATCTTCTGAACTTTCTAGGAATAAATACAGGATGTCTAATATTGCTTCCAGAACAATTTCCAGCGAGATTCAATTTCTAATATACAGTTAACCAAAACAGAAGGTCCCAAGTATTGATCCCAATACAATAGTTGTGATCTGTATTTGTTTCTTGTCCCTACATTTCTCTGCTGAGAACACATTTCTTCACACTCCCATGATTTACATCCCATTTTTGTTTCTATTTGGAGAAATATTAAGCAGAAGACTACTCCTCAATGTACAAAGTCTGAACACATATAGAGCCTTCTACTTGTTGACTTCACTATTTGCCAGAAGAATTTTCTACAGATATGAATGACATGTAACTAGGGTATAAAGTTTACAACAGCAAAGTATATTTCCTTCCTGTCCGGCACAAGAAAAGCAAATACAGAAGTTGTTTATTAAATAAACAATGCAGCTAGGAAAGGACTTTGAACAAGTTTTTGTTTTTGTTTTTGGTTTTTTTTTGTTTTTTGTTTTTTTTTTTTTTTTGCAAAAAAGTAACATAATAAAATTTCAAAATTCTTCTTTGATTTTTAGCCCTCTCAAGGTCTTCCAATGAGAGCAAAATAGTTTTATGAGCAGGAACTGGAGGTCAAATTCTATGTTGCACCTCTAAGAGGATTATTATAGGCCTTACAAGCCAACCATGGGAACACATGATTTGAGATGTATTGGTGCCCTCCTTATACATTGTCCCAGGATAACGTGGCAAGCTGGAAAAACTGACCAGTAGTCAGATAGCCTCCTGAAGTCCCTTGTGCTGTGCAACAGTAGTTCTATTTTTCCATGTTAATTTATGTACACAAACTCGTGTTCATATAGTTAGAGTAGGACTTCAACAGTATGTCCTCCTTTTCCTAGTTCTACCTTACTTTCTAATTTTTCCTATTTAACTAGCATCTGAAACTTATTTCCTTACATTATAAGCTTCTTGCTTCTGAAAGGAAGAAAGATCCTCAAATGAGAAGTCATCAGGACAGCAGGATATTGTAAACACTGTAAAGCAAAAAACAATTTCAGCAGAAAGACAAGGAAAAACATTTGCTGTTATTAATTACTGTTCCATGGAATATGCTACCTGAAAGACTGTATTACCATGTTACCCTAAAACGTATAGGTATGAATGGTTGTATATTTCAACAAATCAGCCTCAAAGCTTTCAAAAGACTTGCATGAAGTGAGCAGGAGAACCAATGAAGTCATAAAGCCATGATGAATCCTTATTTCCTGGCAAGTAATGGTGCAAGTAGTGGATGAGTGATCTGAATTCTGGCACTACATCAGTGAGGGTAAAAGTCTGTAAGCAGGTAATCCCCACTGAATATAAGGATTCAGGACATGACCATGAAGAGAGCATCTTGTAAGCTCAAGATTTCAGAAGGAATAGGTAGGCTCTTAGTTCACTTTGCACTTGAGCACAAGCCCATGATCCATTCATATAACTACACGGACCTGGCAAAGCCACATCACAGTATGCTGGGGCTCACTAACAGCATCGCTACCATACAGGTTAAAAGTAAAAGGTATAGGCTTGCTCCAGACAAGTTCAACTTGCACACTACTTTGGTACCTTTAGCTGTTGTGTAGGAGACACTGAGGAAAAGCACCAAATCAGTGCTATTTCCAATGTCAAAGCAGAGAAAGAAAAGATAAAACTCTTTGGAATATTACTATTGGGTTACCTCTACTAGCTATTATTTACATGGTAGTAGGATTGCCAGGATTTTGCAACACTTTTCAAAATGGAAAACAAGGTTGCTCTATTTAGACGTTAAGGCCTGTTTTCACGAACTATTGCACAAGAACCAATTACAGCAATGAAAATAGCTAATTGCAAGATCAAGGCCTTACTAAGGAAGAATGCAACTTTTTCACTCGCAGCCAGTTACATGCCCTGTTTCTGGAGGAGCTCAAAGAATCATATTACCTTGCCTTGTATGACGAACTTAATGAGCTAATATTTCCTGTTGGCTGTGATGTCATCCTTATTTTCCCAAATGCTAAGCCACCTAAATCCCTAAACTACTGAAACAGGCGTTGTCAGAAAAAGCCTGATTCTTACATTGACCAGAAATAGTAATAGGAAAAAAATACAGCTGGATGTAAAATAAAGCAGATTTGGTACAGAAATGAACCCTATGATCCTCAAGGTCAGGAGAAAACTGAGGAGTCTGAAATCACTTAAATGAACTTTTTTTTTTCATAAGGGGAGATGGCCAAGTGCAGCATCCAAAGTTTAAAGAAAATGAATTCAGGGAACATCATCCCCGCAACCAGGTTCTACAATAAGATAGAAATTTATCTGCAGATCATGGTTCCCACCCAGGGAATGGTTAGCCTTTGTAGGATCTTTCTCCAAACCAAAGGGCGCATTGTTCTACTGTTCTCAGAATTGTAATCGTTCACTGGCAACAGTAGAAGGTCTATGGCTTCCACTTCCAAGGAGAGGGTCAGAACTACACCCTTAGATCCTCCAGGGGAGAGCTCTATGCAGGAGGGACAAAGTTGCCTTTATGTAAGTTTTCCCTCCCTCTTTCCATCCTGAGACCTATTTGATTTCCATTAATGGGCAGCAGGTATTAGTAGCTTCTGATTTACATCAGGAATATGAAACAAAAACACCTCATTATATTAAAGACAGATTAGATCACAACAACTAGGATCTGGTGAAATTACCATTGAGGCTAACGGTCTTCAATGGCGATGCACTAAGCAATTTCAAGAAGATAAACATCTGGAACCAATAGTCCTTTCCTTGCGTTTTTGTCTTTCAGTAATATTCCCATTACACAACAATATCTGATATTACAATATTTCAGCACAAACATTGCAGCCAGATTGCAACAGTGCTACACCTATCACATGGTACACTCCAGATCTATTGCAGAAATGTCCTTGACACAGGAAGGACTCCTCAACAAAGACAAATACAGCTTCAAAAACTTGATGCAAAATTGCTTCAAAAATTTGCTTAACCCTTAATAGTGCCCAAATACAGTTCAAGCAAACTAGTTCACTCCCTCATTATTATTTATCAGTAGACTGTCTTTTTTCTAACAATCCATTATTATGGATTCAAGACATTGATTACTCAACATATTCACGTTTCTATTTAAAATATAAACATACACATATCTATACATACATACACACACAGTTCACCAGTAAAAGGAGTCTCAAATGCCAGTTAACAGTTCCTCAGACTTGATAACATGAGCCCCGGCTTCACTAACACAAGTAGTTCTTCTAGTAGATTTTCACGATAGAGACTTCAGTGGTATATTCCACTGAAAAAAAAAAACAACATCCAGTGATAACATTTATGCTAAGGGATATAAAACTAATGCTAAAAGCCAAGAGCTCCCTAATTACTGTTCCATGAACTGTTATGCATAAGTAGCATGCTGCACATGGCATGTAATTAGAGCTGCATAGAAGAAAAAAATGCGGAAAGCAACCAATTAATTTGTTTAAATAATCAACAAACAAACAAAGTATGCATTTTGTAGGCTGCAGTTGTTAGTTTCTTCACTGTAAAAACTCAATATAAAAAAAAATGTTTACTTGACTGCCTAGCTGAAAGTGGTGATAACGCTACTCAATTGTAGTATTTGTTTACTAAATTACAACGTGTTTAGTGAACACGTTCACTAAACATTTACAATTTGCCAAACATTTACTAAATAATTCAAAATGTTTAGTAAATCAGATTAAATTACAATTTGCTTGATTAGCCCAAAGACAGTTTAAAACTTGAAATCCATGATTAATTAAGCCCAAATTATAAGAGGAAGCAGTTTTCTGCTTAGTATTGGCCCAAAGATATTTTCCTTACCACCTGAAAAGTCAGGGAACCTCAAGTCTTTTCTCCATTGGAACTGTCTTGAAGAAGAAACTTACAACGGGCTTTTTGATCTCTGCCTAAATATTTGTGCAGTATCTCTGTGGCTGCTCAGCATTAATCCCCTGTACTCCTTTGCCCTGTCTCTTCTGGCCAGATTTTGCTCCTCCATTCTCATTTTCAACTGCAAGGCCACCCGGAGAGTTAAAGCCCATAGGAACCAAGGGGCTCTCTTACCAATAGAAAAATAAAACATAAAAGAAAGAAAAGTCTCCCTTAACATTCTGGGACATCCACTGCAAACTTAGGATCGGGTCTCTGGAGTATTCTGATAGACTATTTCTGAGAACAGTTATTCTCAGCTACATTGAGTGCCATACCTATGGGGAAATGGCTCCAGGAGCTTTTGCATGAGCTGTCACGTGGATGTAAGCCAGTAACAGTCCTGGTTTATGTAAAATCACACATAGATACAGCTTGCAACAGACAACTAGAGTGACAGTTGAATCAACTATACCATAATACTTTTAAAGTTGCAATGCAATCGATTACTGCTCTTTTATTTTGCCTGTAAGAGTGACCAGGCTTTGTTTAGCTTTTTCTGCTAATTAGTTATGTTAGTACTGTCGAAGAGCATCAGGAAGAAAAAACAAATTAAGACAAAAACCATAAATCTGGATTAAAACAATGAGGTAAGGCACATACTTTTACTTCTCTTTTAAACTCCTGGGGGATTTTGACCTATAAATTGACCCCAGGGCATATATCCAAGTCTTTCTCCCAGAGTAAAATATCAAGAGGTTAGTCCACGTTTCAACCTGAAAACCTGTGTAATCACTTGAGCTTAGGAACAGCAACATGAAGGGTATCATCAAAGTACTGCATCAGTTATAAGAGCATGACCTTCATATTTATGTAGTGGAAAACAAGTATCAGTTTTAAATTATTTGCTCACAGTTGGCTTTCCCCAGAGAGAATTGCACCTCAGTTTCTGTCTTTGAACTTCTGGAGATTCCTGTATGCTGGCTCAAAAACAAGTTAAGTTCTCACTCAGCTGTAAATACAACAAAAACAGTATTTGCACAAATTTCACACATTAGTATTTTTATCCTGATTCATAACCCCATGGGATTTGCTTTTAACAACTGTGAAAATTACAGCATTCAATGTGAATTCCACATGAAAAGCAGACCATAAGGAGAATCAGCTGTAAACACTGGTCTTCAGCTGTATAATTTCTATTTGTACGGCTAAAATCTCATACTTTTAATTAGTTGAAACCAATACTCCCTTGAAAGGATATCTAAGTTCAGTAATTGTGACATTTTCATAGTCAGACATTCATGCTTTCTGAGAAACATGAAGATTTATAAGCCAATGTGCTGCAACATGTTGTTTATATTACACTGGTAATAGCATTTAATTCCATCTCCAGGTCAAGACCTTCTGTGCTATATGCTGTATGAATACTAGGCTGATAATCTGGGCATTAAAACCACACAGCTTGTTGTGTTGTTGAAGTAGCAGTAGGAAAACACTGAAAATAGAGGACCATTCTTTAGCTAGCAGGGAGGAATAGAGCAGGAAGTATTCAAAACTGGTGGACGCAATCTTTCCATTCCACTTGAAGAACAGCAGGCTCCTTAAAAGAAGTCACTGCAACAACCTGGAATTACATATCAAAATCTCAGAAATGTTCACAAGCCATGAACTATATACTGAAGTCAATTCCTACTAGATAGCACTGAGGGGAATTAGAAGTACACACTATTTTTCTAATATTCTTTCTGTGAGTAGCACCTGTAACCACACAAAGTATGTAACTGAATAGAAGTGTGATGCTAAGAGGTCTCTCAGGCATCTGAAAGGAGAGAGGGACAACTATAGCCCTGATTTGTCTGTAACAAGTTTGTATTTAAGAACACATCCTAAGGATACATGAAAGTCCCTCCTTTAGAAGACAGACCCTAATCCTAAGCAAGGAGTAGATGTGTGTAGATGATCTGTAGGAAGGGGCAGACTGCAAAACTGGGATAGCTGACTCAAATCCACATTAACGTATTTAAAATACTAATCACATAATGACAGACTGTGATATTAAATAACTACAGAACAGTCCTAGCCAGTGTAAAAAATGACATTTGACAATGGTGCTAGCTGTGTGTGTTTCAGGTGGAAACAAGCTTCCCATCAACTGCTACAGTAATTATAACAGAAAGTCTTCCATACGGATCAGCAAGACAGTCCAACAGTTTGGTGACAGCTGTATGTTTCAAGTGCAGAAAAGTTCTTAGGTAATATACTTCTAAAAAACATTTAGAAGCCTAATTCCCACTGTGGCGCCAAATGGAAACTTAAAGTACGGTTGTTCACCTTGTCTTTTCTGTCAAACATAACTCACAGGCGTTTAGAGAGAGAAACCATGGTAATTTATTTCACCTCCATGAAAGAGAACAGCACTGATGATACAGCCCTAACAACGGTTTGATCTACAGACAACAAATAGGCTGTTACTGGGATCTACAAATTTTGTGGGTTTTTTTTTCTTTAAATGAAATTCTTTGATCACTATGTGCTAATTAAAAAAAAAGTCAATTAATGTACTTCTCATTGATATCAGCGATTGCATAAATACTGAGCTCTATCATTGACACACCTGTATCAGACTATGATTCTACTGCATCTTGCATATTTCTTCCCCCTTGCCTTTGCATTTGAGAATTTAAGTCAGATGCTGCAAACTATCCCCATGGAAAAAAATATGAATATTTGATTTAGACTCAAGAGCAGTCATTCCCATATTTACTTACACTGAAACTCGGTAGGAAGAGTTTCAGAAAAGAAAGAACTGCTAGATTGGATCGTGCCACACTCCTATCCTCTTTCTGAAGATGGGCAGAGGCTATGAAGGAAAGTGCAAGAGACCCTCAGGAAGAATACGTTCTGCCCCTCCCACTAATTTGTATTATGAACAGTGAAGCTTAATATTCTCTCCAATATTTCCCCAAACTATTGTAATTTACAGCAGTGGCAAGATCAACAGTCCCTTGTATTTGATGCATTTCTTTAAAAAAACATTTTTCCTATTATTAACTGATGGCTTGCCAGCTTGAGTGTCCATCTGTTTTTCTCTTATTACACGGTAAGAAGAAAAACTCTATATGCCTGAGCAACATGCACCAGTACCTTACACACTGCTGTTCTTACCTCTTTAAGATGAACAGCCAAAACTCTCGAGACTCTTTATGGACTCTCTGTATCTTTCCCTTACTCATCTTAGAGCCTTCTTTAATCTTTTTTTTTTTTTTTTTTTTTTTTTTAAATAACCAATACTGCAGAATATTTCACCAGGCTGTACCACTAAATTCTCTGAAGGCATCATAATAACACAAAAGCACATCACATTATTCCAGTTCCTAAAATCTGGTTTGCAAGTACAGACAAACAGCAGAGGTCTTCACTGAGCTACATACAGTCTCATCCTATTCCCCCTCACAAGCTGATGAAGTGCTGTGAAACTTCATAGGCTGCACCGGTCATTTCAGCAGTTTCAGGAAACAGGAGGCTTCTATTTGTGATACTGAGTGTCGTTTGTTAGCATCTGGGCTATTCACCTGACTCAATCAGTTCTCCCCAGAGCAATGCAGAATCCTTTCTTTTTCTATCCAATCTATATTTTATGATTTTGGCAAATTTTCACTTCTTCCTCCCCTCTTTCCATCTTATTTATGAGTACATTAAACACAGGAGCTGGTCCGTAACCTTGAGATATCCCAATCTGTTTTGAAAGGTCAGTCCTTTACCCCAACAGAAGTAGTCTCCAAGACAATTTGGGGATCGTGGCAACACTCTCCCTGATTACCTTTGGTGGTTACCTTCATGGAGTCTCATTAAAAACTAGCAGAGCTTCCTGGATGTCTCAATTTTAAATACAAATAAACAGTCTAAATGACCTATACGAGGAATACTGCCTTGCGTGGAAAAAAAGAGATCTAGACCTGCATGTGATTTAATTACAATAATCAGAACGTCATAGAAGTATACAGATAAAATTTGATCAGATAAGATTACTGACTTGTTTTTCAGAATGCAGATTCATTATTCATGCAATTCATTAATTACACTCATTATTTACAGAGTGCCAGCAATACAAACGTCTACAAGCACACACAATAAGATGAAAAAAAGCACAAGGGAGTAATTTGAGCTTAATAAAAATTGTTTGATTGCAGTTCTTGGGCCAATTAAACCTCTTAAATTGAAAGTCACAAGGAAAATCCATATCCCAAGCTTAACTGCCTAAACCCAAACTGATGGACTATTTAAAGAGGTTTCAAAGTAGCCGTTCCGAACTTATTTTCCCACTTTAGATGATTCACTCCATTTACATGCATTCAGTCAGCTCTTCAGCTGATATACATCAACACAGCTCTGCTTCAGCCATGCCACGTTATATCAGCTGAGAGATGGGACTTCTTTTTTGGGTGTGGTTTTTTTCTTTTTTCCCTACATCTCTATCAACCCAGATTTAAAATTGACAGTGACTTCTTATCACCTATTGTTGTTAGGCATAAACTTAAGAGACTCAGACAATTTGGGTATTTGTGTTCCATTGCAACTCTAGTATGCATTTTTGTTATTCAGAAGGAGCTACAAGAGAAAATGTAATGAGACTAGCAAGCTTAGGCTTGCAATCAACTTTTTCAGACACAGTTATACATTTCAACACAAAGTTATAATTGAGGGGTTAGCATGACCTTTATTATTTCAGAAGGATCTGCCACAGTGGCTCAGTGCGACTTCAGCTGTACTATTAGTCACTGTGTCAGATGCAGGCACCAATATCCAACTGAATCTGGCACCAACACACCATCTGATCCTGAAAACTGACCTGAATAAGCTTTACTCTCAGGAATGGTCCCCATCCATGCAATGGAATTGCTCTTACAGAAATCCCATACTCCCTATGAGTAAAGTAGCAAATATCAGATATTTGTGTTGAAAAATAATGGAAAGAAAAAAAAAAAAGAAAAGGCTCTTACAGAAGAATTTTCATCAGTAAAGCCCTATTTATCAGGCAATCGGAAGTAGCTCTTCCTCAGTGAAAAATAGAGCAAATACTGTGTACCACGCTTTCTTGCATCACTTTCATGATGAAGCACACTTGCAAGGAGATCATCCACGGGCAAACATTTCAGGATGTTTACACTTAATACTTAGGAAAGCACGATGTGAAAACAACCACTTAGTCAGAGCCCACATGCCCAGCAAAGCGACTACTTCTGTTAGAGCCCCATCATTTCAACAACAAAAACCCTGTGACGGCACAAACAATATTAAAACAAGCAAAGATACTTTTATGACTTCAGTTAATAATAAGGTAACTTATTTTTAGAACTCCTGAAGTCATGCAGTTATCCCCGTGGAGATAAAAGGCAGGCAAGAGATAGGGAGCATTACATGCAAAAGCACGAGCTGCTGTATCACAGCTCCCTGAGATCTTGCTGCCTTTCTAAGTCATGCCCATGGGGAACACAGCTGGGCTTCTCCTCGCTGATACTGAGTAAGTTTCTTGCTCAAGTGTAGGAATATGGAAGAAACAGTTCCATAGACACAAGAAAGGCATAAAAAAAACCCGAGATTTAACACTGTGAAAATCTGACAGTCTCCTAAAACATCACTTCGGGAAAACAGCATGCAGATGAACGCAGAGGGGCTTTTTCACAGCTGCCACAAACACAGAGATCAGCACCCCAAGTGCTCCCGTAGCGCTGCCACCAGTACCCGTCCCTTGGTCTCAGCAGCGTAACTCGTGGCTGCAGGCACTCCCGCGCCCCAGCACCTGCCCGAGAGCTACAGACGCAAACTCAGCCCCCCACCCCCAGCAGCCCCGCGCCGAGACTCACGTTTGTAGCTAGCGGCCCAGGGCTGGTAACCGTAGTAGCCAGTGATGCGGAGGATTCTCTCCTCAATGGAGGTGAGCCCCACGGAAGCGCTGGTGAGGTCCTCCACGGAGCGGGACCACTTCAAGTCCTCTTTGATGGCCTCGTCCACCACCAGGTACTTGAGCTGCCGCAGCTGTGGGCTGATGTCGGACAGCCGCCGCGGGCTGACATCGGGGGAACGCCGCATGCCGCTGGGGGACGGGAGAGGGCCGTCAGGGGCCGCCGCCCTCCGGACCACGCGCGGCGGCCCCACGGCTCCGACAACTTTCCCCGCAGATGCCGCGAGATGGGCAGGGGTGGGGTGGGATGGGTGTCCCGATCCTTCCCGCCCGCCCCGCGGCCGTACTCACAGGGTGGCTGCTTTGCCCCGCGCGGAGCCGTTGGGGAACTCCCGGATCCCCATGGGGAGCAGCAGCGAGGGCTGCGGGGCGCCCAGACTTCACGGCGGGGCGAGCCGGCGGCGCTCACCGGCAGGTACCAGGCGAGAAGGAGGCGCGGAGCGGGCGAAGAGGCGGCGGCCACCGCAGAGGGTCCCCGGGCCGGCACTGCCCGGCGAGGAGAGGCGGGCAGGAGAGGGGCGGGCCGCCGCTGCCGGCTGCGAGGCGCTGCCGGCTGCGGAGCGCGCCCTACCCGGCCCTCGC
>JACDJE010000118.1:1920953-1956943 GCA_016647715.1 Pavo muticus
TGCCGATCGCCGGGTGACGGCCGCGCCGCGCGCCCCCTGCCGGCTGGCCGCGCCTCGCGGGGAGCCCTCAGCCCGGCCGGAGCGGCGGTCTCTCTCCCCGTTGGGAGCGTGAGGGAAGCGGTAGCACGGGAACCGGCCTCTCTCTCAAGCACAAGTTTTACACGCAGCCTAACCTCAAGAATGAAAGCAGGCAGTGGAAGCACTCAGTAAACATACAAGCTTAAATGAACGTCAGTATGGATGTGCACTCTATACGTACATAACCTGTGCTCAGGTGCAGGTGAGAGAGGAGCAGCTTCATGTCAGTCCCTTCAGAAGGTCAGATCAGCAGCAGTGGTTAAAAGCAAGAATGGAATTAGGCTTTTCAGTCAGGCCACCAAAGTCCAGTCTCATTCTACATGCATTCACAGAGAGCTCCCATGGAATTCAGAGCCAGAATTGCATGGAATTGCATGCTTCTCCACTTTGATATTCCAGAATCATCTCATTCTGTACCCATTCCTCCGAAAGATTGTTTTTCTGCTGTTTTCTTCTTTGCCAGCTGCTGTCATTTCAAGGTGTAAATTGGATGATAGATGTGCGATAACGCTTTCCCCCCATCATGCAGACAAGTGATTTGGGACAGCTTGGGTGGCAGTGCTGGCAAGCTTGAAGTGAGCATGCATCTTGTGAGAGAGAAGGAAATGCATGGGAGGGAACGATGTAACATGTACTGAAATGCTTAATTAAACAACATTTCAAAATCACATCTCCTCAGATCTTACCAGCTCTTGCTATAAACAATGCTTCCTCTGAAAAGCTGCCGTGGACACTCAAGTAAGAATTCTTCTGTCTACTATTTTAATCATGTTTAAGTATTATAGTTAGAACTGAAACGTGCTGTGTGGAATTGAATGCTAAAAGATAAATCCACATGATTTTGAATTTCATCGAATCATTAAGATTGGAAAAGACTGCTCAGATCACCTCGTACAACCACCAGCTCATCCCACCATGCCCACTAACCGCATCCTTCAGTGCCACATCTGCATGTTTCCTGAACACCTCCAGGGATGGTGACTCCACCACCTCCATGGGCAGAAGTCATCAATTTATCGTGCATTTGTGGAGCTGATTTACAATTTTTAATATGAGGAGAGAAAAAGTAGTGAATAAGCTAGCAATGCTATGCAAGAGTAAACAGCAAGATGAAGAGAAAACATTTACTAAATGTTTTATATAGTTATACACAGTATAATACCTATTTAGTGGGCAAAATTGAGCAGGATTTGATTCAGTGTAGGTAGGAGCCACCCAGTATTATACACAGCACCAAACTGGTGATGCTGTGAATAGCTTTTCTGAACCTTTTACTAGTTTTAAATTAATAAAACACCTACAATCATGCACAAACTAGGAAATAGTATATTTTTAAAATGGCAGAGCTCTGTCAGAGGGAACACTTCATATTTATTGCGGAGTACAGTGACTTATTGTCCTATTAACTGCACCCTTTTTTCCCTGCTTGACTGCTACTCAGCTCTTAAACACAGCCATCAAGACATAGCACTACTATATTGTTAACACTGTGATGCCATGTCAGAGGAAAATGTCATTAAAACTCTATTTTCATTTCCCATTATTACCGGCTTAGTAAAAGTTTATCTAAGATGGATAAATACTACTCATATCTGAAATATTTCTCCCATCATGTGAAGGACTAGTAATTTTCAAACAGCTCTAGGAACTCAGAGTCCCAGCCCACTCCTTAAGCAAGTATGCTTTCAACTGAATCTTTCTGCAGCTGATATATGTCCCTGCTCCTTAACATTTTTATCCTTATTACTGAAGGTGTACACCTGAGCCATTAATCTGGTGTTCCTGCCCCAAGGGTTGTTGGATATTAGACAGAAATACAATGTACACGATAAAAGTCCCATGTAATATATGGAAACGCCGATATGGCAAAATGATTTTCTCTAGCTGGGGTCAAATCTGACATCCACATGAATATAACGCTATTATATAGCAAAAGTGGCTCCAGTTAGATCAGCAGGACCAATTTAAGGTTAATACGCTATTCTGACTAGACGAGGGTGCAACTCTGAATATAATCTATTTAATACACAAAATTTTGAAGAGGCAACAAAAAACATTACCATAGTTAAAAACTTTTGAGTTTTTCCCAGGTAATCTTGCTTGCATTCACTTTTTATACTATCTATATTTATATTTAAATAAACTCAGAAAACCAAGGAAGACTGCTTGAGATGACAGAAAATATCCAAATGCAAAACCGAATAAATCAGCCCAATCACCTTCAACAACCTCACACTTTCTCAAGCAGCGAGAGGGAACGAGCTTCAGCAATTACAGTCAGATGACTTTAAGACAAGTTGCAACATATTTTTCATGTAAATTCCTGAATAGTTCTTAGATTCCCACAACTTACAGGCAAAACCAAACAAGTATCAGGATTTCAGACATGACTCCTTACTGAAAGCATCTAGAAAGCTCAGAAAACTATGATGTAGTTGCCTGCTGTAGTCACGAAGGGACATATAGAGTCAGTGTCTTGGTTTCTGGGAGGTATGCTGCTTTATATAAAGCTGATTTTAATCTGCTACTTCAACATTGTTGAATATAAACTCTTCAGCATTCTTCTTTGTCAAACAGTGGAAAATAAAAATCCCTTTCATTTGAAATTGAAAATAGACCTAATGATTGTTTTGCTATCTATTGTTAGATGAGAAGTGCAGGAAAAAACACCTTTTCTTTTTAGGGCATCTCATCATTTCTTTGTATTGTGTGAGCACTGCCTTTGTCTCTTCCTGATTCAAGTAGAAAACTGAAATGCAAAACACAAAAATGCCATTTCAAAAACAACAGTATCTCCCTCCTCATTTTCCTTCTTCAGCAGGAAACCGCAAAAGGACTGAAGGAGGTGTCAAAGACAGAAAATACAGAACAGTAGATCTTTTCAATATCCTATATTTTAAGAAACGCCTGAGGCATGAATCCCAAAGTCAATCTGTGCTCTGTATGGGCTTGGTATCTTGCACCACATTCTGCCATGTCAAGTAATTTATAGCAGAAATAGTGGTCTACAAAACAAAGATAAAGGAAAGCCTAGTTACCAGTCTTACAAGCTTTCGTATTTTTCTGTCATTTCTACTTGGTCCTTTTCACTTCACTGACCACAGTGTGTGTTTGAGACTGAGAGGAAAGCCAAATAACCAGGGAATAAGGAAAAAGGGAATACGGTAACAACAGCTGTCTACCCTGGCTATCCCCATGAAAACCCACCAAAAGAAATAGAAAAGCAGCCACGAAGATTCAGGGGAAAAAGTGAAAGACTATAGATAGAGTGCAAAAGAAAATTTAATGGATTTTCGCTGAGGGAAGGCTGTTGCTTTTGTGAATCAGAGCATGACATTCATACTGTGTTTAAAGTTGCTTATCTGGAAAGTGTGCCAGCCCCAAGAAAAATCTGATAATTCTCACCCTCTGAATAAATTTTTATTTTACTAGTTTTGAAGGTGGCTTTTAAAATTGTCACTTTTCAATGTAGAAAATATATCACAAGTCTTGGATAGTACAGCCTTCTCGGCAGGGTAATTTCTGAAGAGTAAGGAAGCCTTGGACACAGATTTGACAGGCAGTTTTTATTGTATAGGCTTAACAGCAGCTGTTTGAAGTTGCTCATGTATCTGAAATATTAGAATCTTACTGCATTTTATTTCCAGGTTTTTTTAAATTAAGACTTCATTAAAAAATATCTGTTAACAGTGTAAGTTCTCAGTGAGAGGAAGAACACTAAGAACTACAAGCAGACAATTCACAGAGGTGCTGCGCAAGTCCCTCCTAGCATTCATTTGTACATAGTGATATCTGTATTGATTGTATACAAACATCAGGGCTGGTGTAAGCACTACTGTGAGCCTCCAAGTAGTACTGCATCTCTGTATGAAACTATATAGCATTGGAAAATGGGTTATTTCTTTAGTAGAGTGTTTTATTGTGGTGATAAATTAGAAACAATGAGATTATTTGATTAAACTTTCTCAGTCACTGCTGAATGGACTACTTTGCTTGTAGAATTAATAAAAAGGCCAAGACACCTCATTAACATGCTTGGTAGTAAGCTGGATTGGCAACAGTACAGTTTAATCCTGCCAAAGGGTATTTGCTAAGGAAAGTCAAAAAGCTTTTAAATCATTCTTAAAAGGTTGAGACAAGAGAAGATGACCTTGCAAAAGCTGTAGTCTTGAACTGTCCAGAACAATTTCCCCCTTCCCATGTATCCTAGAGCTGCTTACTGAACAGAACAACTTTAAATAATATGGCTTCTAACTGTTTTAAATGCATGTCTAACTGTTTTAAGTGCATGTTGATGGGGAAGCCAGATACAAATGCTTAGGCTAGAAAAAGCTACATGTGCTAGAATTCTCTAGGGTTTTGAGCAGCTGAAAGTATACTGCCATCATCTAGTTTAAAGTCAAGTCCCCTGGTCTAATGGCAAATTTTCATGTACAGACTCACCACATCACTTTGACCAAGGCCTCACACTTGGTATTGAAATTTACAAATCAGAAGGACATGGAGAAAGTGGATGAAAAGCACCAGCAGCTTTGTTTTGCCTACCAAAGCATCACAAAGATCAAGATGAATGTTATCATTGCTGTTTAAAATCATTCATGTATGGTAAATACAGCTACAGAAAGTTAAGAAGTAAACTGCTTCATAATTCTCATGTAGAACAGCCTATGAAATTGGTCCCAAACTTGATTTTGAACTCTTTTCAAAGCACTGTTTAGATTACTCACCATGGGTATTTATTCTGTATTGTACATCCTAAATAATGAAAATATGCTTTACAACTGATTTTCTACTTGAAAACAGTCTTTCGCACATAGAAAAAAGCAGCAGCATTTCTCAGTGGAAGTACTATTCAAACAAGTTTTAAGTCATTAAAATTTAGAGCAGTGTTATCTACCAACCTGGATTGGTGAATGATATACTGGAGAAATTCCAATGGCTTAATGGAGTTGCCTCCAATGCACAGCTACATAGGTAGCCGCTAGTTTTGAAGAGTGGCATGATATTTGTGATCACAGTCATATTTTCAAAAGAAACATGGCTGCAGTAGATGTTTTTACTGTAAGTGTCTTAACTTCCAACTTTGCTTAAGCAAGCACAACTTGTCAAAAATCTGTAGGTCCTTGTGTTCCATTGTTGGTGATGTTTCTTCTAAAGCGTATTTTCATATTCCTATCTCTAGCCTACCATGATTGGTTTTGAGCTCTAAGTTTTCCATGTATGTAAGCTTCTCTTTGTTGGCCTGTGTAAGATTTCTATTCAAGCAAATATAGGGGAATCTGAGGAATTGCTCCCAAGCATGAAATCAAGCCACATCAGCAACATCAAAAACAAACTATAAACAATAGTGAAGGTGAAGAGGAGATTACGTAGCACCAGGATATCTTCAGTAGAAAAGAGAGACTTTCCTTGACTAACTTGAAATATAAATACTGTCCTTGGAAAAGTGATCCAGAGAAAACTACAAAAAGAATTCATGATTCAATGACACTCTTTTTTTAGAATCTGTAATAAACAAAAAAGCAAGGACATTTAAAAAATTGTATTAGGGAAGTTCGTAATATCAGTCAGAAATATCCATTTCAACTGTATCAAATAAACGAGGAAAGAAAAAAATTAGGATAATGCATTCATTATTTTTCCCAGTACATAGCATATAGATGGATCGATTGCGATTTCACACATTAAGAAGTTGAAAAATTGTAGTATTTTATGCTTTATTATGCAGTTGAAAACCAATTTGTGCTCTTGGTATCTCATGCGGGATTTTTATATTACTTCCAATGTATTCTTTGTATAGAGGGAAAAGGAATTAAAGTAGCACCTATAAAAACACAGTTTTATTATTACGGCCTGAACACTGAGCTTCATATAGAATTTTGTCATCCTCCAGCATTCACGAGTTTATACCAATCATGTTTTAGCTATCAGCCACGACTACAATCAATGTCTTGTGACCTTAAATACAGTGTTTCCAGACAGGCATGAACAGTGGGCCCAGGAGGACCTCATGAGGTTCAACAAATGCAAGTACAAGATCCAACTCTGGGGTTGAGGCAATCTCCACTACAAATACAAGCTGAGGGATGAAAGCGCTGAGCACAGATGTACTTTAAAGGATTTGGGGGTACTGGTGGGTAGGAAGCTGAACATGAGCCAGTAATGTGCCCTCAAGCTCAGAAAGGCAACTATATCCTGGACTGCATCAAAAGAAGCATGTCCAGCAGGATGAGGGGCATGATCCTGCCCTTCTACTCTGCGCTGGAGAGGCCTAACCTGGAGGTACCATATCCAGATGTGGAGTCTTCAGCACAGGAGAGACATAGATCTGTCAGAGCATGTCCAGAGGAGGGCCACAAACATGATCCCAGGGATGGAACATCTCTCCTAGAAGGATAAGCTGAGAGAGCTGGGGCTGTTCAGCCTGGAGAAGAGAAGGCTCCAAGGTGACCTGATAGCAGACTTTCAATATCTAAAAGGAGAGATACAGGAAAGAAGGGGACAGACTCTTAGGCAGGGTCTGTGGTGATAGAACAAGGGAAAATGGTTTCAAGCTTAAAAGACGGTAGATTTAGACTGGATAGAAGGAAAAAGTCTTTTCCAGTGAGGGTGTATAGGCACTGGAACAGGTTGCCCAGAGATGTTGCAGATGCCCCGTTCCTGGGGACATTCAAGGCAAAGTTGGATCAGGCTCCAAGCAACCTGATCTAGCTGTACATGTCCTTATTCATCGCAAGAGAGTTGGACTAGATAACCTTTAATGGTCCAACTCTAAGGAGTTTCTATGATTCTATATCCTCATTGTAGCAAATTCACTAGGTTCACTATTTAGGAAACAGTTATCACTCAAGGGGGATTAAAAAAATTATTTTCAATTTTTTTGAGGTCAATAGCACTGCACAGGGTCACATCTCTTTTACTTAAACTGGCAGATCAGATTATAAATAGATGTGGCAAGAAGATGCTATCTTCACACAGTCTTAGTAAGTCACTGTTTTTAGGCTGGGGGGGAAAGGGAAGATTAGTATGAAGCCCTTAAAGCTATTTGTTACGAGAAAGAGACAGCACATTAATCTTCCTGTTTGTTTAGGACAGGAGAAAAAATAAGGGGCTTATATCTCAGCAAAAAGACCTCTCAATTTAGGTACTGAACCAATCTTTGTTGAATACAGCTTAGGAAGTTTGCCGGAGCCTCCATCACTGGTATTTGAGAAGTTAGATGTGCATCAGTCAAGGAAAGAATCCCAAGCTGTCCAGCTGTGTTCTCCACAATGGATACTTTAGTCTTCACTGCTCACTTAACAGCAGCTATTTCACATGCCAAGCCAAAATCACACCAGAAAACACAGACTATATTAGATTTCTAGAGAAGCGTTGCTGCAGTTGCTCCTTCTAATTGTGCATAATGTTTTGTTGTATTAGTCAATAGCTGCCTCATTGTTAGCAGCTTAGTTCTCCTTTTTATTACATTTCAGTTGCCAAAAAAGACTGAAAAGAAATAAATCCTCGAGGTTGGTTAATGACTTGTTCTCCATTGTCTGAATATTTATTCTCTTATTAAAAATGAACTCTTCTCCACTACCCCTCCCCCTTCCCCACCCAGAGCTGAGCTATCATTTCATCTGATAAAATTAAGTTACTCTTAATTCTTATCTCTTCCCTATGGGTTTCCATAAGCTCTATATCATGTGACCCAGCTCAGAGCTTCAGAGACTACTATCTGTGTTGTGCCTTTCAGAAAGGCAGTTTGTAGTACTGTAGGTTTTGAAGATATCCTTTGGTGATATTTTGTAAATGTACAAATGAAGCACAAAAATGATTTCCCTGCAGCTACAATGCTGAGAGGCACAAGGGGAAGTGCTGCTTGTATGTTTGCCTGGCTTCAATTTGGATACAGACAAAAGGAAGCCATCAAAATGACCCAGTGAAAAAGCCAAATCACAAAGGAATACTTTCTGAACTATAATGTTGTAACATAATGGAAAGCACAGCAACAACAGTAGAGTAGCAAAATATTAAGCTACAGTAAGTGAGGATATGCTCAAATGCAACAGCCATGGGCTGTTGCACATGGGCACACAAACAAAGGAAAGAATCTACTTACCTTCAGAAGCCCTCAGGTACACAGGGATCTCCAGAGAGATACCCTCACCTCCACTGCCAGCCCTTAAGTGAGGTCTTGGAAGGGGTGGATCCTGGCTCCAACCCTTCTGGTCACTCAGATGCATTGCATGCACCTGAGCTCCCCTGGGTTGGCCTTGCCTTCCCACCAGGTGCTCAATCACTGTTTCAGGACATGACCTACCATTTCCATTACATGGACAAATGTTAACCATCATTTCATCAGCCTCCCGTGTAGGTAGGAAGTACAAATAGAAACAAAGCACCTCCCGACACTGCTCAGAACTGGGAAAAGAAGCTCTGGAAGGAAAAATACCACAACCCTAAACATCCCTAAGAACTTGATTTGAATACCATGGATTCTAGATTGCTGAAGTATCAGACAAGAAGGGTTATAGTTGTCTGCCAGCAGTAACAGTTACCAGCATGCCATTTTCTCAGACACGCGTATGCACACACTGCTGCATCAGTCATAGGCCCCTCTGAAGGTTGCTCACACTGGGGCTGAGCATTCTGCCATCTTCTGCAGGAACATGATCCTGCCATAAGTAAGCTAGGAACCTAGCTGTCAAGGTGTATAAAAAGGCTTATGCTCCCTCCCTTCCTGTCCTGAGATCAAACTCCAGCTTTAAATTTTTAAAAGAAAGAAAATTTCTTAATCTCTCCTCTTTGATTATTGAGGAGGTTCAAAAAACAACCCAGATTTTCCCTTCCTTTTGAAGTAGTACGCAGCAGGATTGTTACTGCTAGATAAGCAGACAGATGTAGTGCTCAGTGTTAGAATTCCACTGTCACCATAACAACATTTACTAGGAATGCTGAGCTACCACCAGTTGAAATGATATCAAGTTCTGCAGAACTATGGGCAGGTGACAGCTTTCATTCTGAGTCTGTTCCTGCAGGAGTGAGCCAAAGCCTTTGAGAAGGCTGTACCTTTTGGGCAAGAGGCCAGGGAGCTTCCATGCTTAACAGAGCAACTCGAAGCTTTCAGGTCCACTTCAGATGAAGGTTTGCAAGTATTAGTAATTCATTATTCAGCTTCTAACTCAAGTTTTTTGCTGCCTGGATTGTCAAGCTACAAGGAAGCTTCTGGCAATGAATGCCTTCTTTCTGCCACGCTCTAACTCCATGGATTATACCATGTAAATGGAATTAGCCCATTTCAAAAAAGGGCAGGTCATTTATCACTAAACACTTGTGTTAGTTTTTTTGTAAGCATAGCATTAGTGGAAGGTGTTAGCTAAAAACAGATTTCCTTTCACTCTAGAAACAAGCTTTTAAAATTGTTTAAATAATTTCTAGCAATTAGAAGCGTTATCCACATTTATTAATGAATTAGCAGTACTAGCTAATCTGCCACAAGATAACACCTCTTTTGGGGCTCATTAAAGTCATAAATCCATCCCAGGGCGGCTTGTTCACTACACTCAGTATAATAACTTCCTTTCAATTCTAGGCCAACAGGCCATAGATGCAGGTAATTAAGGACTTAGTTAAAGATGCAGAAAAAAAGCTCTTCAGGATATGCTTAAGGTGAGCTGAAGCAATTTCTAAATTTCTATTTCACATTTCCATGTGAGACTGCATGCTTCATGTCAGAAGGTGTCAGGAGTTGGCAGATCGTACATTGCTGGTACTTCTATGACACTTTCTATACAAGAATCAGTTCTATGAAAACAGCATTTCTCTTTACTGTAGGTAGTTTCAACTCTGCTTTGTAGATGGTGACAAAGTAGTATAATGAAGATTTAATTAATATCATCAAAACATTTGGCAGACACAGAAATGAAAACCCAGGTCTTAATTGTAGCACTTATGCATTCACTTCACCAGTGAATGGCAGTGAAGCTCCAAACACACACTTTGCACTGGAGCTGACACTACTCCTGTCCACTTAGTTATAGGATCACTTTGTTTAATTTGGCCAAAAAAAAAAAAATTCTCCATAAGTAGTGGTCTCCTAAGGCAACCTCATCTAATGTCAAGAGATCATGAGAATAGTTTGATATTCAAACAGTAGCACAATAATTCACTGTCAGAAAAAAAAACAGAGGGAAAATAGCAGAGGAGAGAGAGCAGTGTCTTTAAAAATATTAAAAGTCACAGTCCCTGAACCTGTAATAAACAAGTTCCAAAGGAATTTACCTGGAAGCAAACATAGATAACAGCTCTTACTTTCACCTACTTAACAGTATGCTTCTAAGTTCAAACATCTGTGGCATCGTATTTAGGACACTTTACAGTTGGTCTAAGAAACGGAAGTAGAACAGTGCTTAGTAGCAAATAAATGAATGTGATGTTAAAGTCTTGCTCTTTTATGACTGCTTTCTCTCCAAAGTTAGCATACCCCTACTCAGTACACAGAACAGTTTTGTGAGAAGTGCTTGCACAAACCTTTCCAAGCCTTCAGCAACTTTTGAAGGATCTAAGGCTTTCAGCTTAGTTCTGTTTCTCCTATATGACTGGCCTGGGGAAACCCAAATCAAGACTTAAGAATAAGACTCCAGCAGAGCACATAGTGGGAAAAACACATAACTGGTGTGAACTGCCCTGTTTCAAAATATCGAAGATGTGAGCAGAAATATTCTCAGTTCATTTTCATGGTGCACTGCGAGTTATCTGTGTTGGTCTTACAGAGCTGCACATACATGCCTTACATTTAAAAATAATTCAAAAAATCAAGCATCTCCTCTGATCTTCTGTGACCTGTTAGAAGCCAAGCTGAAGATGAGACATCTAATTTCAAAGCTATTTATATTTATCTAAATGGTAGTTTGAGAGAAGTGTAAGCATGCTTTACTGCTCAAAAATCAATACAAAGAATCCCAGTTTTGAAAAGTATTGACCTACCTGAATGTTAAGAATTGTTTTGCTTGTCAAGTCTGACACTGGTGCTTGCATACCTGTTTCATTAATGGGGAGAAAATACATTCAAACAACCGGGAAAGCAGATCTGACTTTGCAGTGCTTTCCAAAGTACCATACACTTGCCTAAGCAAAATAAGATTTTATCAAGGTCTTAAAGAAAATTCAACAGAACATCTCTTTTCTTGATTGCTTTGATCAGCTGTGAGGAAATTAAAAATGCTGTTGCTGTTGGGCTAACACTAAAACCCTATTGAGATGAATGGTGTAACTAACACCTCTGAAATGATTTGCTTGAGCATTCATAAAGTGCTGAATGTCACCAGAGAGTACATTTTTTATAAATGACATTTATAAATACCAATAAATGTCAATATATTAAGTCGAAAAATTGTTCTAATATACGAAATACAACCTGTAGAAAAAATTTCCTGGCATGAGCGTGCAGCTACTTGCTGTTCTGGCATGAACTGGAAGCTCAAATATCACTCAGAAGCTAGAAAGATGGGATCCAACTTTTGATTTTCAAAGCACTTGCTCTTAAAAGTGAAAACAATAAAAGGAAACATGGTTTTACTAATTCTAAATTGCTTATGTGTTCGTTTTACATTCTGTTAGAGTACAGTGGAATAGAACTGCCTTCTTACCATATCATGAATACATCAACAGTTTAAGCAGAAGGAGCACAAATATAGAGGATGATTTAGGCAAGTATTGCAGTTATGCAAGACAGTTTGTATCTGAGCTTATTTAGGTCTTAAATAGTACTTTTTGGAAAAGTTTAGTTACAAATGGTGTTTGCATTTATCTTCTGGATAAATATATTGTAGTTAAAGGTATACAATATATATATATCCACAAAATAGAACAATCAGGAATTATAAAGTCAGTTGCTCTTTTTCATGTGTGTACATGTACTCTTGCCTGTTAAGGAGAATTTTAGAAGGCTAACTACTGTATTCAGCAGCAATCACCTAGAACAGTTCATCATTCAGAACTCAGTGAAGAGCTCATCGTGCTTTAGATGCTAGCTAGACTCCCAAGCTGTCTAAGGGTGCTGTATAGACCCCAATAAGCGTGTCCAGTGACAGTTATGTAGAACTGCTGGGATTTAAGGTCAAGCAAATCCTCTAAGATCATTGAGAAGGTAAATCAGCTCTTGTTTGTTCAACAGATTTCATATGGCTTTCAGAAATATTTTGTCGTCTTTCTCTTCAGAAGTGAGAAAAAAAATACCACAGTATCAAGGCAATTCTGCCTCCTGCTTTTCTTGAAACACAGGAGAAGACAATCTAAGAAACCAGGATGCATGGGAAAACAAAAGCAGTTTGCTTATAGAAGGTCTCTTTATTGAGCATATTTGAAAGCTCCCCTAGCACTAGAAGACAAATCTCTTAATTTTAGATCCGTCAGATCAGAGTTCACTAGAGCAGAAATCTCACTCACTGATTTTGTACTGCAGCTTGCAAGACACAGTGCTTACACTTAGTTTCCAACCAAACTAAGATTCAGATATGGTTTCTTCACAGTTTGACTAGGTTATGATTCAAATGGGTCCCTTGACAGTGATAACAGAAATCTAGAGCATCTGCACACAATTTAGAACACACAGATCACATAAAGTGAAACTTATTAACAGTACTGTGTTACTCCCCCTTACTCCGGGTAGGAGAAAAGGCTCCAACAATAACCTGCCAGTGCTAGACATGCATTACTGTTAGTCCGACTTCTCTTTGATTGCCTTGTCCCCTTATGCAAAGAGGAAACAAACAGCACTTGAGTACATACGATCCATCTGAATAGAAGATGTGCAGTCTGTTTTCCTTTGCAGTAGAATTTGAGACATCTGAAAGGTTCCTTATTACTAACACAAACAGATTATGCGATTTCTATTTTCCACATCAAACACCTATAATTCAATATTCAGTAATCCATGTTACAAAAAGACCCTATTTCTTCCTGACAAAATGAGTATTGGTATTTGCTGATTATAGATTCAATGCACACGAGAAAAATATAGAACATCTAGATTTCTCGTTAAGATAGTTCAAAAAAAAATCATCAATGCTTTCTTCCTATTAAACCAAGTAGACCTTAACACTAACAGCAGTGTAACAGAGTATACCAGTTAGAGAACACCGATTCAAAAGCTTTTATAGCTCAGTAATGCATTATGTATGTGCCCAGTGACTTCCCTTAGCAGCCTAATCAAGACTGAGTGTTTGAACCACAAGTACCCCTCTGTTCTCATATTACTGAGAACAATTACACAAGTACAAAGAAATTTCATATAAAATCATGTAGCTGAAAATAAAAATCAGCATCGATCCACTTAATGAGTAAGTACTGCAGTTATCTAGTAGAAAGCAGTTAATTTGCAGTAGTCATGTAAAACATCTTCCAGAGAACTAGAAACATTCCTGGAGAGCTTCAGCTATAAGGTGGCTTAGTAAAGCATGCCAGCTTCTGATCCAGTCAGTGCCTGATGACCAAGGGGGGAGGTCGGTAGGAGCACCTCTTCATAAAGGCTGATTTAAAGTGAAAACATGGGGGTTGTGTTTTGCTAGCAACTAACTGTGTTCCTGTACTTTTGGCAAGCTGGTACTGTCCTAGATTCATTACCAGTATCTCTCAGTGTATCCCTAATTGAGCTTTAGGGTAATATCCCTATCACGCATAGCCCAGACACAGTCATTATCAGGGAGGAGTCCCCCTGGCAGCCCAGCCTCATTCAGCAGCCCATTTCCAGCTCCGTGTGTGCTCCTTTCTCAGCCATAACCAAAGACATTTTTCTATCTATTTCCTTTATTTTCAAATCTCTGTTCACAGTTAGATCATTACAAAGGTAGCCATAGATTACTTCAGCTGATAAACTGTTCCTAGCAGGAGTATTGATTCCTAGTGAGGACAAGGGAGGTGATCCTGTCCCCTTACTCTGTGCTGGTGAGACCTCACCTGGAGTACCACATCCAGATGTGGAGTCTTCAGCACAGGAGAGACATAGATCTGTTGGAGCATGTCCAGAGGAGGGCCACAAACATGATCCCAGGGATGGAACACCTCTCCTAGAAGGACAGTCTGAGAGAGCTGGGGCTGTTCAACATGGAGAAGGCTCCAGGTAGACCTGAGAGTGCCCTTTCAATATCTAAAAGGGAGCTACAGAAAAGAAGGGGACAGACTCTTAAGCAGGATCTGTGGTGACAGAACAAGGGAAAATGGTTTCAAGCTTAAAGAAGGTAGACCTAGCTTAGACATAAGGAAAAAGTCTTTTCCAGTGAGGTTGGTCAGGCACTGGAGCAGGTTCCCTAAAGATGTAGTTGATGCCCCATCCCTGGAGACTTTCAAGGCAAGGCTGGATCAGGCTCTGGGCAACTTGATCTAGCTGTGGTTACCCCTGTGCATTGCAGGAGAGTAGGCTAGATAACCTTTAAAAGTCCCTTCCAACTCCAAGGATTCTATGATTCAGAATCTACTCTTCTTAATCTGAAGATCAACTCTTTGATAGTACATCATATTCACACAGAAGCAGCATGACCAGAGTACAATCCAGAGAATTACAAAAGTAACTATTATTCTTTAAAGGAAGCTATGCTTTACAGACTATCACTGAAAAGCACTTTATACTGTAGACACAATTCTTGTTAACTGTTTTATTTTTCTCCTCGAATAATTCATTAATTATCAGTTTGGTCTTCTTTTTGCCGTTTTTCTACAGATTATTCTGTTTATGTCATATGAACGTCTATTTCATGTCATATGAAACAGGATATCAAGTCCTCTTGATATCGTCACTCTATTCTTACATCACATTTTCATAATGATTGAGTGCCATGAAGTGGTCAACAGGTTCAGCCTCTGGCTTACAATTTGAAGTCCTGAGTTGATGGCTGGTTTTGTAAGGGAAGTTTGTTGCATGTATAGTTGTCAGAGAACATCTTATGGCATCATCTCAGCTCAGAACAGAGCAGATTCCAAAACTAGCTCAGAATGATCTTTATTGAGTGGTGCTTTACTGCAGTTCAAGTAAGTGCTTCTTTCCTGACAGAGCTCATGTTTCAGCAAGGGAACTGAGGTACCATGGGGCATTACCCCACAGTTTGACAGTGTTGGGGCTTTGCACGTTCTAAGCTATGATGCACTCTTCAGAAGCTTTTAAATTACCACTTTCCCACTGGGTTCTCACCAGAATTCTTTTTAAAGCTATGGGGAAATGTGAATGGGCCAAGTTCATATTTGCTGACAGTAGACCTAGAAAAGAAATGACTAAATTCCAATTTTACTGCTCTGATTTTTATGTTATCCCATAATTGCAGTGCTTCATTTCCTACTTATAAATGGAAAAGCTTATTGCAATACATTTTCACAAGCATAATCACATACCCATATAATTCAATCCTTACTGTATTTTATACTGCGCATTGAAGTGTATTAGAAAACAAACTTAATGGTTTGTTGTTAACACATTTAGAAAATTCAATCAAGCTTAAAATCATTACTGAAGCATTTGACAAAAATCTCAAAGGCTAATCTCAGAAGAAATCTTTCATGCACCCCATTGTGTAGCTCCTTATCATCTCTTTTTGTAGGAGAGGGAGGGCATGCCAATTTGCATACACCGAAAACAGCTTCTAGCAAATTTGTACACCCTTCATAAAAGATGTTTTGCGCACATCTCAGTAAATCTGTGCCTTAGGAGAGGTCCAGATAAAAACCTCTCTTCTAGCAAAGAAATTAGGTACATTTCCAAGAATGCATTTGACTTCATTTTACTCACACACAAGGGACTGATCAAGGTACTCTGCACACCCAGAACCCTCATCCACAGCTATTTTGGATATATGTACCACGCAACATAAGGCCACGAAATTCTAGTTACTGTTCTTAAACTCCATGAACTATTCTTCAGATACTGATGTAACTGCCACGTCAACTGGAAAAGAAAGAATACACAACTTTTGAACCTCTAGCTCAAATTCCAGAAGAGCATGTTCCTTATGCTCTGACAGATTCTGAAATTGTTCTGATAGTTGGGCAACTTTAAAAGACATGAAGGAATGCAGAGATCTTACATATAGCAAAGGTAAATACTTAAATATGTACTTAGTTTCAGCCTATGGTAAATCATATAACCTATCCATACTTCTCCCTAAGAAACATCCATCTCAAACATATTTGTTTCCCTTGAGACATACACTCAGAAAAAAAAAATGTATGGCCTTGCTGCACCAGTACACGGAGTTGTCTCCCTCAAACATCATCGGACTAATTCTTTTATTTGCACAATTTCAAAGTTTCACTCCATTGCTTCCTGTTATGCAAGGGAGGTAGAATCATTAGAAAAGGAGACTGAATCCATGGATCTTACAGGTAAAGTTTAGGTCTTCCCTTTCCTGGTCCCTCAAATCTTTCCCTACCCCCTTTGTGACTAACATGGAATAATAGGGTACTAAAAAACTTAACAAGAGTGGTTGATGCTCAACAAGCCAGCCAGTGTCAGGATATTTTGCTTAAATCAATTTGTACAATACTCAGAAAATGTTAAGTGAAGGGAGTAGGGAACTGAGGAAATATCAGTCGTCTTGATACTTAATTAATTCTTTCATGATGGAGAGGCAGATCTTTGTTCGTACAACTGTGAATCTCTTTGTAACCTGGACCACTGCTGGAGTGTTATGAAAAACAAAGGAAAAAAGCAAACAAATGCTCTGTAACATAAGCCATGACCTAACAGATGAGCTAAGGTCTCTCTGGAATCCATACAATTTGTACACAGTTTCACAGACTAACACCGCCAGAAGCACAGTAGTCTTTCTGACAAAAAGAACAATCTCCAGAAAGACAATAATATATATATTAAATTCTCTTTATTACCGAAAGAGCAAAAAATCCATAAAACAAATAATATAATATGCCCTAAAAAGGCAGCTTAAGAAATTTTTACTTCTGATCATTTTAAATGTAATATACCCAAGTTGCTATTGCCACTAGTGCGGGACCCTTGCAGTAATAGGGTTGAGTAGAAAAACCAGGATTGCTAACAAGGCGTTAATTTCAACTGATAATTGCTGCCAGTCATTTGTTTTCAAATCTAGTCTTTTATCATTTTTCATAACATATTTATACCAGATAAACCAGGGACAGGGAACCGCAGTCTCCCACACACTGAGCAATAATGTGCCAACTACTGATCTTTGAAAGGAGGCAATGGCCAGAGGCTGCTCCAGTTTAGAGGAGAGCTTATATGTGAAGGCAGACACAGACTGAAAGACCCACAACAGTAATTAGTTTTACCTGCCAGAAACTTTCTTCTTCCACGTGGACTGTGACTCTTTTTGCTCCATGCTTTAACTTAGGCTTTTTAAAATAAGATGAGGAGTAGCCAGTCACGAGGTTAGCAATTTAGTGGCTTGCTGAAACACAGCTCTGCCAATTACACTGCTTCTGAGCAGGGACTCAAAGCTGAAACCTCCCATCTGTGGTCACACTGCATCCTCCAAGTACCCCCATCTTTTTCATCATCTAGAAATGCTTTGCTTTTCCCATAGCTTCTTGCAACATCCCCCAAGAAAGGCTGTTTAGGGCTCAAACTCATTCAGATTGTTCAGGGCGCAGACGCCCAGCATCCCAATCCCAGCCAGCACTCAAAGAGGTCACAGTCAGTTTCCCCTTTCATAAAGCCCTATCATGTGTGTAAGAAATCAGCCCTTCTCCCAGACCACTTTTCTATCTTTCACACCCAAACACCTTTCCTCAGTACTCTCTAAGCAGCCTCTCTCTATCCCTCTCACTCCTGGCTCTCCAAGGCAACCAATAGCATCTCCACCTGAATCTTACATGTGCTTTCAGAGCTCCTTTTTAAAGCAGTTGTTCTTAATTGGCAATTTAGGCAAGAAGAGGGGTAAAACAAGCAGAACGCAGGAAAATTTCTCTAGGGCTGGTGAGGCTGATATGACAAGGTAGCATTCAGCTCAACTACTCCCATTTCTTTCAAAGGATGTTGCAAAATCAAGTGACTGCATAGAACTGTTGCAGAGCAATTCAAGGGTTGGAGGAAATTCTCCACCGTGAAACAATTTAAGAAGTAGTTTATTTATTTTGTTAACAAACAGTCTGAAAAGAATATTGGCTACAGTGCTCAGCTGTCTGCATGGAAAAAAAAAGCCAAAAAGTGCTCATTAATACTGTAATCCAGATGTATTAAAAAATGCAAATGAGAAGGCTCACGTTATAACTTAGTGTGAAACATAATTTCCAAGAAACCACCCACGAAGAAAATCAATGGATTCCTTTTTTCAGTTTTCATCTTCATTATTTCTGATGTTATAACTTGACAGTGGTTTTTTTTATTATTCACATAAGACATCATACATCTGTGCCTTTGAAAAAAGTTTTATTATGAAATCATAAATATTAGAATATTAATACTTTGAAATTTTATTAAAAGTAAGGGTAGTATGTGACTCCTGGTTGCTCTACTAGTTATGATTTGGGCAGAAACCTTATTTCTGACGCCTTTTCTAGAAAGGACAGTAGATTTCTAAATGGTTTTTAGGACTAAGAAGATGGAAATTAACTTATTCTCAGAAGAAATATAGGCAATGTTATGTACTTCCAGTTCTGGATGTTAATCAACTTATGGAAGATTCCCAGAGAGCCTGATAAAAAAGTTAATGGGTTTTCTCCGTAGCAGAACTCCTTAGAGCCTACTGAATATCCGTGGCAAACTTAAATCATCCTTCCAACTGTAGTTTTAAATTGGTGCTCTTGAAATAGCTCAATAGAGAAGGTTTTTCTTATGAACTTCTGTAGTTATTACAATAGTTTGTCAAGCAGTCTACTAGTTTAATCTTTATTAAACCCAATAAAGATCTTCCCAAGAAAGCTTAACTATGATTGAAATCTCATCAGCTTTTGCATAATTTTACTTACCTTTACCTTCTTCAGGATGTGCTGAGAGGAGTCAGAAGCTTTGTTTCCCTCTCTCTGGAACAGCTTATTGACTGACAATGTGCAGGTGACACACTAGGGACCAGGGCAGTGATGCTCCTCAGCTGAGGAGGTCTGTGGTGAACCCCGGCCTCCTGCACAGCCAGCCTGTAGGTGTGGCTGGATGGAGCGTGGTACAGATATCTTCCAGGCCACATATCTGTGTTATCTTTGAGGTGAAGGCATCAATGTGAGAAGAGAGGATGTGGCTGGATGATAGGCCTGGAGACTTGGAAAAGCTGGGAGATCCCCAGATTGGAAATAGCCATTGAAAGTGCCCTCTCCTGCCTAACTCAGCCCCAAGTAACTGTGCATAAAGGTCTTTTCCTGTCTTTGTGCAAGGTTTGCTGTGTTACTTTGCAGGGACTATGCAACAAATTCAAGAAATAGGGCATATTTTTGAGTGCTCCCAGCTCCCTGACTACCAAATCCAGCAGCCCCCAGCCAAACAAAAGCTCATGCCAGAGAGCACAGCTGTCACATCAGCAAGCAAGCCTTTGCCCCAAGAAGGAATGCTACGAGTGCCAGTACTGCTGATATTCATTTTGGCATGACTGTACTTCTGGAAGCTGCTATGGAGAGATAGAAGCAAACCACTGCACGTCTCCATGTCATTTCAGGTTACACTCATGCTTTGCCTTTTTGTGCTCTTTTTGGTTGGCAGCATGACTCACCCTCTTACTTTCTCCTAGATCACTGACATGTGGTTCTTAAGAGTAATAATGGACCAGCTCTGTCTCTTGGAGGTGTTTGGTCTTCATACAGGTCTGCCTCTCATGGTCTTGAGAAAACACAACATGCAAGGTGGAAGCATAAGTACAGTGCTGCAAAAAACAAGACAGAGCACAATAGTGGAGCAGCAGAGGGAAGCAGTCATGCAACCTGAAACACAACATTTAGTTTCATTTTTGCCTGTGCCTACGTCAGATAAAATTTTAGTGATGAAATTGTCAATCCACTTTTTAGATTCTCTCTTCAGTACTTGCCCTGTTGATCTCCTGCAACAGCACAATCCACTAGCTAATGAATAACTGCTTAAAGAAGCATCAAATGCCCCTTTTGGATGAGGAGGCAAGAAAATAGGGCTGTGCCAGTGTTCTAAGTTCACAAGAGGTTCAGGCTGACACTTCTAATCTTGAACTAATACCTATGAAGTTGCAACTGTCTCATGATGGAAGGTGAGACAGACCTTTTTTGGTGTTTACTTCCTGTAACACACGACCAGGTGGCTGAAAGAGAAGTCCACTTATCTCCAGTTCTGACAAAGAACTTGCCCTCTCCAGAAGAAACAGATTAGTCAGGAGGCAGGAGACACTTGCATACCACTATGGCTCTCTGCTGTGGTTTCCGGAGCCCAATCCAGCACATAATGATAGAAGAGCAAAGATGATTAATGGAGCAAATTCTTCCTTTTTAATCTCACAATGAGGTTCTGCATTTAGGCAGGTTTCTATAGTAACAATAAAGTCTTCAGAGGAATTTGATGGTTTATCTCTTGGATTAATTCTATTGAATCTCACAGTATTTGGAATTTAAAGCATCTTTCTGTTCCACAAGAATAAAATAGACTGTTGTTTCCCTCTTAAAGGAGAACCAAGACTAAACAACATTTTGACTGACACTGAATACTGCTAAAATAGGACATTTTTACATTTCTGCAATGCCTACAATACCCCAAACCAGCCCTCCCCACACCAATATAGCCAAGAATGAGAGGAGTATCTCTGAAACATGCCTATAAAAATGGGAGAAGAGGTTAGTGTTTTTCATTACATTCTTTCATAACTAAACCATTCTATCCATTCCTGAATGCCACATGGTATCTTTCATAGACTGCAGGTTTTAACAATCACTTTTCTTGTCTGTATGAATGCATCCACAAACATTTAGGAACAAAAATTTTTATGTCAGTTGAAACATACAAACTGCCTGCATTTCTAGGAACACTTTGACATTCTTTTGCATTGCCCTGACAACAGAAAATCACACAATGCATCTCCTTCATACTGGCTGTTTTCAAGGGGTCCTCCACACTTTCAGGAAGGATCGATGTTTTTCAGAATCAGGCTCTGCATTGCACTGAAATTGTTTTGTGGAGCAGAGGGCTAATTCTTTCTATTTCTTTTAATACTTTAAAAGAATAAAGATTCATTTTTTCTTCCTGTTGTAAGACATCTTTAGGGCAAAAGTTGCACTAAACTATCCTACTGCCAGATGAGCTGTATACTAAGGCTCCCTCCGCTACTTTCTAAATACTGAGGCTCAGTGCAGTTACCTGCATGAATGTATGAGTTTGATCTACAGGATACCCCGGACACCTGGTATGGCTGTGCTGCAGGCAAGGTCTGGTATATATCCTGCCCTCTGAACTGGCTCTGAGAGTACTAGGAAGATACTCTCCCTAAAACCTGCAACATTTCGAAGCATTTTAACTATGAACATTATGTTAAACATATACATTGTCATAGAATCATAGAATTGTTTGAGTTCGAGGGGACCCTTAAAGGTCACCTAGTCCAACTCCCCTGCAATAAACTAGCAGAGACACCTACAGTGAGATCAGGTTGCTCAGAGCCCCATCTAGCCTGACCCTGAACGTCTCCAAGGACAGAGAGAATCCACCACCTCTCTGGGCAACCTGTTCCAGTGCCTCACCACCCTTATTGTAAAAAACTTCTTTATATTGAGTCTCAATCTCCCTCTTTTAGTTTGAAACCATTTCCCCTTATCCTTGTTGGAGACTATTCTGATCTTTCTTTTAAAAGCTTTACCAAATTTGGACACGGTACCAGGCCACCTGCTGTATCTGAGCATGGCTGAGGAGGCAGACTGACTAGATATCTCCAGAGTTGATTCTGGCCTCAACTACCTATTTTGTGATCTAAGGGTTTCATTTCTTGCCTTCCCACACACACCTCGAAGCTGTAAGATCAGGCCAAGGCTTCTTGTTACACATGCTCATTTTGTGCAAAAACATGCTGCTGGCTGCTGGAGAGAGCTGGTCAGGTAACAGCACGCAAGGGGGAACACATAAAGGCATTACAGAGGATGCGCAGATTTCACCTGGGAAAACAGAGTTGTTCTTATTACAGAGACCCAGACAAGCAGTAGAGCTCTGGCAGATGCCCTCCAACCCTCGGGCTGTTGTCCTGTCTTCTGCTCCTGCAGGGATCTGGAAAAGATAGAGCACGGGTCTGTTCTTTATTACTATTTTTGAATTAAAAAAAAAAGGATCAAAACTATTGCATAAAAGGCCTAATAGAATATTAATGCACCTTTGCCTTTTTCATTATTCCTAATCAAGTGTATTAAACATGTAGAGGCACAAAACATCTAGAAAGGTGTCATTTCTGAAATCAGATAGTAAGCAGCAGTGCCCAAACACAGAGAGATCCCAAGCTGTGCAAGAAGCCACTGCAAATGCAATATGCCCCATGATTTTCTGCAGTCAGTACTCTGTAAATGCTTTCACCTGTGATCTGACAACATCATGAGCATGGGCAAGCCAAAGCTGTCACAATGAGCATTCAGAAACTTGTGGAAGTGGAAAAGAGAGTAAGTTATCTACACCCGTGAACATGACTAATTTCAATGTCACGGCTCATACACATGGAGCCAAATATCTTTGCAGGGGTGATTTTGTAGAATAACCTCGTGTAAGAAAACATGGTGCTATTTGTAGGTACTAAATTTGTCCTGGTTTTAAGTATTTTCTCAGTAGATATCTTTCAGAGATAGAGAGAAAACAAGATTTCTACCACCAGTTCTGTTATTACTTCTAAACATACCAGATTATTTTTTCTTCCAAATCACATCAAGTTGTTTCTAAGATAGAAATGTGCAAGATTTCAGCCTAATACACTGTTTTCTTTCTTTTCAGATCCATACCTTTGATATTTGAACTCAGATCCATAACAATTAAAAACTAGTGTGAAGACCGAAGACCAGTTGAAAACTGGTATAAAGGCTGAAGCCTACTGTCTCCACCAGTATTTTTCCACAGAGTTTGAGGTGTAAATCTCACGGCTTTGGGTTTTCCAGATTCAGCATCTTTTACATCGGATCCCATAAAATAAGCTGAAGAATCACATTTTTTTTCCCCAGTGTTTGTACTGAACTGGAGCATGTGAAGTTTTCTTATCTCCTAAAAGAGATGCACTGCAGAATCTGTGTGGGAAACATCACTATAAGTATATTTTACTTTGGGTAATAAAAGTAAGATGGAGAAGTGGAGAGACAACTTCACAGTGATTGTGAATAATGAGGTCTTCCTGTTGGAACAGATGGAAAGCTGAAGTATCAGGGAAACCCTAGGAAATAGGCAGAAATAAACCTCTTCTTGAGAAAACAGACTGTTTTTATTTAAAGTTGGCTATTTGCTCTTACTTGAGTTCATAAAAGTATTTAAGTATTCTCAGTTCAATATAGATGTTCTCTGCCTCATTGGCCAAGTTCTTCTCACTGCCTGAAACAGAAACAGTGATCTTTAAAGGGACAGTTGTGACAGGTTGAGCAAATGAAGACCAAGTGCTAATAACACCTGTTAAGTATCTCTACACATCGTTACGAGCAGTAAAAATTATCTTTATGCAGTTCTTACTGCTGTTTTGACCAAGTGCTGGGTCCTTCCCAAAGGACACTCCTGCTTTTCCCTGCTTTATTTATTTATTTTTACAGGCTCATTTGCAGCTCCAAGAAAAGTTTACTTTTTTTTTTTCCCCTCAAGACTGTTCTACCTGAATGTTGGGCCAAGCAAATGCTTTGGAAGGGTATCACAGCTGCTTTCCAAACAGAGATCACTCCAATCCACATTCTTCTGAAATTTGTTGGGATCTGGCTCTACATACCTAAACTCTCAACAGCTCCCAATGGAGCAGCAAGCTGAGCTTTCCTATGTTAAAGGATAAGAAAGAAAATCACTGATATTTTTAAGCCATGAGACCACCCTATTCCAAAGTATAAGACCAGCTTGGGGTCTTCTCACTGCCAACATCACTTGTAAAGTAAGGAGTGTGCTGCTGCCTTACCATTAACTGTGTTATTTTAATATAACTCTTCCTTATCACAAGACTTTTCACAAAAACAACCCTTTATTCAAATAGCATTATCTGAGGGAGGATGAAGTTAAAGAGCTATGACAGACTGAAGTCAGGAAAAAAAAAAAAAAGGATTTCTTATTATCAAAGAGAGCCTTGTATGACTCATTCAGTCATTTCATGCCTGCATAAGCCTGTACTTGTATCATGTTTTCATTGACTTTTATCATATAAAAATAATATTTAATTTTGAGCCTGTGTAAAGACAAAAGGATATTTAGAAATATAATTGTAACCATCTGCCTACGGTACAGAATATTATACCTGGATACGTGTTGTTGTCTTTCTTCATGGCACTTCCTGAGGCAGCAGCAGGAGTTTGGAGATACAGTAAATCCTCCAGGCAAGAAAAAGAATAGATGAAGCAGTGGACTCACATATTCCTAGCAGGGCAGATCTCATTTTTGATTAAACACAATTTATTTCACTTTTCAGGCTGTTTATGTGACAGTGACTGCTCTGTATGGGAAAGTGAGAAATTGCACCTAAGATGATTTTACACCAGAATGTGTAGAAGAATAGAGGGTTGGAAAGGAACGTGCTTGGAAATCAAGTGGGAGAATTAATATTGCCCATGTAGCCTTCCTGTGGTTTGCTTAAGAACACAGGTTATTGAGGGCTGTGACATGTGCTCACAGCCAGTGCTCTGCACAGGACCTCCTTTGCTCAGATCAGGTAGAGAATGCTCAAGGAGCAACTGAGACTGTGAGAGGAAAAGGACTGGGAACAGCTCCTGCACCTGCTAGGGGAACTGGGAAGCACAGAGCGGGTGAGTCAGACAGGATGAGCTCACAGGTAAGGCAGATTAATGCTGCCTAGAGTACCATTTTTTTTTATCACCACCTCTGCCACAGACAGCTGAAGTGCCACGAGTCACCTCATGCAACTGTGTGTGCTCTACCGAGCTGTGCTTGTTGCGATCCAAGGACTTGTTTGCCTCAATACTGAGATGCAAATGGTGCTGGAATCTCTCAAACAGACCAGTTAGTCACACTGAACCCATGCTTGAGTTTAGAGCTCATTTACAGCAGAAAGAACATGTGCAGAGGTCCCTTTGAGTCCAAGATTGCCCTTCAGCATGTTTCGTCAGTGTAATGCTATAATAGAATGATAACAGCAGAGTGGCAAAGTCTTTGGCTACAGCAAACGAGATCAAGCCCAAATGCAGCAGCCACAGAAATGAAGGAAGAGAGCTGCTTACCTTTAGAAGGCCTCAGATACACAGGAATCTTCAAGAGATAACCTTGCCTGCACTGCCAACCCTTTAATGAAGTCTGGGAAGGGGTGGATCCTGGCTCCAACCCTTCTGGTCACTCAGGAACATTGCATGCACCTGAGCTCCCCTGGGTTGGCCCTGCCTTCCCACCACGTGCTCAATCCCTGGTTCAGGCCATGACAGCATTTCCTCTACAGTCAGGCTAATGATATGAACATGAAGACTGCAGAGCCCATGGGTTAGAGCTCTCTAATGTCCCAAAAATATCAATTTGGATTTTGACCACATTGACGTAGGCAGTATGCAGGTGCTGCTATAGGCACCAGCTATTTTCTTCACCTCAGACAACAGTGTCTTTCTAATCTAGCCTGGGACCTGCTGCAAAACTCAAGCTAACCTTAGGAGTGGCCTTTGTTTCATTTTCTTCACCTCTTTTCCAGAACCAATAGGTTCAGTGCTATTAGGAATATGCATTCAGATAGTGTTACTTTTGCAAGTCAAACTCAGAAATATAGGAAGAGTCTGCATAGTGATTGACTGTGACACTGTAACACGGACATGTTGCGTATGGATGCCTTGATGTAGTCTTTATTGAAATGATACTCTGAGGGAAGAAATAGCCAGATACTACTTTTTTTCCTCCAGGGTGGCCCTGCTCCAACCTCTGCTGGCCACAGTGGGCTTTAAGCCCCACTGAACAGCGCATATGGGGAGTGAGGTGGGTTTGCAGAACCCAGGAATCAAACCAGCATATACCAAAAGACTGATTTTACTTTAAGTTTAACCTTAATCAGAAAGAAAGGATCTTGACTTCCTATGTTGCTTTTCCAATTGCTGCTTTCTCAAAAGCCTGTTTGAGACACTACGTTGTCTACATTCCTGAATGAAGTCCTCACCTTTCCAACATCAGTGTGTCTTTTAAACCAATAGGAGGCAACATTCTTATTTTAAGGACAGGAAAACGGAGGGAGACATGAAAGCTGACTAAGAACCTGGCTAAGCAGACAGATTGGAGCTTACAGTTCCTTTTTTATCTTTGTTTCTTTGGACCCAAATACTGAATGTAAGCACTGTCATTCTTTAATTCGAAGTTTGTATAACCCAAAGAATTAACAGCTAAAATTAACAGCTGAAATACTGAAGAGCACCTGGTGACATTACTGGCAATTTTCTTTTTATAACAATCACAACATATTTCTGAAATATTTGTGTTGTACTACAGCAATCCAATCTCTTTCAAAGAACTGGAAAATTTCAGAACTGAAATACATAAAAGATTTTCATGAAAAAATGCACTTTTGCATTTCAGCTGGACCTGAAAGGTGAAAGGTAGGTGGTTAAACACCATGTAGCACTATTGCAGTTGCCCATAGATACCCCAGCTGACCTTGAACTCTGAGAGGTAAAGGTGTCCTGTAACATCTGAATCACATCTGCCTACATAAGGAAGTATTTCTAGGAGGCCCTGCAGTAGATGTGTAAGTCTGAGCGTTTGAATCACTCCCTAATTATTTCAGTAGGTTAAGATTCACAGGATCAAATGTAATTTGCTGGATTGTATTTTTTCAAGCCGGACTGGGAACAATGACTAAGAGTATGCAGGTGAGAAGACAAATTCATGGTGTTATTCCACTTTACTGGCAAGTTCTAAAAGGTTTAAAATGGCATTGTTTTCATCTACAGTATTCAAAAATTACCTTCATAAATTTAGAGATTAGCAGGAACAGACACAAAAGCTAGACTAATGTGCTGCTGTTGAAATTGCTATGCTGGCTGCCCAAAGTCTGAGCTGTTGAAGAAAGCACTATCAAAGAGACCGAGCTTTAACCCATGTGCATTGTCACATACAACTTCTGAAAGATGTATTGGAAATATTACACCTTTTCTTGGAAGGTATGAATATTCAAGGCAACTGCATCTGCGAGTCATGTTGCAAACAACTCATGCTCCTAGCAACTTACTTGCAAGAAAAGTTGTTACCTCTTCAAGCTCATGCAGTGCCCTGCTTGTTCATTCAGTGCACATTTGATAATCCTGAGAGAAAAGAACTTCAGTATATCCACCCATGGAGCAATGGCAAAAGCTCTTTAGTACTCAAAATATATATCAGAATACTCTAATGTGACTTAATTCCAAAATAATTTTCCTCTCTTGTGTAGATTCTAAGATGATAGACCTTTTTTGTGTGTGTGTTTTCCTTGGACCTTATGATCACTCAAGACTATGGCCAGTGCAGTCTCCTCAGCATTTTTCAAATGTCAAATGGGACACTGATTCAGCACATAGAGATGACCGAGAGCCTGGTGCACTCCGTACAGGGGAGCATACATGCCGTGAAGACAAGAAGCTGTTTACAGCCAGGTGTCCGAGGAGTTCTTCCACCCTGAACTTGGCCTTCTCCCCTGAACGAGGTTCACAGAATCATAGAACATAGGGGTTGGAAGGGACCTCTGGAGATCATCTTGCCCAACCCTCCTGATAAAGAAGGTTCCCTACAGTAACTTACACAGGAAAGTGTCCAGGTGGGTTTTGACTATCTTTAGAGAAGGAGACTCTACAGCACCTCTGGGCAGCTTTTTCCAGTGCTCTGTTACCCTCACAATAAAGAAGTTTTTCCTCATGTTCACATGGAACTTCCTGTGTTCCAGTTTGTGCCCATTGCCCCCTTGACACACACCCTTTCGAAATTTGTAAGCATTGATAAGATCTCTTCCTAGCCTTCCCTTCCTAGGCTGAACAGTCACAGGTTGCTCAGTCTTTCCTCATACTGGAGATGCTCCAGGCCCCTGCACCCTTTACAGCACTTCCCTGTCTTTCTAGAACTGGGGAGTCCAGAACTGGACACAGTGCTCCTGATGTGGTCTCACTGGGGCAGAGCAGAGGGGGAGGATAACCTCCCTTCGACCCCACTGCAGCAAATTTACATATGAAAATGTACAGCATGTGGGTAGTTTTGACTCAGGGGGTATGGCTCTTTCTGGATACATCCACTACATCACCAGCATGCTTGGATCTTGATCTGCCAAACACAAAATGCCCATTGCTAACAATTTGTAGCTCATCTGGGATGGCAAGCAAAGGATCATAGTCACTGCACTGAATGTTCGTGTAAATGGCTGCTGCAACATTGCCAGGGTAGTATGAGAGAAGCAATTTTGACCTTCATGGAGATGCTGATGAAAAAAAACAACCACAAAACCACCCAACACTGCATCAAAATATCAGTTCAAGTCACCAAGGGAGAAATAACTTGGCTGTTCTACAAAACAGTGTATTTGCAGCTCCGGCAACAACTGCAGCATCGCACTTACCAGAGATCCATTAAGCCTGAGGCCATGCTGGGGTATAGACATGTTGTTTCGCCATGCATTGACAGGGGGAAAAGTACAGCAGCATTGAGCTTGCCAGGAAGTTTGATCAAATGTGTAAGTGGACACGCTGACTGAGTGATAAGCCCAGCCACTCAGTTTTTAGCTATTTGCTGGCCCCACTTTGGGAGTAGCATCTAGCACGATGAGAAGAGTTCACTGGCAGGTGTATTTAACTCAGTTTTTAAAGTTTTTCTACAAGACATCAGAGAGATGTATCTTGAGTTATATTGCATGTCTCCTGAGCTCTTCTAAATAATTGTTCACAAATAACACATCCACGTAGACTGAGATGGTAACATTTCATTCTCAGGTTTCTATAGTTGCTAAGATAGAGAGGAGAGTAGGACAAAGGAGGCTGAAGATCTGAAATGGGGTGGGCTCCCATGACTACCATTGGATGAAAGGGAAAAGGAGTTGAGTCAATCTGAACAGGAGCACTTTACTGAACTGTATTTATTTGGTTATTGCGGGTTGTAATACAGCACAGAAGATTTATTCAATAGCTGCATGAAAATCCTTGCACATAAATACTCTTACAAAGCCATTACTCTCTCAAAGCAACTGCTATTAGTATTACTAGGAGATGCAAGCTGACACTGTGGGAGGTCACAGACTCATTAAAATTTGCAAATGAAAACCACTGGTTCCAGTGAATGAAGCACTTCTACAGAGCTGCCCAGTAAATTTAGACAAAGTTTAGTGCATTCAGACCTGCTCTGAGATTGCAGGAAGTAACAATAGCCACCATTTTTAAAGCAATTGCAGCATTCATGAGCTAGGTGCAATTTTCAGAGCGATCATGACAGTTCTGCAGATAACCATTTTGCAAGTTAAGAATATAAATTGCATGATACAAAAGAAAGAGAAAAGGCTGATTCCTGTTGAGTTCCCTTAATTGCAAATGAAAGACAGCAAGAAACATCAGGGAGTCACTTTTCACAGAAGCAGAGATCACAGGGGCTTAATTAGCATTGGATCATATGTATCAGCCTGAAAATGTGTAATGAATAGCTAGCACTTTCACATGAGACAAGACTGATAATCTGGTCTATTCTTTCAGAAAACATTTATGTACAGAGAAAAATGATCCCTGCCACAAGTAATCATGCTGACTACTGTAAACCTACTGAAAGGATAAAATTTGAGCCTGAAACACCTAAATATGAGCCTAAAATATATATATTTCATGACAAAAAACAGAACTTTCTGTCAGATCCACCAGATATGCACAGTATGCCCTCAATGAAAATAACCTACTGCAATCTTTTGTGTTGCTTATATTTATCTTCCTTGCATCTGAGTAGGATGTAGTATGTGTTGTGTAGGGTCTGTACTGGTACATTTGTGGGACAAGTTTCCAGAGCTGTATTAACTGTTTCAGGTTTTAAAGTTCTTTGAATTTTTGCACTAAAATCACTGAAAAGGGTGTGAAAGGTTGAATACTGAATAGAGAAGCTGGTTTTGTCAAGGGGAGTTGAATATATGCATAGAAGTAATCCTGTTTCCTGACAAATGAGACACCAGTTAGGGAACACATTTGCAATGCTTCTTCATCCAGATGTCACAGAACTTACCAGCATATCTGTAGGGGACTTTTCAGCTCCCGCTCAGCAGGCCTTGGCCACATAGACCCATTTTTAATAACCACTTCCTCTTGAGTTAGTGACTTATTTCAAATTTATCACCCTTTTTCTCAGAAAAGTCCTTCACTTTCAGATTCTTCTCTATTGCTGCTTTTGCAATTTTATTTATGAGGACTTGGCTGCTCTGCTCTCTCAGGCTGTGGCTGCAAAACCTTTCTGCAGAGTGAGTCGAGTGAGCACATGCTCACAATACAGTTTTGAGGCCTTTTTAACTTGCAGGCCCTCACTCTTTTCATCTGGATGACCACATTTCAGGTTAGGTATGGACGTTCTCTGAATTCAAACTGAGCAGGGATAGTAAAGGTGTGATGGGTTATCAGAAAAGCACTGAAGGTTTCTTTCTGATGCTTTTCTCTCTAAACACTCAGCCCCATCTCTTATTCACATGCATGTGGATCGTGATCAAGCCACCTCCTAACCTTCAACTGCAGTAAGTGAACAGCTTAAATTTGATATCTTTTCCTCCAGATAAAAAATATTTCTTGCATTGCTTTGCAAAAAGCACACAGAGAAAAAGTATTAGCCCTAAAGCAATCCATTATATTCCTGTGGGGGTGATATTATTATCCTGTTCTGAAACAACACTCTCATGTGATACTACCCTGCTTTTGTATCCTCTTACTCAGTGCCAGGTGGATGCTTTGCTGTCACAGAGCAGTGCAGTGGTCTGGGTGATTCCCTATCGCTCACAAAACACAAGCTTCTTAATTAATCAGGTCCCAATCCCTGTTTTGGTCCACAGTATCAATCAACAAAAGACTGTTTTTATTTTACAATTAATTACTGTTTACAGAAGACAAAACAGGGCTGTATCTGTACCTGTCAGTTTAATATCTTTTCATAGAATCATCATAGAACTGTTTGAGTTGGAAGGGACCCTTAAAGGCCATCTAGTCCAACTGCCCTGCAAGAACAGTGTCCTACAGCTCGATCGGGTTGCTCAGAGCCTCATTCTGTCTGGCCCTGAGTCTTGGCTGAATACTCCCTCTGTCTCTATTTCCATAATGTAAATATCTTAATAAGCAATGACACGTTTTCATATACATATATAAATATATGCATGTAAATAGGTATATGTGAAATATATGCTTGTGTACATATTAATCTGAAATAAATATTTTTTTTAGATAGCAAAAGAGTTATTTAGCAGTTTTTATTTTGGCCACATTTCTCACCCTTTCAGCTTCCCTTCAGCATGTTTGTCCTTTAAGCACAGCTCTGAGTTTCTCTGATTAACAACAGAACCATGCTCTGTTCCTCCATGAAGGTGCATCGACACCAAGCCTTGCTTATAGGTAGCTGCAGGAATTAGTCATTAAATTTGGAACATTTTTAGAGACAATTCTATCTCACAGACACAGACTAATTCTGAGCCAGTGAAAATAACTTGTTTTGGAAAATATTTAGAGACTAAGCATGCATTTTGCCATTGATAGTGATAGCGCTATGGCAGGAGTCATCAGACTTGAACTTGCCCACTACAATGCAGGTCCTGTCTGCACATGAAGGAGCTCCTGTTGAGGTCCTCCCTATGGCCGTGCATGGTAGCACTCCCTGGCAGCAGGTCACCCCATCCAGCCAGGTGCTTTCTCTTTCCAATTTGTCAGTGATTACTGCAAGTAGTCCTGGGCCAAGTGAAAGTCCCTTCTGCCTCCCACCAGGCAGCGGTTCACTGGAGGCTCATTTAATTTCCTTTTTAGCGTGGAGAGTGTATACTTGAAAAAAGAAATCACAACTCCACTATAGATTCAGATTTAGATCCAATTGAAGATGATAGATAGCACAGCATGTTAAGACTTTATGCAACTATTTGCATGCAGTTTTTACTGGATTTCTTTTTCCACATCAGTGGAAGGGAGACGTATGCAAGAATTTCCATGTTATTATACAGAATATCTTGTTTATTAGAGTTTGTTATTCAAAATCTTCATTAGGCATTCAAGAGCCTATTTGGACTTCTGAAAACCACAAGTGGTCCTGAGCTTTTAAACCCCAGGCTGCTTTCTTACTCGAGGCATTAGAAAATTCATCTATGTGACAAACACAATGAAGTTTGCAATCAAGACTCTGTGATCCCAGAAGACTGTTCTTTCAGGAGCTACTTGGATTTATAAATTCTATTTCTGCACACCACTTTTATATACTATATTTGCATGAGCACAGTTGCTGGCTATTTATTTATTTCCAGCTTTTTACATTCTGCATGTCTTCACCTCTGTTTTTCTTCCAGTAAGAGAACTCCATATCTATCAGTAGATGCACCTCCTCTAAGAGTATGAAGTAAGGCAGAAAGTATGTAAGGATAATATATGGCATCCACCGGTGTCCATCGTATCGAGTACCTTACAATGCTTTCATATCCTGCATACTGTAAACCATGCTCTTCTGGACAGATAAAATGAAGACTGTTCAGCTTATCTATAATCAAGAGGGATTTTTTATTTTTATTTTTTGCCAGAAAGGCTTGAACAGATAAGGAGAGCCTCTTAGCTGAGCACAAAGGATGGAAGATGATGACCCTCTGTATGAGAGAGCTTTGTGTAAAGCTGACCATGTAGAGTAGCTGAATGATAAACAGGAGAAAGTAAAACTAGGCCCACGGCCAGCTTTTCCTTGTCCCCTCCCCTACACCTTCTGTCAACCTATGCTTTCCCACACTGAAATCCATTTCCAAAATCCTGTTCATAGAATCATAGAATCATAGAATGGCCTGGGTTGAAAAGGATCACAATGATCATCTAGTTTCAACCCCCCTGCTATGTGCAGGGTTGCCAACCACCAGACCAGGTTGCCCAGAGCCACATCCAGCCTAGCCTGGAATGCATCCAGGGATGGGGCATCCACAACCTCCTTGGGCAACCTGTTCCAGTGTGTCACCACCCTCTGTGCATCCTCTGTTAGGCTGTTGCTTTGTCAATGTCACTATTATTTATAGCCTTCTTTTTAACCACTGTGACAAATAAGCAGCATACTGCATGGCATTTGCAGTGCTGATGCTATTCAGTCCTACAATCCTAGGGCGAGTGCCATAAATTCAAGACAGGTCATCTCCTGGCATCCCAACCATGTACTTTTGTACAGAATTTCTGCCAAATGCGCCTGTGACAAATCTGTTTTCTCCTTCCGTTTTCTCAGATTATGAGTATAATAAAGCACGCCCTGTGACATTAATGGTCTTGTAATGTTGGTTGAACTGTTCAGATCCTAGGAGACATCACAACAAAGGTAATTTGTTCAAACAATGCATTGGATTACAGGATCCTTTTTGCTTTTGTTTTGCTTTTCTCTACAGGGCCCATTTGTACACTGAATGAAGCAGAAGCTCACTCAGTACAGCTATCCAATGCATTATCTCACCTTCATTGCCTTGTCTAACCACACAGTATTTCTCTTCTTTCGTGATAGGGAATTGTTGCTTTTACTATACTTTTCTGTGCATGTAAGGTCTGAACATATCATAAATAGGTGTTGCTCACTGTCACAGCAAAGTAGGGATGCTGGACTTCGGGTTTCTCTTCCTTTTTATAGATGGAGGATCAAGAGAAAGGAATTTAAATGTCAGACCATCCATTCACTGCATCACCAGCTTCAGACAGACAGGATTTCTCCTTTGAGAGCACTTATATTACACAGACTTGTAATACATGATCATTCTATAACTCTATAACAATAGGTATGCTTGGCACATGGTGGTGCTTGAACTAACTGAAGTATTCCAGACAAAATAGTAGTGCTGGGAGAGCCACAAAGGATTTTACCTTATGGATATTATTTGCACCATTATTTGCAGTATTTACATGCTCCATCCCTCCTGTAGCCCAGCAGTACGTCATCTTGGCAAGACCTCCAGGTTTGAAGCCCAATTCCTAGCTATGTAATTTGTGTGCTTAAGTGTTCAGTGCTTTCATAAGTCTTACATCATGAAAAGAGGTATATATTAAAGGATTTATCTGCACAGCAAAATGAGGAGTGCCAGCTTTTGTATGGGCACAGCAACATGACTAATACCATTGCTGAAGGAGGGGGCAGGCTCTGCAATATGTCAGCCTGGAAAGGACCCAGGTGAACATGGATGTACGCTTGTATGTTTCCTAGTAATGGCACAGGCATGCAGACAAAGCTTTTTATTTATGGCTCTGTTGATGGCTTGCAAAAGTAACTATGCCACATTTACTAAGTGGCTGTCCACGCTAATTTTAAAATAAGGCCACTTTGACAGCTCCTGAGAGTGCACATAGCCTCAAAGCAGCGATACAGGCATCAGCGCAGTACGAGCTGGAAAAGCTTGTGGGCAGCTCTTTGCCTGATGCCAGCATTTCACTGCCAGGGAGGTCTCTATCAGGCTCAGAACACCCTCATAACTGCATCACCTCACTAGGAAAAGCAACATGATTTCCAGGTTTCCAGAATGCTGGACTCTCCCGTGGGACCTCACCCAGCTCCGCCAGCACTTCCTGCAGTGCTTGAGCCCAAATACATCAGAGTGTAAATCAACATTTGGAGTTGTTACAGACTGGAGCAGAAAGTCAAGAGAGTGGGTTTTCTCATCCCATAGCCAAGATTGAAAATCAAAACAATTGATTCTGCCTTGAACAGCCCCTGAGTGCCCTGCTGGCTCGCTGACAGCACAAGGCACAATTGTGTTCACAGCAAAGGCAGGGCACAAAAGAGCAAGTGAGGCCACACAGGGCACAAAGTCAAACAGCCCATGCACTGGTGTGTTGAAAACTTGGAGCTGAGTGCCTGAAGAGGTCTTACTTCTTCCAATAAAAAGAAAAACCAAAGCAAATATTTACTACAAAGTATGATGTGGACTTGAAGGGAAGTATTTAATAGCCCCAAAAAACTACAAATTTGTGAAGCTTCAAGGAAGGAAGGTGCTTCAAGCTTGGGTCAGGTGAACAGCTTGTGAGACACTGGTGTAATGCTCATGAAATTCAGAAGATTGAGATCAGTATTTCTTTGCCTGTTTTCATTTCATTCTGCCTTACTTTCTGGAAGAAGAGAGGACAAAAGAAATAAACAGCAGCATTTTTTGGCATTTCTGAAAGCAGCAAACCCAAGCATCGCCAGAAAGGGTTTGTGCTCTGTAGTCTTCAGGAGGAAGCATCAGCTGTTAAGGTATGTATACAGATGGCTAGCCCTGACCCAAGGCTGAATTCATAGGAGAGCAGTGTGGAAAACAGCCAAACATTGCAGATGATGGAAGGGAAAAGCAGCTGGTCGACCACACCTGGGAGTGCACTAACAAAGCAGAAACTGGAAAAGCTATGAGGAGATTCAGATCATGACAGAGGAGTGTTAGGAACACTCTTCAGGGGAAATCTCAAGAGGTGGGGAGATGCTGGCTTACTGGCTGTCACTAAGACCAAAACAGCAAATCTGAGACTGATGGGAAAAGATTAAACTGAAGTGTCGCCACCAGGCAACTACCGCATGTCCAGGCCGCACTGTTAGGGACTAGCGTCGAGAGCTTGCTAGGACCAAAAGCACACAGTGTCACCAATGTGGTGGATGTAGCAAAATGGCGTTTATTATCAGAAGTTTGTAGCCTATATACTCTATTTGCATTATCTACGCCCCTCTTTAAGCTTGCGTTATACATTATTCATAA
>JACDJE010000122.1:0-13927 GCA_016647715.1 Pavo muticus
AAAAAACACATCACAAAGTATTTTATACTTTTTGTGAGCTTTTTGAAATGTTGATGAGAATTCTGGATATTTCTTATGCAGTGAACTTGTTATAAAATTATTTTGAGAAAAGACACAAACCCAAGTTTAATAATTAAATAAGAAAACTTACGTCTGCTTAATAACAGAAAACATATGTTTTCACAGGCACAGACACATAATTGGGTTGATATACTGCTATCAGCAGTCACTGCATTGTACTCACCAACCAGCATAAGCATGTGAAACCTGCATGTATTACATGTGGTCATTCAGCTGAATGTGTGGTGGTCACGAGAGGCAGAATTAGCACTGCACTGCACCCTCCCCTCCGCAGTGTTCCCTTGTTGCCTACACAGGTCATGCTAAAGCTATGCACAACTGACTCATGAAAAATATCACTAAAAATCACATAACATTAAAAGTTTACAGTCCTTTAGGGTTAAATTATTTGCCCTCCAGAGCCACAAGCAGCCGATGGGCTGGACATATATTCTTTAAAGTTTAGACACTTGTCACTGAGCTGAATAGACTTCTGCTAAATGTTTTTTTTTTTTTTTTTTCTGGTAGCTCCACAGTAGTTTTGAGTACCACAATTTTTTAGACAGAATTTTTATTTTATATTATGACAGAATTGTTTAAAATGCCAGTTAATACCCGTAAGTAGATGGAACTCTACCTGTAAGATTAATATGGTAAGTGGTAAAGTCATCTTCTATATGCCGGAAAATGCTGAAAATAATTGCCTGTATGTTACTTTTTTAGGTCCTAAATTTTTTTAGTAATTAAAAGTGTAAAATTCATTATCTCATTGTCGACGGTTTACGGGCTGATTCGGGCCGGTTCCGTGACTAGTGGGGCGGAGGGATTTCACAAAATCCGCGCCCCCGGAAAAGGGAAACAGGGGACCCCAAAATAATTAAAAATGAAGTGGCAACGATCTGAGGAGAACCAAACCAATTTACTAAATACAGTATCAGAATGCAAGATAACACACTATAATACAATATAATTAGAATTGAAGATAATAAATCAAATATAATGAGAGAGAGAGATTGTTCGAAAGCTGGGTAGGCCTCACCATAACGCTAAGGTGAGATGTGCAGTCCGGTTGAGCAGCAGGGAGAGAGACTGACGAAGAAGAGCCCGGTCAGATGACCTACCCAGGCCTTATATCTGTTCCCCCTGAGCAGAAGTGATAACAACACAGCGAACAGTCTTCTGGGGAACATATTTCTTCTTCTCTTCTAGGACAGCCACCCAGAACACTTTAACTCCCAGTGCACTACATGACGTTATGATGTGGAATACCGATAACCAAAAATCATAAAACCATGACATTCCACCCCTTATTCCACATCACTACATCATGCTTAATATATACAAACAAACCATAATTAACAAGCATTAAACACACACACACACAAACCTATATATATATACACATGGAATTACTGACTGCACTCCCCCAGCATCAAATTCCCTTGTGGTACACATTGAACATCTCCATTTTTCTGCATCACCCACCAAGTGGACCCAAGTCCCTGGGCAAAAACAGTTCCACGGAGAGGTTTGCCCTTCCCAGAAGCTGGAAAGACCCAAACCTCTTTTCCCAACATGTTCTTTACATGTACTACAGGGACCTTATCTCCCTTGACAGTATGTAGGGAGCTGGCAGGACCATCGCGATTGATAGATCCTTGAGTGTTGACCAATCAGGTGGCTTCAGCCAAATGCTTCTCCCAATTCTTAAATGTTCCACCACCCATTGCCTTCAATATGGTTTTTAACAACCCATTGTATCATTCAATTTTACCAGAAGTTGGTGCATGATAAGGGATATGATAAATCCACTCAATGCCACAATCTCTGGCCCAAGTATTTACAAGAGAATTTTTGAAATGAGTCCCATTATCTGACTCAACTCTTTCTGGAGTGCCATGTCGCCACAGGACTTGTTTCTCCAGACCCAATATGGTGTTTCGGGTGGCAGCATGGGGTACTGCATATGTTTCAAGCCACCCAGTGGTTGCCTCTACCATAGTAAGCACATAACACTTACCATTGCGAGATCATGGCAAGGTGATATAATCAACCTGCCACGCCTCCCCATATTTATACTTTTGCCATCGCCCTTCCCCCCAAAGAGGCTTCATCTTCTTGGCTTGTTTAATTGTGGCGAATGTATCACAGTCATGAATAACCTGTGCAATAGCGTCCATAGTTAAGTCCACCCCTCGGTCTCTAGCCCATTTGTACGTTGCATCTCTTCCTCAATGGCCCGAAGTTTCATGGGCCCACCAAGCTAGAAATAATTCACTCTTGTGTTGCCAGTCCAAGTCTATTTGAGCCACCTTAATTTTGGCAGCTCGATCTACCTAATGGCTGTTTTGTTGCTCTTCGGTAGCCCGACTCTTGGGCACATGAGCATCTACAAGGCGTACCTTTACAACCATGTTCTTTATTCGGGCAGCAGTGTCTTTCCACAGTTCAGCAGCCCAAATAGGTTTACCCCTTCTTTGCCAGTTGTTTTGCTCCCACTGCTGTAGCCACCCCCATAAAGCATTTGCCACCATCTGTGAGTCAGTGTAAAGATAAAGCATTGGCCACCTCTCCCGTTCAGCTATATCTGAGGCCAGCTGGACAGCCTTTACCTCTGCAAATTGGCTTGATTCTCCTTTACCTTCAGTGGCCTCTGCAACTTGTCATGTGGGGCTCCACACAGTGGCTTTCCATCTGCGATGCTTCCCTACAATACGACACAACCCGTCTGTGAACAGGGCATATTTCTTTTCATCTTCTGCTAGTTCATTTTATGCTGGGGCCTCTTTAGCATGTGATCCTTCTTCTGCTGGTAATGTTCCAAACATTTTGCCTTCAGGCCAGTCCATGATCACCTCTAGGATTCCTGGACGGCTGAAGTTCCCCATCCAAGCTCACTGCGTAACCAATGCAATCCATTTACTCCAAGTGGCATCAGTAGCATGATGGGTATAGGGAAAATTTCCTTTGAACATCCAGTTCAACACCGGCAGTTGAGGTGCCAGAAGGAGCTGCATTTCAGTACCGACTACTTCAGAAGCAGCTCGAACCCCCTCATACGCGGCTAAGATCTCCTTTTCAGTTGGAGCGTAGCCCTCTTCAGACCCTCTGTATGCTCGACTCCAGAATCCCAGGGATCGGCCTCTGGTCTCTCCAGAGGCTCTTTGCCACAAACTCCAAGTGGGACCTTTCTCTCCAGCAGCAGTGTAGAGGATGTTCTTTACATCCTGTCCCTTCCGTACTGGCCCCAGGGCCACGGCACGGGCTATCTCCTGTTTAATCTGCTCAAAAGCCTGCCGCTGCTCAGGACCCCACACAAAATTATACTTCTGCATCACCTGATAAAGGGGGCTTACAATGAGGCTATAGTTTGGAATGCACATTCTCCAAAAGCCCACTATGCCCAGAAAAGACTGTGTCTCTTTCTCATTAGCGGGTGGAGACATGGCAGTGATTTTGTCGATCACATCTGTTGGGATGTGATGACGTCCATCTTGCCATTTTATGCCTAGGAACTGAATTTCCTGGGCAGGTCCTTTCACTTTGCTTCGCTTAATAGCAAAACCAGCCCGCAGAAGGATCTGGATTATTTGCTCTCCTTTCTCAAAAACTTCCCTTGCTGTGTTGCCCCACACAGTAATGTCATCAATGTACTGTAAGTGCTCAGGAGCACCGCCCTGTTCCAGTGCAGCTTGGATCAACCCACTGCAAATGGTTGGGCTGTGTTTCCACCCCTGGGGCAAACGATTCCAGGTATACTGAATGCCCCTCCAGGTGAAAGCAAACTGTGGTCTACATTCTGTGGCCAAAGGAATGGAAAAGAAGGCATTAGCGATGTCAGTGGTGGCATACTATTTGGCTGCCTTTGACTCCAATTCATACTGGAGTTCTAACATGTCCGGTACAACAGCGCTCAGTGGGAGTGTGACTTCATTCAGGCCACAGTAATCTACCGTCAGCCTCCATTCTCCACTGGCTTTATGCACTGGCCATATGGGAATATTAAAAGGTGAGTGAGTTTTGCTGATCACTTCCTGGCTCTCTAGTTGACGAATCAACTTATGAATGGGGAGCAAGGAATCCCTGTTGGTGCATTACTGCCGTCTGTGCACTGTTTTTGTAGCAATCAGTACCTGTTGCTTTTTCACTCATAGCAACCCCGCAACAGACGGATCTTCTGACAGGCCAGGCAAAACAGACAACTGCTTAACACTTTCTGTGTCTACAGCAGCTATTCCAAAGGCCCATCGATATCCCTTGGGATCCTTGAAGTATCCCCTTTTGAGGTAATCAATACCAAGTATACATGGAGCCCCTGAGCCAGTCACAGTAGGGTGCTTTTGCCAGTTTTTACCAGTGAGGCTTATTTTGGCCTCCAACACAGTCAACTCTTGGGAACCCCCAGTCACCCCATGAATATAAATCGATTTTGTCCCTTGGTGACTCGAGGGCATTAGGGTGCACGGTGCACCAGTATCCACCAGGGCCTCATATTTCTGTGGTTCTGATGTGCCAGGCCATCTAATCCACACAGTGCAATACACTCTATTATCCCTTTCCCCCCCCTGGCTGGGGGCAGGGCCCCTCTATTTGTTACCTCAGTTGTCCACAGCAACTGGAGCAATCACCTTTTTGGAGAAGTTCACCTTGGTGGTTGATTTGTTTTGTAATTCTTTTACCGGTGCTTGAAACATAGGAGTGGGTTTTTTATGCCACTTCTTCATATCTTCTCCATATCTTCTCCATCGTCACATAGGTAACACCATAAGGCCATACGTGACATAGTCTTACTGTTGTCACTTGCTCGAGCAGGAAGACATCTTCTTTTGCTAGCTGAGACGTAGGATGATGCAGTCTTTGTGGATCCATCAGCATCATACATGGTAGACAGTTCATCTTTTGTATCTTCTTGATTGCTCTCTATTCTGTCCAGTTTTTCAGCTACCTTTATAATGGCTGAAACACAAGCTCGTAGAGGGGTTAAATGTAACTCAAAGTCTTGAAGCTTATTATTCAGTTCATTTATAAGGGGTCTTCTTTCCTCTCTGCCATACATTGCTGCAAATGTACTGGCATACCTTTCTGGTGCAGTCTTTGTGAATGTACGCCACATATTTGGTGTACACCTGACTCTCTCCGGATCATGCTCTTGGTCTGGCTCATCAGGAATGAAATGGGGGCTATGTAACATTTCCACCACAGTGTATTCTCTCAAATAACGGCTGCCTATTTCCATATCAGTCCATTTCTTTTTCTCAGGCATCAGATCATCTTTGAAGGGGTATCTTTCTTTTACAGCTAGCAACATCTTCTTCCAGAGGGTGAAGGACCCATTCTGGCGTGTACTAATACCTCTGTCAATGGCTGAGTCCCTAGCAATACCACCCAGTTGGCAAGCTTCTCTACTATCTAGCCACACACTGTTGGCCCCATTGTCCCAGCATCTAAGTAACCAGGTGACAATAGGTTCATTTGGGTGCCATGAAAAGTCTTTTCTCAGACCTCAAATTTCATTCATTTTCAGAGATCAATCAACAATGGTAACAATGTCTTTCTCACCTCTTACCCTTTCAGGACTTCTTGCTGCCCTCGTAGGAGTTGGTGACCGCAGTCTTATTGAGGGCCCCCCCCTGGGCTCAGAGGCACTTCCCCTGGATCTCGGAGCCACTCCTCTGGACCTCTTTCCTCCTCTCTTACAGTGACTGCTTCCTCTACTTTCTCCTCCTCCTCTTTCTTCTGTTCTGAGTCAAGATTCATTTTGTTTTCCGTCCTCTTACAGGGGCAACTGACATCGATTCTGGTGCCTCCTGTGCTTGATCACGTTGGTGAGTGCCAATGCTCTCACTCTCTAGTTTGGCTCAGAGTCCATCTTGTTCAATTATGAGGATATTTAGTTCAGATTCGAGCATGGCTTGATGAGACTGAATTCTGTTTAGTTCAGTTTGGAGACTGAATTTTGAGTGCTGAAAGGCATCTCACTCAGTTCGGAGTACGTCCCATTCGGACTTGAGGAAGTCCCTCTCAGACTGGAGTGCATCTTGCTCGGACCAGAGGGTGTCCTGTTGAGATTGGAGACTGTTGAGTTCAGATTGCAGGGCATCTCTCTCAGATCAGAGGGAGTCCTGCTCAAATTGGAGGTCTTTTCTCTCAACTAGGAGACTCTCTCTCAGATTGGAAACTGTCTCTTTCAGCTTGGAGGCTCTCTCGCTCATTTTGTACTGTCTCCCTGAGACTCTCCCTTTCAGCTCTCAGACACTCTCTCTCAATTTCAAAAACTCTCTCCCTCTCTGGGATAGTATTGAAGAGGGCCCGATAAGCATTAGCCAGGCCCCAAATCATTTGTGCCTCCTCAGATCTGCCTGAGCCACGACATTCTTATCTCAAATATCTGTTTAGGCTCTCAGGGTCTTTTAGGTGTTCAGGAGTAAAGTTCCATGACACCAAAGATGTCCACCTCTCTAAAGTCTCTCCCAAGCCTCTCCACACTCCCTGCCACTCAGTAGTCTCTGGTTTTGGGGAAGGCTTCTTCAAAATATGATAAATACAAATACTGAGTGAAATGATGAGTAGTACATACAGGGAGACTGACACCATGATCAGATGAGCATTCAAAAACTGCATAAAGGATTCAAAGCTTCTTCATACATTAAGTTTTGAGTGTTTAACTTTGCTATTTTGATGAATGTTCTTTTAAAGATGCTTATGGGTGTGTTATTTCCCATTTTGGGGAAAAGCTAAAAAATTCCACAAGTTGGCATCGAAGCATTTCATAGTAAAGCCATGTGATTTTCTAGTAATATTGGCTCTTGTTACAGTACAAAGTAAGTAGTTACCCAATTTATAATGATGCTGAAAACACATGAACTTGTTATCATCAGCAAACTGTTCATTCAGTTCCAGTAGCTTAAAATAAAATCAGCAGTGAAGCACTTTATTGATTTATTAATTATATATAATTATACTTCAATCCTTGAACAGCACAGTCAGGACACAATTGCAAAAGATAAACCATGGTCCCAGAGATTTAGAAAAAGTTAAAGACCTAGAAATTCCTAAAAATCTTTCTGTGAAGATTTCAAAAATTCTTATAGACAAGATGATGGCAAGACTTTTTCCCCCTCATTGAGTAGTTTCCACACCTCTGGGATTGTTTCACTGCTTGCACAGCATGGCAGATGTGGATGCTCATTAATGTCTATCTGTGCCACTCTCTGTAACAATGTGCTACATCCTTACATGTTCCAGTCATTTTAGGAACTACCTTTTGCTTCTAATGAATTCAACAAACCACAGATGTGGAGACACTGTCTTATTTTTCCTTGACATATCTGACATCAAGGTAAATGGGAATACTGATCTGAGGCAAAATACCTGCTAGTTTTTCTCTCCAGAGCTGAGAACAGAGGGAAATGTAGTTTTTCTGCTGTAGCCTTATAGAACATCAGGCTGTTTGGAATTCTTATTACCGTGAACTGAAAAAAGCTATCTTGATCGATATAGAGTTATCTTTCACTTGTTAAGAAGCAGGAAGTCATTCAGGACCGCCATGGACTGCCGTCTGCATTCTGTTTGTAATTGAAGATTTGATTAATGATAAGTAGGCTTCAATGAGGTTAACAAAAGAAGCAAAGGCCAGCTCCTGGCAAAATTTCAGGTTTCTCCTTTGACTGCACCTTTATGAAAAAGCCTTACTTTTCATAGTAGGAGAATAGATACAATTTTTTCTACACTTAATCTTAAAACTCAAGCCATTTGCACTACGCTTGAGAACTTCACACAGCCTAATTTGCAGGTAATGTTATTCACCACCTATAATCATACAGTGTCCTTGTTCTGTTCATTTCTTTTCATATTAACACCTCTAATTGGAAAATCAGATGATTTTCAAGCTTCAACTGTATGAGCCAAAGAAAAAACACTGGCACTGAACAATTTGTGACCCTCTAGCAGTAATTGGAAGCATTGACATCAATTAAAGGTCAACATTTGAACCTTACGAAATCACCTGCAAAATTGTTGAAATAAAACTGCATGGTTTTTTAATTTTTAGTTTTGTTGCTAAAGGAGAGTGATTTCCCAAGTGCTGTATTCTACAATTCAAATTATCACATTCACTTTTATACGTCGGGAAAGTACAAAACATATTTATATATCAATACTTAAAGCATGGATGTTTCCTAACTGTCTGGGAAATAGAATTCCAGTTTACACTTGTCCATAACCATTTGAAATGAATACCATCTTTAACAAACTTCTTCCAAATCTATATTCTTCAATTGTGTTTGAGGTCATATTATTGCAACTTACTGCAAATAGCATATGAAGATATATTTAAGAAGGACTTGATACTGAAGATGATTCAATAACTTAAAATTAAGAGGGAATAATACAAGAAGGAAATGTTTCTAAAAGCAGGTCAAAGGTTTTTTTTCTTTAAAAAAAAAAAAAAAAAAGCATCTGCCACCATTATTTTAATCCAGAGAGTTAACTGAAGTTTGTGAAGGTAGGGAGAATACTCTTTATCTCGAGTCGATAGTATTTGAATATTAAATTATTCCAAATGCATGAAAATTCTTGAGAAATAGAACACAAAATATAGTGTGAAACCTTACGTATTACTGCATGATTGCATTCACAAGAAACTAAATAGACTAACATTGCTGTAGTGCTTTTTCCTCTCAGTTCAGAGCTTCAAAATCAATTAAGTTTATTTGCTCACATGCTTAACCTCCTTAACTGTTACAATGGATAGTAATTCAAATGTGGATTAACAAATGAGTTCTCATACATAAATACAGAGTTTGAATCTTAATGAAAATCACATGTAAAGTACAGATACAGTTACAATACTTTTTCTTAAGGTTCTCACTTACTGATCCTATGCTTATGAACTATCTTTACAGACAGCAAGATAACCATCTTGGTCATATTTTTGTCCAACAGTTTCTCATGTATCATGTAACAGCTATTTTTTGACCACTATTGTAAAAAAAAAAAAAAAAAATCAGTCATTTTCTCCTAACTCCAAAATGAAGTCACTTTTTTTTTTTTTTTTTTTTTTTTTNGGTACATGAAATCAAAATCTTCATGAACAACAGTTTAGATCTGAATGGAACAGTTCTTAATGATACATCTAGCAAATGTGATTATTTTTATCCAGTAGGAAAAAATTACAATACTGATACAATGCTATCTCCATTCCAAATGTACACAATACCAAGCTATACCAAATACCACCTGTAGCTATAGCAGCTACAATAACTACTGAGCAGACACGTCACCATGTCCCATCTGTAGCATTGTGTCCAGGCCTGGGGACTCCAGTACAGGATGGATGCAGATTTGTTGGAAGGGGAACAGAGGAGGGTTCCGAGTATAATCAGATGACTGAAGCACCTTTCCTATGAAGACAGACCCAGAGAGTCGGGCTCCTTTAGCTTGGAGAAGGCTCCAGGGAGATCACATTGTAGCATTCCAGTACTTAAGGGAAGCTTACAGGCAGGAGGGGCCTGAGTTTTTACACAGTCTGATAGTGATAAGACAGAATGGTTTTAAACTACTAGAGGGGAGATTCACATTAGATGTCAGGTAGAAGATTTTTCACTGAGATGGCAGTGAGGCACTGGCACAGCTGCCCATAGAAGCTGTGGTGCCCCATTCCTGGAGGCACTCAAGACCAGGTTGGATAGGGCCCTGGGCAGCCTGACCTGGTGGGTGGCAGCCCTGCGCACAGTATGGGGTTGGGGCTAGCTGGGCATTGAGCTCCCTTCCAGTCTGTGATTTCTTTCTCCTTTCTAGAAAGAATGTCAGTAAGTCACAAGGATATTTGTTACTTTGTGACCAGTGACTTCACATGGGCCTTCTGTCACTCTCTTTCCCTCTATCTACTATTCTTCTGCCAATAAAGGTAAATAAAACAGATAGATGTTTAGGAAGATAAAGTCAGAACTGAAATTTAAACGATACCAACTATGGCTTTTTTCCCCACTTTGGGTGTGAAGAAAGAATCTACAGCTCAGCTGTTTACTGATATCACTCAAGTCAAAGAGTGGAGAACTTTTTTCTATACATTATCATAATGTAGTGAATTAAAAGGTTTTAGAAATTTCACTGCATTAAATCACACACCATGAGGCACAGAAATGGAGAAAGATATTTGCAAAGGGTTGTTTTGGTTTTTTTTTTTTTTTTCAGATTAAATGAAAATTTAAAGTGAACTAATTGGTACTCAATTCCAGTACATGATCAGAAATGCATAGTTACAGGGAAGGACCAGTACTAAAAATGCAATTATCTTGATCCTCTTGCAATACTCAGAGCATGGAGCGAGTTGTATTCTTGATCATAGGTTAGTGACAGACCACAAGTAAGGGCTGTATGAACACCTTTCTGTGGAGCAGTTCTGTATTTATGTATTAAATGAACTTACTAGCAACTCTATCAGAACTGCAAATATTCTGATTTCAGAACGGGAACTCGGTGTGCAAGTTTCAAGGTGAAGCTGCTTTTCTCCTGCAAATCTGTCTCCACAGCCAGCTTCGTGAGCACCTTTCTAAAGACAGTATTGTGACAAGAAGTTAAATGGTTGTTCACTACCAATGTTAGAAGTTATAATATGTAAAGAAAAATAGAAAGGAAACATGAGAATGATACCTTAGATACCATATAGAAAATTAGAGATTTATAGCAGTTGATCAGAAGTATTTCTAATATAAGACATGACAGGTAAAGCAGGAAATGAAGCAGGCATGACTTAGGAACAAAGTATTGGTAAACAGTTTTTGAAAGAGGATAAGTAAGCATAAAGTAAATTAGTTAAACATTAAAATTACATTACATTTAAATGTAAGTAATTTTAAAAAATGCTTATATATTGCAGAGTAAGATTTATAGAAGCAAACATACTAAAAAGGGACAGACAATAAATCAGAAAAAAACCTGCAAGGAAGTCTATTTTGTAGATATATTCATAATCCACTTTAATAATGTAACTTAATCTACATTTTAATATACATGTGAGGAAAAGAAAAACCATTAAATCCATAAGCACGTGTACAAAACTACAGCAGTGGAACTGATCATTCTTAAGAAATTAGAATAGGAGTAAACATATGCCAAATATAAAGAAAGGCTAAGACTCAGAATGAGTCACTCATGAAAATATCTGGAAAAAAAAATTAGCAAAATTGGAATAACAGGCCACAGCAGATAAAAACATATGTTGGCTAACCTGGGCATCTTGCTGCGGTAGTGATTAATAAACAATAAGTTATGTTTGTGTGTTTATCAATTCTTCTTAATGTCCTTAAAATCTGAGCATTACAGAGAACTGATTGTAAGCTGATGTCTTCAGTGCTAGAAGTTTAAATCAGACATTTGTCACACACACGTAGATACGATCAGATTTTTACCAGTGAAGAGCTGATTGCTTATGAAATTACTGAACAACATGAGACAGCCGTGGCAAATTACTATGCTGCTTACTGATTTCGGCTCACTTAACTTAGGTTTAGGTTTGGTGATATACGCACAAGAAAAGTACAACATATGAGTGACCGAGACAAGAGTTGTAGTAACAGAAAGGTAGGTTATTGTTAAGAGGAAAATATGTGTATATCATGTCTTTTGAGTGTAATAGAATTTTATGTAGCAGACATACAAATGTCTAGCCATGCTATAAGAAACTTGCTTTATTGCTACATTTAAAACTTGCAGGAAGAGAAACCCCAGGGATGTTATTTCTTCTATACTATGCAATAAATATGTTTTTAGCAAAGTATAAAAGGCTGAAATGAAACTAAAGTTTTAAAGGAAAACTGATTATCAAGCAGTGAACCTTTGCACTTTAAAGAAAATAAGGATAGAAGAGAAATTGCAACTAACAAAAGAAACAAAACAAAGTTATAAAAATAACTAAACCAGGGTTGTGGTCTCAGAGCTTTCATTATCATAACCAGATTGTAATGTGACCCTGCTGTTTCCTATCCAATAAAGATTTGATAAATAAATTTAAGTACCAAGTTGCCAAAGAGAAAAATGCTTGACTGTTCCTGCAGTTTGCTTCTATGGGGGCCTTGATTCCAAGCTCTGTCTGAAGTATAAGAAATAATGTTTAATCAGCTCCTTTGAAAGGAAGTGAGAAGATAAAAATCGCTAATCTTCTGGAGTTGTGTGCTTCTTGAAGCATATACTTCTTGAATTCAAGAGTATTAGCATGGCTCCTTGTTTGAAGGATAGCAATAAGGGTAAACGCAGTTCACATGACAGTTTTTGTAGATAGTGTTAAATAACTGCTTTTTAGACGGTACACGTGTAAGACTTTAAAAAAAAAAAAAAGGAACAAAAAAAATTTTCCAGTGCTTGTGATTTTTTTCTAGGTTGCTTCAACACAGCAGCAACTTCTATTGAATCATAAAGAAATATAAAGAACAAATGTATGGCCAGAACAACTTCCAGCGTATTTTCTTAAATAACAGGAGTCTACCCACTGAACATGGAACAGTAGCAAATAGAAGTACAAGCATTATCTGTAATACTTGACTTTTTTTAAAGCAGAAAGCTGCTAATGTTAGCTTTGGTCAAAGATATGAAAGATTGTGACGTGCTGCAGATAAAGACCTGCCACATTTACCGCTCATGTTAAAAAAAAAGCGCTAGTTTTATAGAGGTAGTTTTAAATATTTCCACCACATTCCTTAGACAGGAATATATACCAATTTTTCTCTTAATCATCACTGAATATGCTTCAATATTTCAAATCTTTAGAATCAAATGGAAAAATATGTGCATACATTTATTTATAAATCAAACAATATTCTTAAGAAGCACTTAACTAAAGTGAAAAACTAAACATTAATGAAAATGATAGATCAGTAGATTTCTTAAATTAATTCAAGACAGTTTATAAGACTTCTTACAGAAGGAACAGTTTAGATAGGAATGGGTATAAAAGTTAATATGTATTTAGAGATAATAGATCCAAAGATAAAAGACTAGTCTTTTCCCTGATACAAGAATCCTAAAAAATATTTGCCTGCTTTATAACGTTTCTATACTATTCCTCACACAGATGGTCCAGGACCAGGTACTTTCAAGTTTCTATTTGCCCTGAATGCCCAGAATTCCCTGAAACTCAGTTTCCTACCTTCCCTCCTCAAAATAAATAAATAAATAAATAAATAAAAATTAGCTTCACAAACAACATGGGATTCACTATTCACTAACTAGAACAACACTGTCAGGAAAACAATCACTTGAGAAATAACATATGCCAATGGGTAATGAATGTAGATCTTCTCTTTTCCTCAATTTTTGGCATTATCTTCTGATTAAAAAAACTTTATTTTTACTGTTAAAGCATACCATAATGCTATAACGTGATAGAAAGTACAGCAATAGTAGCAGGGAGGCACAGTCCTAGGCTGCAGCAAATGAGAACAAGCCTAAATGCAGCAGCTGTAGATGGAAGGAATGATGGACGGACAAACAGACAGAAAGCCTCTTACCTGCAGAAGGCCTCAGGTAGGGAGGGATCTTCAACAAAATATTTTTGCCTCCACTGCCAACACTTAAATGAGATCTGGGAAGGAGTGGGTCCTGGCTCCACCCCTTCTGGACACTCAGTACATTGAATGCAGCTGAGCTTGCCTGGGTTGGCCCTGCCTTCCCACCAGGTGCTCTATCACTGGGTCAAGCCCTCACTTAGCATTTCCACTACACATGAACTTGCCTTTGGTAATTTTGTTAATACTGCAGTAAGGAGTGACCTAAGTTAATAAAGAGTTTTTCCAACAATACTATTTCATTATTACTTTAAGATTTAAAAATCTTAAACACACACACACACAAAAAAAAAAAAAAAAAAAAA
>JACDJE010000122.1:14690-197937 GCA_016647715.1 Pavo muticus
TTTTGTTACAGGAGGTACATGAAATCAAAATCTTCATGAACAACAGTTTAGATCTGAATGGAACAGTTCTTAATGATACATCTAGCAAATGTGATTATTTTTATCCAGTAGGAAAAAATTACAATACTGATACAATGCTATCTCCATTCCAAATGTACACAATACCAAGCTATACCAAATACCACCTGTAGCTATAGCAGCTACAATAACTACTGAGCAGACACGTCACCATGTCCCATCTGTAGCATTGTGTCCAGGCCTGGGGACTCCAGTACAGGATGGATGCAGATTTGTTGGAAGGGGAACAGAGGAGGGTTCCGAGTATAATCAGATGACTGAAGCACCTTTCCTATGAAGACAGACCCAGAGAGTCGGGCTCCTTTAGCTTGGAGAAGGCTCCAGGGAGATCACATTGTAGCATTCCAGTACTTAAGGGAAGCTTACAGGCAGGAGGGGCCTGAGTTTTTACACAGTCTGATAGTGATAAGACAGAATGGTTTTAAACTACTAGAGGGGAGATTCACATTAGATGTCAGGTAGAAGATTTTTCACTGAGATGGCAGTGAGGCACTGGCACAGCTGCCCATAGAAGCTGTGGTGCCCCATTCCTGGAGGCACTCAAGACCAGGTTGGATAGGGCCCTGGGCAGCCTGACCTGGTGGGTGGCAGCCCTGCGCACAGTATGGGGTTGGGGCTAGCTGGGCATTGAGCTCCCTTCCAGTCTGTGATTTCTTTCTCCTTTCTAGAAAGAATGTCAGTAAGTCACAAGGATATTTGTTACTTTGTGACCAGTGACTTCACATGGGCCTTCTGTCACTCTCTTTCCCTCTATCTACTATTCTTCTGCCAATAAAGGTAAATAAAACAGATAGATGTTTAGGAAGATAAAGTCAGAACTGAAATTTAAACGATACCAACTATGGCTTTTTTCCCCACTTTGGGTGTGAAGAAAGAATCTACAGCTCAGCTGTTTACTGATATCACTCAAGTCAAAGAGTGGAGAACTTTTTTCTATACATTATCATAATGTAGTGAATTAAAAGGTTTTAGAAATTTCACTGCATTAAATCACACACCATGAGGCACAGAAATGGAGAAAGATATTTGCAAAGGGTTGTTTTGGTTTTTTTTTTTTTTTTCAGATTAAATGAAAATTTAAAGTGAACTAATTGGTACTCAATTCCAGTACATGATCAGAAATGCATAGTTACAGGGAAGGACCAGTACTAAAAATGCAATTATCTTGATCCTCTTGCAATACTCAGAGCATGGAGCGAGTTGTATTCTTGATCATAGGTTAGTGACAGACCACAAGTAAGGGCTGTATGAACACCTTTCTGTGGAGCAGTTCTGTATTTATGTATTAAATGAACTTACTAGCAACTCTATCAGAACTGCAAATATTCTGATTTCAGAACGGGAACTCGGTGTGCAAGTTTCAAGGTGAAGCTGCTTTTCTCCTGCAAATCTGTCTCCACAGCCAGCTTCGTGAGCACCTTTCTAAAGACAGTATTGTGACAAGAAGTTAAATGGTTGTTCACTACCAATGTTAGAAGTTATAATATGTAAAGAAAAATAGAAAGGAAACATGAGAATGATACCTTAGATACCATATAGAAAATTAGAGATTTATAGCAGTTGATCAGAAGTATTTCTAATATAAGACATGACAGGTAAAGCAGGAAATGAAGCAGGCATGACTTAGGAACAAAGTATTGGTAAACAGTTTTTGAAAGAGGATAAGTAAGCATAAAGTAAATTAGTTAAACATTAAAATTACATTACATTTAAATGTAAGTAATTTTAAAAAATGCTTATATATTGCAGTGTAAGATTTATAGAAGCAAACATACTAAAAAGGGACAGACAATAAATCAGAAAAAAACCTGCAAGGAAGTCTATTTTGTAGATATATTCATAATCCACTTTAATAATGTAACTTAATCTACATTTTAATATACATGTGAGGAAAAGAAAAACCATTAAATCCATAAGCACGTGTACAAAACTACAGCAGTGGAACTGATCATTCTTAAGAAATTAGAATAGGAGTAAACATATGCCAAATATAAAGAAAGGCTAAGACTCAGAATGAGTCACTCATGAAAATATCTGGAAAAAAAAATTAGCAAAATTGGAATAACAGGCCACAGCAGATAAAAACATATGTTGGCTAACCTGGGCATCTTGCTGCGGTAGTGATTAATAAACAATACGTTATGTTTGTGTGTTTATCAATTCTTCTTAATGTCCTTAAAATCTGAGCATTACAGAGAACTGATTGTAAGCTGATGTCTTCAGTGCTAGAAGTTTAAATCAGACATTTGTCACACACACGTAGATACGATCAGATTTTTACCAGTGAAGAGCTGATTGCTTATGAAATTACTGAACAACATGAGACAGCCGTGGCAAATTACTATGCTGCTTACTGATTTCGGCTCACTTAACTTAGGTTTAGGTTTGGTGATATACGCACAAGAAAAGTACAACATATGAGTGACCGAGACAAGAGTTGTAGTAACAGAAAGGTAGGTTATTGTTAAGAGGAAAATATGTGTATATCATGTCTTTTGAGTGTAATAGAATTTTATGTAGCAGACATACAAATGTCTAGCCATGCTATAAGAAACTTGCTTTATTGCTACATTTAAAACTTGCAGGAAGAGAAACCCCAGGGATGTTATTTCTTCTATACTATGCAATAAATATGTTTTTAGCAAAGTATAAAAGGCTGAAATGAAACTAAAGTTTTAAAGGAAAACTGATTATCAAGCAGTGAACCTTTGCACTTTAAAGAAAATAAGGATAGAAGAGAAATTGCAACTAACAAAAGAAACAAAACAAAGTTATAAAAATAACTAAACCAGGGTTGTGGTCTCAGAGCTTTCATTATCATAACCAGATTGTAATGTGACCCTGCTGTTTCCTATCCAATAAAGATTTGATACATAAATTTAAGTACCAAGTTGCCAAAGAGAAAAATGCTTGACTGTTCCTGCAGTTTGCTTCTATGGGGGCCTTGATTCCAAGCTCTGTCTGAAGTATAAGAAATAATGTTTAATCAGCTCCTTTGAAAGGAAGTGAGAAGATAAAAATCGCTAATCTTCTGGAGTTGTGTGCTTCTTGAAGCATATACTTCTTGAATTCAAGAGTATTAGCATGGCTCCTTGTTTGAAGGATAGCAATAAGGGTAAACGCAGTTCACATGACAGTTTTTGTAGATAGTGTTAAATAACTGCTTTTTAGACGGTACACGTGTAAGACTTTAAAAAAAAAAAAAAGGAACAAAAAAAATTTTCCAGTGCTTGTGATTTTTTTCTAGGTTGCTTCAACACAGCAGCAACTTCTATTGAATCATAAAGAAATATAAAGAACAAATGTATGGCCAGAACAACTTCCAGCGTATTTTCTTAAATAACAGGAGTCTACCCACTGAACATGGAACAGTAGCAAATAGAAGTACAAGCATTATCTGTAATACTTGACTTTTTTTAAAGCAGAAAGCTGCTAATGTTAGCTTTGGTCAAAGATATGAAAGATTGTGACGTGCTGCAGATAAAGACCTGCCACATTTACCGCTCATGTTAAAAAAAAAGCGCTAGTTTTATAGAGGTAGTTTTAAATATTTCCACCACATTCCTTAGACAGGAATATATACCAATTTTTCTCTTAATCATCACTGAATATGCTTCAATATTTCAAATCTTTAGAATCAAATGGAAAAATATGTGCATACATTTATTTATAAATCAAACAATATTCTTAAGAAGCACTTAACTAAAGTGAAAAACTAAACATTAATGAAAATGATAGATCAGTAGATTTCTTAAATTAATTCAAGACAGTTTATAAGACTTCTTACAGAAGGAACAGTTTAGATAGGAATGGGTATAAAAGTTAATATGTATTTAGAGATAATAGATCCAAAGATAAAAGACTAGTCTTTTCCCTGATACAAGAATCCTAAAAAATATTTGCCTGCTTTATAACGTTTCTATACTATTCCTCACACAGATGGTCCAGGACCAGGTACTTTCAAGTTTCTATTTGCCCTGAATGCCCAGAATTCCCTGAAACTCAGTTTCCTACCTTCCCTCCTCAAAATAAATAAATAAATAAATAAATAAAAATTAGCTTCACAAACAACATGGGATTCACTATTCACTAACTAGAACAACACTGTCAGGAAAACAATCACTTGAGAAATAACATATGCCAATGGGTAATGAATGTAGATCTTCTCTTTTCCTCAATTTTTGGCATTATCTTCTGATTAAAAAAACTTTATTTTTACTGTTAAAGCATACCATAATGCTATAACGTGATAGAAAGTACAGCAATAGTAGCAGGGAGGCACAGTCCTAGGCTGCAGCAAATGAGAACAAGCCTAAATGCAGCAGCTGTAGATGGAAGGAATGATGGACGGACAAACAGACAGAAAGCCTCTTACCTGCAGAAGGCCTCAGGTAGGGAGGGATCTTCAACAAAATATTTTTGCCTCCACTGCCAACACTTAAATGAGATCTGGGAAGGAGTGGGTCCTGGCTCCACCCCTTCTGGACACTCAGTACATTGAATGCAGCTGAGCTTGCCTGGGTTGGCCCTGCCTTCCCACCAGGTGCTCTATCACTGGGTCAAGCCCTCACTTAGCATTTCCACTACACATGAACTTGCCTTTGGTAATTTTGTTAATACTGCAGTAAGGAGTGACCTAAGTTAATAAAGAGTTTTTCCAACAATACTATTTCATTATTACTTTAAGATTTAAAAATCTTAAACACACACACACACACAAAAAAAAAAAAAAAAAAAAGGAAAAAAAAAAGGTTGAATTACAGATTTTTAATAAAAATGATACTTTTAACCAAATTCAATGTTAAAAATAAAACATAACCACTAGATATTTGTCTACTCTTCTTCTCTGCAAATGTTTTATTGAATAAGACTTGCATTTTCATGGATGGATGTAAAAACTGGGAATCTGAGAACATACTGCAAGTGGAAGCAAGTACTGTGAAATAAAATACTCCAATGCATATGAAATTATACAAAAATTTAACTCTAATTTGGACATTAAAAAGATTCTGGCAATATACTTGAGTATGTGCAATTTACCTTAGGAAAATTGTTAGGTGGGTCTAGTGCTTTCGCAATTGAATAGCCCTAGGCAGGTGTGAATAATTCTACAGCTCTCTGTTTGGGTCTAGTATTCTGCATATACGAAAATTTTCCTCTTAATGCAATACAATTATACCACTAAATCTGTTAAATTTTTAAAAAATAATATATCTTTCAAATAATTCCCAGCACAGGATTTTCATATGTGCATTTTTCTGTGCTTTTGAAGTCAATAATTTCTTTTTAGCATGACTACTGACTATCATCATTGAGCCAAAAAAATCTTTTCCACTGGGAACACTGACAATTTACACTTTCTTGAAATAACTCGTTGTTTTTCCCAAATGATTTTTTTTTTTTTAATGGAAGATATGACACTCCAAACATTTGCAAATATCAGAGAATCTAAAGTGGTCACAAAAATATGCAATTTGTAATCAAATATATGATATTTACAAAAAATTGTCGTAGGAAATCAGGTCTCAACGTTCTTACATTTGACTGAAAGAAAACCTGTAATTTCATATGATATTTAAAAAAAAAATTGTTTTGACACAACCACATTATTTTACTAGTAGTAATAAGTTTCAGTAGCAACAATGTTAGCTTAGCTATATATATATGTAATCCATTTTCAAAATAAATTGTGCTTTGGGATACTTAGAGAAGCATACTGTTCCTTTATTCAAGCAATGATTATATGAGTCTGGTTTTGCTAATTTGCCTAGTTCTTGTTGCAATGGGTGTCACCAGCCACCATAATTCCACATTCAGACATTCTTAACCCTTCAATCATTATGTACCTGAACATGACTAAATGTAGCTCAAAATAACAATTTCTTTATTTTTTCTGGGAACAGACGGTGCTTATTTCTACTGTGACACAAACTAGTAACATAAAACACTTGCAAAATATAATAAGAATTGCTTATTTTACAACACTACAATGGTAAATTGAATAAATTTATCCATACAGGAAAAGGAATATCCATTTTCATAGTAAAATGTCAGTGCAAATCCACTGTTCTAACTCAAAGAAGCCATATTTCTATTACCCTTTAACAGTGAATTGCTAAGACCCTTATTAGACTTCTCCAGACTATTACTCTGTTTGTGAAAGAGTGGAGATTGCTCTACACCAGTAGAACCATATCTCCACCTGCAGTGGGAAGCCAGAGAGCTCAATCATCAACTCTTTCAGAGTCCTTCCTTGTAAAATGTGTGAAGTATTGGTCTTAGAAAGAAGTACCTTGTTTTTCTTCAATATTCCCCTTAGTGTATTAGCTCAGGGGTTTGCAAGTACAGTCAGATCCTTTTTGAATAATTATGTCTCTTGAGGTTTGTTAAGAATCATTTTATCCACTATCTCTAAAACAGTAGCATACAAATTTTTTTTCAGGAAACATGCTCAGGCTATCTTCTCCAGAACTTCTCTGAATCCCTATTTATAATTCAGATTGGACAACAGCTTGCTTTTTAAACAAATGCAGGTAGAAACAAGTGGGTTTTTTTAATTAAAAAATAATAATTAACAAAATCTTTTTCTTACTTTTGTAAGTACACTGAGAACATAGGGACAACGCAAAATGTGTTTATTTCTGCAACCAACGTGCCTTATATAATGAGGATATTAGGGTGTTTTTAATACCAGGGAATGCATATAAATGCTTACTGATCATTATTATAAAATCTTGTGGTACTTTGATGTGTTTTGAGAGGGCACGAGTCAGAGGGAACCTGAAAGCAAACTCCATTGCTCTTAACTTATGGGGGGAAAATAAGGCTTTTATAAAATTTGCTTGATATGTTGTTTTAATGGAACTTGATTATTTTTTAAGTAATTGAAATGTTCTGTTTGCTTTTTGTGGGATTACAGTTGTTTGGATTAAAATAACTACTTTAAAACACTTTGTTTTGATTAAAATATCCTTGTATTTCTAAACATGGGAGGACTTTTTAAGATAATATATTTCCATCTGTTTCTACATAAACTAAAGCAGTGTCTGCAATAGACCTAAGGCTTATGCAAGCAGTTTTAAAAATGCCATCAGAAGAGGCTGAGCCTACAGGGGCAGAAAAATATAACCTAGACAACAATTTCCTCTTCATTTAAAATCCTAAAGTAACTTCCTTGCTTTTGAGGATTATCTTATAAATAAATGAATTTGTAAACATCTTTTCACTACAGGACAGAAGTGTTTTGGTCAGAATATATTTCATTTTTATATTTATTGTCTCCTTTTTAGTGCAACCTGAGTCTTTATGAAATTTGTGTGTTAAAGCATTGCTTTTAAGGTATGATGTTTTATTTCTTTATACTTCTTCATGTGAATAAATTAAAACTATGATCTTACTCAAAATTAGTAGAATTGAAAATAGTGTGTTTTTCAAAGACATAAAATACTTAGAATATTAAGGACTATTTTAAATTCATTTCTTTATTAATTACACAAGGTACACAAAAATCTAGTCCGCCTGAAAAATCCACAATAGATGCATTCCCTAACATTGGCACGGTGTTGACTTTGTTGAAGAGAAATTGAATTTGACTGATTTTCACAGACACACAAAGATTTTAATGTGAGAGAACCTTGGTATAATAATGCTAAATCTTAATTACCTTTCTAAAATGACACTGTAACTAAAGTAAAAACAATTAGGATGTATTTTCTTGGACCTATCAGCGTGAACTAATGAGTTTCTACTATAACTTCAATTACTCCATCAGAAAAAAAAAAACATATAGCCCATAGAAACAAATAGATTGATCTGAAGTTTCAAGAAAAATACATAATTAATTCCTTCCTCACCAAGGAGTGTCAACAGAATCCTTTGAACAGGACTCGGTACTGATACAGATGAGATCTAATTGGCCCAGATAAACCGATTTTGTTGCTTTCTGAACAGGGAATGCCAGCATGGAATTAAGCAGATGGTTAACACATTTAATATTTCAAAAAATCATACAGATTTCTAGGAGGATCTGTTACTGCGTTTGTCCAATTGCTAGTACCTTCAATACACAGTCAGGAAAGCAATATGATTATACTAAAAGCACAGTATTACTTGTCCCCTCAGGGAATTAATTAACCTGGTTTATCCAGGAAACTGAAATAATCCCCTTAATTTATAAGATGCTGTGTTTAACATTGCCATGTATGTCCAACAAATGTAAGGAATTACAGTATTTTGAAGAAAACAGTTAACACAGTTATCTTCAATATGAATGAAAGGATAAATTTTAGAGAGTGGGGAACAAAAGAGGAAAAAAGATGATTCTCTCCATTCACAGAATGAAGCATGAAGGTATCTAATTTCCTTCCCACATACTATTAAGAGTTCCACAGGATGTTATTACTTAACTCCAGTGTTTGTCACCTTCATAAATCAGTGATTCAAATTCATGTAAAGGTAAATGACTTATCCATGATTTAGAAGCTCCACAGTGTATCTGAAAAGATAATCATTTCAAAACATCAACTCATTCTGTGTTCTTCCTAGAATATTTGCCTTCATTGAGGGCATAACTTACATAGGAAACAAGGCATAAACAAACATTCTCTGCAAAAACGAACTGTGGCTAATATAGCATACTGTAATATCTCTCTTTTCTTCTAGAAAAGTAAACTATGATAAGGTTGGCAATTATTAAAAAAAAAAAAATCTGGGTAAGTTTATCAGAGGATAAGATGATAAGTCTAATGAATGCAGTGAGGAAAAGTCCAAACATGAAACTCTAGACCAGAAGCCATATAGCAAAATCAGCATGAAGATGCATTTCTGTTAGTACCTGTAGCTTTCTGCCAGGGCTGACATGTGCCCCAGCCTCCTGCTCTGCACTAGCTAGATACTATTTACTCTGTGCTCCTCTGTATGATTGGTAGAGATACAAGAAAGAGCAGCACAACTCTGAACAGCAGCACAAATGATGAACATGAAGCAGATCAAAAACAAAACAGGAAGGAGGCAATGAGCCAGAGGACTTTTTTTGGCTTGTGAACTAATGGCTGTAAAAGGGAAAATGCATTTCAAGAAGAAATGAAAAGGTTTCTAATATAGGAGCAGCAAGATTCACAGATAGACTCTCAATTCAGAAAATCAAACTTTAGCCAAGAGCTCGTTACAGCCAAGAGTTCTACTGGGAGCTGTCACCGCTTTGACAACTGAAGATGTGAGTAGTGTTATTGAGTCATTTGGCATGCATAACGCTCCAGAGCTTTTGCTGGTTTTATTTACATCAGGTTCATGCCACAGGGAGCTCTTACTGTCTCCTTTACAACAGTTTTATGAAATAATTAATGAAGGCAGTTTCATTCTGATGATTTCCAAGCAGTTTTTGGTGGTCCATTTCTAACTGTATATAGAGATGCCAAATAGCATAATTTTTCTATGACTGAATTCAAATAGAAGAGAAAGAACTCAGGCTCTTGGCTCAGACTAACACATCTGTTATAATATTTTCAGGCAATTCATCCTTCCTAATCAAAATCTCAACTTCTTTTGTTTGAGACTTACCAGTACAGCATCAAGTGGATATGACTGTGCCAGATGCATGGTACTTTACCTGACAATCTATAAATAGACGTAGCCTAAGCAAATTTCTATGTAAATAATACCATTATTAGGTTGTTTTCTGGTTTTTTTTTAGTTTGTTTTTTAAGTTTCAATCATGTAGTCCAGGTAATTCAAACCACCTCATTCTTCATAAATGCATAATAGGAATGAATTGTTAGCTAGTTCACTTTAAATTCATGTACGAACTGCCTGAATTAAGAATCTTTCTGGCCTTCAATTTACTATGCAAATACACTGTTTTGCCTTTCATAAATTTAAAAAAATAAAACTATTTCACAACCACAGCATATTCATAATAGGTTTGTCTTCATTGCGATTCTCAAAAATTAAAATTAACTGAAAGTATTATTGTAGAGTATCAGTTAATCTGCGTAGTGCTTTCCTCTGTAGACATTTCTTTTTCATATTTTAAGTGGCCTCATTTGAGATTAACTCATATGAGGAATTTAAAGTGTGCTGAGGTCATTTTAATTCTGCCTGAAAAGAGTATTATTCAGATGTTTTGTGGTTTAACAGTCTACTTTAAAATTTAATTCATGTTTGACTGTTTCTGTATCTTTAAATTCTATAGTAAAAATAAAAAAAAAATCTAAAATGTACTTCTCAATAAAATCACTACACCAATTCAATACTACTATTCTAAGTAATAATGTAAAGGCCTTCCAAAGTTTTTGAGGTCTGTTATTCTTTAATGTGGGTGTCTTTGTATAAAAGCTTTACCTCTAATTAAATATAATATTTAAGATAACATTGAGCTCTCAAATGTCGGATTTTCTCACAAAAAAAAAGAAAAAAAATTCTTCATTATGCCCAAATACTTTAAAACAGCAGTAATTTTTACTGTAACATATATAAGCAAGACACAGGGACTTTTATAAATAAGTATTATTTATATTTATTTATAAAATTACTTCTGTAGTAATCATAATATTTACATGTTCTCATGTGGTATGTTCATGCATGTTCATGTTTGTTCATTTGTGTTCAGGCTTGTACACACATTGCACAATCACATTTGCCATCTTGCTGGACAACTGGCATTTCACAAGTGTTCATACATTTGATGCAATCACTCCCTTTCTGGTGCATTTGGATATACTTCATCCTCAGTGGTATTTTCAGAACTGCAGATATCTGAAAGAAATAACACAGTAAGTAGTATTTCTAGTTTGTTTAATGCTGCATCCCCAAAGCTGATTCCCAGATTTGTCTGGAATGCTGCAGGTAAGTTCTCAAAAAACAGTATTCCAAAAGTGAGTAGCACAAAGGCAGTAACATACAAAAGCAGAAGCACACTCAAAACAGTGCTAGAAATAAAAGCTTCATTAGCTGAAGCCTTACCATGCCATCTCCATCAAAGAGTTCATAAAAACAGTAAAGAAAATTCTGTGACCCAGAGCTCAACAGTTGCTGTTGGTATTGTGCAGTAGATTGAGGTAGCATTTGCTCAGCCACAACTGTTTTCTGCAAAGAAAAATAAGCACAATAACTGTCCCAGCAACTAGAAGAGTGATGAACTATTGAAGCGTAGATGCATTTGTTTTTCATGAAGACAGCAAAAATAGCAATTGGACAGAATTAATTTGTCCTGTTGCAAAAAGTAAAACAGTCATTTAGTCACAGTTAAGAACTGCAGCAGCAATCATAATCCTCACCGGAATAGCATTTCATCCAAGTTGCTTTTTAAAATGAGATATTAAACAAGTACACCCGGAAGAAGAATATATGTAAAAATTAAAATATCAAACATTGAGGATAATAAAATAATGATGAGAATTACTAAGTTTCAATTCAGTTTTTTTTCCAGTTGCAAACAACAGGGCAAATTTGCCTGAACTCAACTTTCACTAACAGATTTGAAGGTCACACAGAAGGAGGAGCCTCCCACATACTTTCCTTAGCAAATTATCTGCTACAGTAAGTCATTCACAATGCTTTACATTGACATTTTCATCTTTTACAATTCCCAGCTCTGCTGGGAACCTCTTTAGAATGAGAGCGAGTGGTGATATACAGCACTTTTCCCTTCGGGATTTCTTTCTCATTAAGACTAAGAAAAATCTACTGGCTCTTTGGTCAATTTGGGTTCACATCTAAAGGGTAGCATTCTATCATTCAGAGGCAGCTCACTCATATCACATCTTCATCTGCCCTCTGACAGTAATATCTCTATGTTAACATTCAAGACATATGAGCTAATAGCACAGGCTTCACGTGTGTCATAACAGAAATTTGTCAGCTGCCAAATTCACTCACATAAGAATGCTTCTCTTGCTTGAAGTTTTGCTCTTGTTTACAGGGTAGAAAGCCCACTATCAGAGTCTTGGCAAATGTTCTATTTTCTGGACTATACACAAAAAAGAAGGAACAGACAAGTAGCCTCTCTATTCTCTCTCTCTGCTTTCCCTGGCTGCTGCTCAATAAGAAGAATAAAATGAATGTGATCCAAGCTCATTCTGCATAAACAATGAACAACATCCCCTGCATACAACACAGCATCTCCAAAAGGAATTCACATCACTTAAAGCTGCATTACAGGACAATGTCTGAGTTGCAGCAGCAGCAGAACAGAAAGTGTTGCAGGTGTTGTTTATTATAAGAGTAAAGTCACTTCATGCCATTTTGAGTGTAAGTCTGTCAAAGTCAGAAAGGTCTTTCCAAAGATATGTCCAATTAAAATGAGATTAATTTCAGTTATTATCCCTAGCAAATATTCAAAACTTCTAGCAGGTCAGTGTGGAGCAGCAGGTAACACACACATTTAAAAGACTTTTTCTACATTTGTACTCATTGCCAGACATCACTGTAACTTCTTCACAAGATCTCTATATGAGAAAGTTCATGAATATAAAGAAGATAAGGTTGATCAAGTGATTCACCTGCATTAAAAATAGCAAATGAATTTTGCCAGAAAAAAAAAGATACTCCTGTAGAACATAATTCTCCAAAGTAGTGGAGGTTAAACATCAGAATGGATGCAGAGAGGCTGCAAAATCCTCTGCCTTGGAGAACTTTCAAAGATAATTATGCATAACTGATTTAATTTTGGAGCTGGCCCTAGTTAGGGCTGGATGTTGATAAAGATGACTTGCTGAGATTCCATATTTATTCCTGTGATCTCTTTTCCTAGTGAAAGCTGGTTAGTCTTTTCAAAGTGCAATACAAACTGAAGAAAAGGTTTGAAGGTGGAAAAGATGATATGTGAACAATACCTGAATTTAATTTATTTATTCCAAAGAAAATAGCATGTTTTAGTAAAAAAACATTAGCAACAGGCATGGGTGTTGTTTTTTTGTTTGTATCTGAATAGAGAAATATTAAATCTCTATACATGGAAAAATATTCAAATACATCCATAAAAGTTGAAGTGGTGATCGTGATGTCACTCAGAGACCTAGACAGGCTCAAGCAGTTGGCCCAGGAGGACATCATGAGGTTCAACAAATACAAGTGCAAGGTCTTGCATCTGGGTCATGGCAACCCCCACTATCAGTACAAGCTGGGGGATGAAAGGATTGAGCACAGCTCTTCCAAAAGACCTGGATGTACTGGTGGATGGCAAGCTGGACATAAGCCAACAATGTGCTCTCTCAGCCCCAAAAGCCAACTGTATCCTCAGTTATATCAAAAGATGTGTGACCAGCAGATCAAGGGAGGTGATCCTGCCCCTCTGCTCTGTACTAGTGAGGCCTCATCTGAAGTACTGCATCCAGATCTGGAGTCCTCAGTATAGGATAGATGCAGATGTGTTGGAACACATCCAGAGGAGGGCCACAGAAATGATCCAACAGTCTTTTCCAACTAAAACAATTCTATGATTCTTTATGTCAAACTGTGAGAACTCTGAAATTTAACTAAGATCTGGCTGAAAAACTGAATGTCCTGGTTTCAGTTGGGGCAGAGTTGATTTTCTTCATATTCCATATCTTATGATATCACATAAAAAGCTTATAAAACAAATGGGAGTTGGCAAGAAGGGTCAGCTGCTGCTCCAGGCCTGGTTGAGCATTGGTCACCAAGTGGTGAGCAATTGCTTCATGCATCACTTGTTTTGTGTATACATAGAATTACTGCTACTTTTGTTTCTCTCTTCCTTTTCTGTCTTAGTAAATGTCTTTATCTCAGCCTAGAAGTTCTACTTTTTTCCCCCCCCCATTCCCACCTTCATCCCACCAGGAGGGAGGGGAAGGGAGTGAAAGGCCATGCAGTGTTTAGCTGCTTGCTTGGTTATACCACAACACAAAAAGCTCAGTTTCTGATTTCTTAGTTCACAAAAAGCTTCCTGTTCACAAATCTGCCTTCTGAAGGCCATACGTACAAAGAAATGATTTAAATACAGAGAAAGAAAGAACAAGTAATAGTAAGATCAAGAACAAATTATAGAAGGCAAGTCTTTCTGTTTGTACCAAACACAATGGGATTTTTTTTCCCCTATCTTGCATCTTCTGGAATTTCCAGTAAAAAAATCCAAAATCAAAAGAAAAAGGGATTGGTAAAAATAGAATGAAAGCAAACTGTTTTTGTCATCTGATCACTTCACAAGACTTAAGATCTCCTTCCTTTGCTCGATTTTCTGTTCCCAAAGCAGCCAGAGTATTCACTGAAAAAAGGATACAAAACCCCTCATCAGTTTGTTCACCACAATTTCTAGCATAAGCTGGTAGATGTGGCAGGACTTGATCTTGTTACTCTGAAATTGGACTTTAAGTTAAGCATCACTTCACCAGTTTTCATTTTGGTGGTGCAAGCATTTTCCAATCAAAATAAGATGAACCTGTTTTAAACAGCACCCTCAGGGCAATGACTGTGTCAGATAGCTGGTTATGCGCATGAACTAATAAATTTTTATGTATGTTGAATCTTGATCTACTGTTACAACAAAAGCTTATACTCAATGTGAAAGAAATCTTATCAAGTGCATCCACCTCTTAAATGTATACAGCCTTATGAAGTGTTTATTACCAGCTGCAATAGTCTGGCAATAATCTTAAAGATTCATTAGGTGCTCATGATTAAACAGTTTGAACACACCAGTTGATTGCTACCAATTTGCAAGTCTGTAAAGGTTATCATCACAAAATTTTCATCTCAATATTAAGCTACTCTATGAGATTTACAGTTAGGGAGGTAAAGTAAGCTTACTAAATGGTTTATTATATGTATTTATTTTAATTTGCACCCCAGTAGTAAGGTTACCACCATATTCAGAACGAATTAGGTGAAATGTTCTCTTGATTCGCAATATTATTCTCATCTGTAGTACATATTGAACTATATACTGAATAGAAGTAGGGTAGCTTCAGTGATATGTAACTTTCAGTTCCAGCAAAGAAAGAAAGCAAGTCTTGCACATTTTGCAGGCTCATATCATCCTCAAAGTTGATCTAATTTATGCATTATAGATAAAGCAGAAGCCTGACAGAAAAACATAATGGTCTAATTATTTTAATCACTTCCTAATAACATGGTTTTGCAAGTTCAGAGCTTACTTTCATCATCCTTTGTGCAAATAAATTTGCTAGATCAAATGTTGACACAAATCCAAACCAATGGTGATCTAACCAAAACCTTTTTAACAAGTCACAAATTTCCTGCCTGAAATATAATCTTGGAGAAAAACCTACACTTCTTCTGTTTTTCAAGATATTGACCTGGAAGTCAAGTGAAGAAAACACACAGAATTGTCACTTTCAGCTGTCTCTTTTTCCACCCTTGATTCTCTGCATTTAGTGAAAAACTATGGAATAGCTTCTCACAAAACAGAGGAATACCATTAAAACTAATTTTAAACAGTCTTCAACTGAAGAAGTTGTACTAGAAGTGTAGTAGTGTTATGTTGCAGACAGACTTTCTGGAGATATACAGATAATCAGTACAACTAGACATGATGCACTTTGGATATCTGCTTGCTTTTGAAAGCTAGCTATGCTGCAGTTTCAACCCTGTCCAGTTTTAACAAAGTAGTGCATTATGAAATATAAATGCATTTCAATACCTGAGGCAATTCTGCTGAGAACATGTATTTTGTTATCCATGTAACTCTTCGGCTGTTCTTGTTCATCTCTACTCCAGAGGTTCCACAAACTAAATCAAGCAGTAATGACACTACAGCCATAAAAATATTAAGTTTTTGATTCCAAGCACGGAAATAAATTTATTCTATCTACCCTTGTTGCTAGTGATTTGCATACATAAGAGTTATAAAATTATAAGGCATGTGCCTGTAACATTTGTATAACAACATTTGTATTTTGCAAAGACAGCCTCTTGTTGAGCTATTATAGCAAGGCCTAAGTGACTGTGTAACTATGGAGTCTAGAAAAAAAGAATCTTTAACCTTCCTATATTGCGCTGTACTGTTGTTGCTATATGCTAAGTATTGATAGTATATAAAATAACAGATTTCCAGGAAAAATAAACAGCCACAACAAAATAACCAAGCAGATATACATATGTTCAGTTTTTGACTACCTAAAACAGAAGAGGAGCACGTTATTCATAACAAGGAGGACAGAGCCAGACTAACAGGGAAGAATAACAGTTAAAAAAACTAAAAAAAAATCTTTCAAGGAAAAAGCTGAAGAAATCATAAGATAAAAGAGCAGTCAAAGGTGATGATAGACAACCTGCCCTTTTTCTTCAAAAAGTTGCACTTGACTTTGACTAGACAAGTTTTAGCAGTCTACGAGGTTGTCTTGCTCAGAAATGTTTTCAGGAAGACAAGAAAGCAATTACTCTGGTTTCCAAGAGAAGCAAATAATTCTGTTATTTATACATCCGACATTTCTGTAAGATGGGTTTCTGTAAGACTGGTGACCAGAAACAAAAAAAACACCAACAAGCAAGGAACAGAACAACCTAGCTCTAAATATTATATGTATTGCTTGAATTCCCTAGGCTTATCAACTAAGAAAATGCCAACTTCCAGCTTTTCTTGACAGAAAGATTAGTTCTAATTTTTTTCCATTCGCAGAATAACCAGGGACATAGACTGAGATATTTTCTGTGCAATGGATAATATTTAAAAGAAATAAAGAAAATATTTACTCTGAATTTTCTGATTTACAGAAGTCAGTGAATAAATAGTGTTGCATTTGGTTAACATAAACAACGTTCACAAAGCAGAATTTGAGCTTCCTTCTAAATACCATTCACAGATTTGCTTACTTGCAGTCTGGACATGTTTGAAGGAATTGAGTCAAACCACCTCACAGCTCTGCTTCTCAGTTCCAAGATAGAATTACTCAGAATGAAAAAGAACTTTTTCCAATGTCATAATGGCGAGGCACCTTGATTCTTAACACTGAAAGACTGCTAAGAAATGATACTTCAGGGTCAGAAAGCACTAAGTTCCCTGATAGTTCAGAAAGAATTTTGCCACCATGTGTTCCATTCAGTTCATCTAGATGTTTTTCTTAATGTTTTATTAACAGAATGAAATCACATCACTCCAAGAACAAAATCTGCAGCCAAAATTCTGAATATACATACAGTGTCCAGGAGAAGGGAGATTGTGCACTGAATTTGAGCATGCTTATGATTTATGGCATTAGAAACCAGCAGTCAACACAAAATGAAGAAAGTGCACGCCAATTGTCTTACTATACTTAGGCAATACAATGAGAAAATCAGCAATCTCCGCAAACATATCACTAGAAGTATAACAAAATGTGTATAAAGTATAAGAAAAAACCACTATGTGTGGTTTTTTTTAGAAGGAAAAACATTACAATAAAATTGAGAGGAAATAACATGATCACCAGAAAGCCGTTACTCATTAACAGCAAATCTTGAGAATTTCTTAAAAATGAGTATGCTAAGGAGGTGAGCAAACATGGGACAGGTGCATCACATATTCAAATCTATCTTATTCTCTCTCATTAATTGCTACCAGGCAGTAGGGTTTTTTTTTTTTATTTTTTTATGCCTGTGGTTATGAGAGAGGCCAAATTCCAACTCCACCGCTGCTAATTAGAACTACCTGTTGATTACTATGTAATTGCCGGTTGTATCTGCAGTATTAGTGAACTTGACTGAGGTTTGAAGGCACTTGATATATCTCAGAGGCGTTACCAAAGATAATCCACCCACACTGAATTTGGGAAACATTTGTAATTCAGTCTATGTGCCTAGGGTTTTTTAAAGTTGTTTCTGGAAGCCAGCAGGGCTTCTTCTTTCTTTCATTTGTACTAAAGACAAGCAGAAATTTAGGAAATTAGTACTGATAGGTCACAGATGGAAACCACATGGAAGAAAAGGTCTATGATATATAGCTGACAAAGCCTTTCACCCCAGTAGAGATTTCCCTGGCATGCAAGTTTATACATTCGAAGTAAAATCAGAAGGGCATTTGTGTACTGTTATATGAATGGTGACGTCCTTTAGATACGGGGATATTTGCAGTTCACTTGTAGCCTAAGAATATTCCACTTTCCTGAGCGTGACTAACCCATGCGCAATTTATGAACAGCTGAAGGAAGCTATTAACTACTAAACCTGAAATCTCTGCTTCTCACTCTGTCCTTACCTCTTCCTTTTACTTCCCCAGCTGAACCCCTATAATGGAAACAAACATATTACTTTGCTATACACAGCTTCCAATTTTAGTCTCAGGCTACTCAGCACAATACTTTAACCTCAGTATAAGAAAAGTTGCTTCAGCATTCAGAAGTCTTTCATTCCCCATGCATGCAGACAGCAGCAAAACTATCCTGTGATAATCAGGACCTCTACCCTTAGTATCCTTCAGCACTCCAAAATGTTACTGTTACAGGTTATACATTGCCACCTTACACATAAGGCAGCACGCAGTGTGAACCCAGCCTGAAGCCAGATATATCCACCAACAGCAAAAACAAGTTTTGCACCTGAACAGGAAGTATGAAGAAATATGGAACTCTTTATCTGATCATTTACCAAAGGAGCACCTTCTCTGGACTTACAAGTGTTTTATACAAGAGCGTAATCTCCAAATAAGCTGCTGGCAAAATGGGCTAATCTGCAGGTGCGTTTAACCTCCTGTGCTCCAGCTGTAATTGCTATGTTGAATACAGCTTATTTTACAGAGACTGGGATACAAATTCAGAGCTAGCTATCTCCTGGTTATGCCAGTTTATTCACCATCAGCTGCATATTTTGCTATGCCTACATAAAGGGCATAGTCATCAGAACGCGTGATTACCTTAATGGTAATGGTGGAGTGCTATAGTCCATTAGGATAATTGGAAGCTGTTACAGTTGGTGCTACAGCTGGAAAGATTATTGTGGTGAAAATTGAAAAAGAAACAGACAGGGAAAGAATACTCACCTGTATCCAAATACCTAAGTTCACAGGAAAAAACTCCACAAGGAAGAGATCTCCAGAAATAAATCCTTCCCCAGCAGCAGTTAGCCCTTAAATGAGGTATAGAAGGTGTGCAGCCTGGCTCCACCCCTTCCAGTCACACAGGTGAATTGCCTTCACCTGTGCTCTCACAGCTGACTCAGTCTTTTCCTCAGGTGATCAATCAGTGGTTCAGGCTGTGACTCAACAGTTCCTATACAGAAGCACATCAATATTTGAGCATGCTTTCCTTGGCTAGACAATTTTCTTCAAAGCATTTGAGAAAAAAGAACAGTGTTGTCCCTTTCACACACCCTGATTCAGTGACTGGAAGAGGATCAGACAAGACACTGTATGCTTTGACCTCAAATATCAGGAGATGAAACAGAATATTTCATCAGTAAATTTTTCTTGCAAGCTGTAAAGTATTGAAGAAAGACTATGCCATAAAACAATCCATTATTATGCAAACTACCCCAAAATAATTGTGAATTAGGAACTTTTATGTTAAGACAATGTATGGTGAACTACCAGAACACTGCCAGCGTCACATAGCTCACTAACACAAGGCTGTAAAGATCACAGAATCACAGAATTGTAAGGGTTGTAAGGAACCTCTAGAGATCATTGAGTCCAAATCAAATTTGGTCCTGGAACCAGAAAGTCCAAGCAGCAAGCTATGGAGGAAAATGTTTATGCTCAAGGTAGTGCCATTATATCCCAGTTATCGTCCTTAATCAAGGTAAAATTACTAATGTCAGTATTTTTAAAGCTATATTATTCATTTATAATGTGTTCCTCAAGCTCTTCTGTTTTTATAAACTATTTTTTGCCATAGGGAGAAAGTGAAGATAAAGCCTTTCTATTACACTGTTCTTCCCTCAGAACACCCAGACTACCAGTGGAGCAACAACTGCTGTATTGGCTCAGGTTGTGCAGAACATGCTATCTCCTAACCATTGCAGTGACTATTTCCCTGATAGAAACAAGAAACATAATAGCTTAGCTGCCTTCATATGATAATAAATGTTCCATTCAGTGTTTCAAGATGTTAGGAGGAGATACTGATAGCTGTGTTTTCTCAGTTCTTCCTTAATCCAACACTACTAAGAGTTAACATTAGCATGCACCTAACATAGAAACTAATAATCTTTACTGCAGTAGAGATCACTCCCTAAGGCTCATATATATCTTGAGACAGCAAGATGACAAAGCACTTGCTTTCAGAACTGAATACTCCTCTTCTGCCACTGGAGTCAGTGTTAACGCTGACCCTTGACTAGGGATTCAGTCAAACTAAGAGACTCCTCAAGCAGTAGTTTCCACTGGATTTTATTATCTCAACAACATAAATGGTCCACAGTGATCCAGGCAATCTGTTCACTCATATTCCTTCCAGCTCTAAGCCTTTTTTGTACCAGCTGCGTGGGCTGTTATGCTTAAAGATTTTGAAATCATTGGACATACATCCTTAGACTTCTTTCCAACATTCAAATTGGATTTAATGATATTAGTGGCTTCAGATCTGAAATCAATCATCAAGGAATTAATTTAATACAGGTTTTGAAGTCTGATTAAATACTGTATATTCCTGTATTTGGTTTGGTTTTGTTTTTTAATTTGTGCTGTAGCAGAAAACTCAATGTCACTTAAATCTTACAGTTGCTACCCATGATCATTATAAATAGGATATAAGCAGTCTGTAAATTTATCTGGAATCCAAGCTACCCTACATACAAAATAAAATAGCCATCAAATAATTTAGTGCAGAGATTTTCATGCAGCTAACCATCATAGCACTCAGTTACTGGAACAGATGGGATGCAACAACAGCAAAATAACACGTTGTTTTTAAGAAAATCAATGAATGTATTCAAAACATAGTAACTACATAATAAGAACTGGAGTTAATGGATAGGCCACTCTCTTGAGGCCTGTGACTTAAATATGAAATGATATTCTGAATTTCTGATGATTGTACTGGAAGACTAGTAGTATTAAGAAAGTATCAGGCAGAGGGGTGGGAGAACTGTCATCTAAACATTTATTCTGAGTGGATAATGCTGACCATTGCCCTTGCACACATTGGAATATTTCTAACAGTCTAATTTTTAATATTCTAAGGTGTTGTTTTTTAAAGTCTGAATGTCGGAGCATCTTCGAATTACCCTTTGCTTTAATAATATGAAGAATATACATTTCTACACTGCTACTGGGTTTAAAGAACAGCAGCTCTAAAAGAATGAAGAACAATGCAATGCACCGCTCACCATTGCTCAAGTAGTATGAGGCTTATGGGAGCAATAGACCGCTGAAAGTTCATTATGTTGTCCATGGTGAAATGCTAACATCAGACAGCCATATGTTGCAATAAAAAGTCTCAGAGCCAACAAGTGCTGAACAAAACAGTGGGGACACAGAGCTACATCACAGCATGTGTCACCAGATCAGAGACATCTCACACCTGCAATCTTGAAAACCAGTATAGGACAGAATAATTACATCACTGGGTAAATCACACCATGCCAGACGGCTAAAAAGGAATGCCTTCTCTCCTTTCTGAATCCTCTCCTCCCTTCTGTTCCCTTGGGCAAGTTTAGCATTATTTTTCACATAAAACTCCAACTGTTTTATGTAATATACAGCAACAAAATAAGTTTCTCCTCTTATTAAAATATATGGGCCTCAGACATTAGAAAAGAATGAAAATTCCTTTGTTAGCAGAAGTATCTGCATTTACTGTAGTAGACTCAGCCACAGGGCAATGTTTCTAATTCCGCAAGAAGAAAGGTGCACTTACAGCAAGCCCAACTGCTCTCTATTAGCTATATTACTGCTATATATACCTAGGTCAATCACGCAGGTTCACAAAGATCCTCTTAAAAAATCATTAACACATGACACACACTAGAAGTTTTATTTTTTTGAAATATTTCAGATACCAAGCATGGACCCATTCATAATCTTCCTCTCAAATTACAGTGCAATATCAGACCATTCATTAAGCAGTCAAGCCTAGCACTTGATCAAAGTAAAAGAAAACACAATCTTGCTTCTTTTAGCTTAACTACTTCTGAGAAAACCTTCAAGAAAATAAATATGCATTTTAAATACAAAACATGGAGAAAGAGACAAAAGAATGTGAACTATAGCTTACTTGAAGTTGATATTTACGAATGGTTTTGCTGTTTTTGGAGTAGCATTATCAGAGATAGAAACTGCCATTCTCTCATAAGCAAGGCAGCAATATATTTATTGATATAAAATAGTGATTTAACAAAGCTTAATCATAAATATGATGGCCACTTAACAGTATTCAAGACGGCAAGATAGACTTGGTTGCTTATTGCATAAAGAGTAGAGGTAAACACACATATTTGGAGACCCTACCACTGAGTCACGAGGTTCAGAGTTGACCCCCTTACTTTCTAAACTCCTTGAACCACATAGGTAAGGAGCCTAGGTGTGTCTGAATCCACTTCTAGTCCCAGACTTGTTCAAGAGTTTATGTCTGAATCGAAGATTGAATCTTAAGGCTTAAAGTATCAGTGTATCAGCAAGGCACCTATTGACATCAGTGTGTAAGGGATCTCTCCACAGTCATAATTCAAGAGGAGTTCCTACTAGAGGGGAGATCCTATCATATATCCGGCATACACACAAGAAAACTCTAGGGACTCCTGGGCTGCTTACGGTTCACTGAGTAAGATGGCTGACTTACAGTTTTTGGTGCATGCTCAATTAGACCTCAGCTGTTGAACCAGATATCTGCTACGAGTTCTTTGAGCACACAGTTTGAAACACCTTTGTGGTTGTTATCCATCTTGGGACTTGAGTAAGGCCTTGGGCATCTCATTGTCTGCCCAAGCAAGGCCTTGGGCAGAACAGCAAGGCAGAAAGAAGGAGTTGGGTGGGGGGGGTAACACTGTCACGAGCACGCACCATTTTTGCTTGGGTAATGTATTGCTAGCTAATAAGTAAATGAAATCTTTGCCAAAACAAGGAAGATAGAATAACTGATGAGATTGCTCAGTAAAATAAATATCCAACATTTAATGTCAAGTTTTAACAAGTCTCAGTAATTAACTAGTAAAAAAGATGTGTAGCTACTGAGGTTTCGAAAAGTTCTTGTCCTAAGTGAGCGTAGAAGCCATTGATTTCTGACTTAGGATAAAACCAACATGTTTTCACTTAAGTAATTGGCATAGCCATCAAGGTATGGACAACTGCTTATGAGATTTGACATAATTATATTCTAAGAACCACTACTGATAACAACAGGTCTCTGGGAACATCTGAGTCCAATTCCATACTATAAACACTTAGAAGTGAAAATTATTTTCCATGTACGCTAAGATCTCTACCCATTAAGCCAGAACTTAACAACAGAATAGGAGCTATACAAGTACAGGAGATAATCACTGCTCTAAGATCAGGGAAAAAAAAATAACATAGATGTTATAGAAGGAAAACTGGGACAGCAGCAGACAGAATAATACACTGTGATCTAACATCAGCAGAATAATGCATGTGAATTTATATTTCTACACATGGCAGAAAAGTAAATTACAACCTCTAATCTACTGCATTATGAATTTTCATGTGATCTATTGACATACTGATTCAAGTTCCACTGCAGATTTCAGTGGGCCACTATCAGGTAATTTACTTCCCTGTGAAGTTGAATCTGTGATACTTCTCTGGAAATAAGTAGGATAAAATGATTTTCTCTTAACTTTAAAACTGTAATTATGATTTATTAAAATTCATAATATTTATATATTCACTTTTTTTCCTTCCAGGTTATTAACCTCATCAGTTTCAATTTCCTATGTTGTAAACTTAGATTTTACACGAAAAAATGATGCAGACAAGATGCAGAAACTATACAGTGTTTTTCCATTTTCAAAACAAAACTCAAGTGATTTTAATTTAACAGGGTAAGAAAATCCCTCCTTTAGCTCAAATGAAGTAGAATTATTACCACTATTATGCTTAGTACTCAGAGTAATCCTCAGGCAATTTAACTTTTAAAATTTTAGTGTTTAGGAAAATTCCACAGGCATCAATACAGAGCACAGCGCTGATGATGAACAGTAAATTAACAACTTCTGAAGAGAGCAAACACAAAACATAAAAAAATAAGCATGTAATTTGTGGATTAATCAAAGGTAATTTATGCTGAAAGTCGTTGTACATAGTAGTTTTCCAGCTGATAGCAGAACCTGCTGTATACTTAGGAAAATTGCCTAACAAAAGCCAGGAGAAAGGATCTGCACTGCTGTTCTACAGTACAACCACACTAATCTAGCAGGCAGCTGCCATGTGAAGTGGTGCTGCTGCCCCCTCACTCTCCCAAGTTCCCACCAGGAACACATCCCCCTTTCATCGCACTCACGTAAGTACTAAGCTGTCTGCGTGGCAAATTAATCCCAGAAGCTAAACTGTAGAGACCTAACCCTTCAAAATAGAAATATATATTTTTTCCATTTAGTTTCAGGGCACCAGCTCACCATAGGATTAGATGAGCGTTATTGCTGACGTAAGAGGAAGAGCAGAAACACAGTTTGCAAAGACAGAAGGTGTAAGCAGGACTGCTCATGCAAATAAAGGACAGCAAACAAATCATATTACTTACAACATGAGTTACCATCAGAAGAAAATTCTGACGGGCTTCTTGTACAATACTGTAAAAAATCCTACCTGTAGCCACCAAAACCTGTGTACTGCTACATCACTTAATTACCACAAGAAAACATAACCCTGTCCTCTTAAGAAAATTACAGTGGTTGCATTCTGTTAATGGCCTTTGTAAGTACTGGGAAGACTGTCCCAGGTGACCAATCACAGATTTTCAGACTGGTGAAACACTGAAGCTGACATCTATTGCTCTTCTTTGTGCAGAGGTTTAAGATCTAGAGCAAAATACCGTAAGTTTATCCACAAAATGAATAGCAGGTAAACAACTCTCTTTATGGAATAAACAAACAAATGATAAATATGTTGTTTCCAGGAAATAACTAATTCAACGTCAGAAACCAAGTTTTATACAGCAAACTGCTTTTATTAGAAAAAGGTGGAGGAGCTTACAGAAAAAAATGTGGAATTACATTGATGAATATTGTAGCTCTTAACCTTTTCTTGACATTCTGTTTGCTCTTAATCACCCATAAGTTCACTTAATACAAGAACTATGTTTTCTTAAATATCACCATGCATTATCCTGGGGGGTGAAAAAAAAACCTATCCTCTTAAACAAACTGAAATAGGCACTCTGGCATTTGTACAGAATGTCAGATATTTGGAGAAATCAAACACTACCTTTCATCTCTACCTGTCAGCCTTGTAAGGTACTGTTGTCACTGCAAATATGTTTCTAGGAAGAATACAATTCAAAAAGAAACAATGAAATTATCTTAAAAAATGTGAAGACCAGCTGATAATTAGATATTTTTTAGGCTTAACAGTGTTGCCTCTGACTTCAGCATGGTATGTAAAAGACATAGGACATATGCAGCTGTCTCAGGCACAGCTCTGCTGGTCAGTGCAGAAATCAGCCTTTGCTCACACTCATGCACAGCAGGTGCCTCATGGCAATTCCTGTTCATCCCCATGTTTGTTGTTCTTGAGCATTAGTTCAATCATTAAACTGACTGGCTACATTTAAACTGCAGCAGTTGGGGAGGTTTCTGTTCATCCACTGAGGCAGAATTGTAAATGAGCAAAAGGAGAGAAACAATGAGCTGGCTTGCACCGATTACCACAGCGCAGGTTGCCTGTCAGACATCGGATGATTTGCCTTATTAAGTACTCATGAAATTAAGGAGAGAGACCTCATGGAAGGAAACTCAGCTTGACAAAGAATCTGTACACTGTACTTGAAAAAAATGCCACCTAATTCCCACATACAGCAGAGAATTTAACATTCGTCTCTTCTATGCACTTTCCTGTGTCAGTGATCTCCTACCAGTCAGACCTCGGCCATTTATGTGTTTACAGAATAAGAGATGATGCGGCAAATACTCCTGCATACCGTAAACAATTGTGTATAATATTAAAGGAATAGAAGATAATGGGGCAATGATAACTATTTTTTTCATTTCCTCTTTAATCACGAGAGTATGTATACAGGAAATATGTCACCTGCGAGTTAAATTGCTCTGCATTTAACTAGTTAAAGAGTTGCTTTTATTCTTCCTTCAGTTATCTGAGAGTTTTATATTGAACTTCAAAATAAGGCTGCAAAGGAAAGGTATTAAAGCCAACTTTTACGGATGCATTAACACAACTTAGTAGAATTTCTTAACTGCTACTGACACAAATGGCTAAAGGCAAGGAAGCCAACTTCTTACTATTCATCCAATATTGTAATTTGAATATTCAATATTGAACCTTGACTACCTCTCGCAAGGAACAACTGTTCTTCCTTTCAGCTCCCAGTAGCTATGCCTCAGAGATCTACCAGACACCCCAGCTCTCACCACCAACTCCTTGGGGAATGCTGACTTAATATACATGAAAAGCTGAAAAGAACACTTGATAAATGTAGCACTCTTTCTCTTGCAGACCCCTACAGCTATTATTCCATATGGCTGCCTGTTGCAGTTTGAAATATATTTTCTTTTGCTACAGTCAGAAGTGCATATACTAAAATAGGTACTGACAGTGTTCTTAGTTTGTCACCTAAGTTTTAGTTGAAATTTGCTGTCTAGTTCTGTAAATAGCTACTCTGAGTAACTATTTCATATATTATATACATTCATGAATTAATAAAAGGATCTTTAGCTATCTAAATAAAAATAATATTTAATGTCAATAATTGCCTACAAGACCTCAAGTAGTTCCAGAAAGTGATATCATGCTATAAGGATGCATAATTTTATCTTCACGACATCTAAAATGCCATATGTCCCATACAGAAGGGGTTTCATTGCAGTTTTCTCTGTTTTTCCCAACCTCTATATTGCTGGAATGGAGGAGCAGGAGCTGGAATGGTCTTTTTGATTAATTTTGTAGCAGTATGTCTTAGGGCATCCCCTGATGTATTGAGTTTCTTCCTTTTATTATTTTAGCGTTCCTCTTGCAAATCATTCAGACACTTTCCACCATTAGAAGAGTAACCTTTATCTTTTATAGAGTAATGCTGCACAAAATCAAAGCACAAGCAGCAGTCAAACACTGCATTGACATTTAGGAAGCGAATGATGCCATTGGGGAGCAAAGGGCCTCACAGCAGGAATAACGCTGCTGAAGTATTTCTGAGAAGTTACCTTCTAGATTTTTTTAGCTAAATGGTTAATCCTGTCCCAGGGTATGGTTACCTAGATCATGGTTAAATAAATCTCAGCTAATTATCATCCTTGATATCACTCCACAACACACTGGTGTTTGATGCACCATCGCATCAAATTTACCAAGGGGAAAAAAAAAAGGAAAAAAGAAGGAAAAAAAAATATTATTGTCTACAGCATAGTGCAGAGAAATGAAGGAAATTGGAAGGGAAAGGAAGAAAGAAATAGGGAACATAAATTATTTTAACCATATCTGTCATAGGCAGAATAATTCATATAAGCAAGAAACTAATCCAGATTCTCTTCCACTCATGCGTGGTGTCTCCTAAACAATGAATATGATAGCAGTGGTAAATGAAAAGCCACACTTTTAAGATAAATTTCCCTTGAGATACACATCTCTAACATATAACTGTTAGTACAAGCAGTGTAATTCCTACATTCTCAGAGGTTTATAGCAAGCAAGACCAAAGGCATTTGCACACAGATGTCTCCTCCTATTGAATAATGAGGAGTCAAAGGATGTTACACGCATGTTCCCACTTCTCATGTAAAAAAGCAATAAAAAGAGGAAACCTTCTAACTCCACTCCCCATGCAATTTTATTTAATGTTTCTTACATTTCAGACAGTATATGAAAATGTAATCTACACAACCTGCTGACATGAGTGCAAGTACTTCACCAAATTTTATATTTAGGACAGCCTACCATCTCAGTCTATGCAGAGAGGCCTCCTTGGGAATTCATAGTATAAAGTTCATGTGAAGATTAGCTTTTTATCATTTGGTCCTTGGCAGTTAAAGAACTCATATCAAAATCTGTGATCATTCAAAAGCTCAGTAGTCATGAAGCAGTCTTGAAAAATCTATATATTACTTCAAAACTATTAGTCAATTGAAAAAAAAATAGTTAAAAACAGGTCAAGTAGAATGATAAATCATTTACTTGACAGTGAATAAAAAGAAACATTGATAATGAATGTGGATCTTTTAGAAACATATTTCCATTATCTTCAACTTTCTGCATATATGGACATGTGAAGCAAAATTAGGGCAATCTGCAATTGTATTTGCAAATCAGTTGTCTAGCCTTTTTTTTTAAGAGACATTGGTGAAAGGTGGCAAAGAAGCAGACTCCAGAAAAGGACTCTTATTTAACAACCAGCAGTATGTTTCACTGTGTCATCTCTAAAAGTGTAGAATTTCAGAGAAACCTGTCCCTAGCAAGAGCTGGTTTGACATCAAGTATACCAAATGGGGCCATCTCCAGTTAGATACATGTAGAGATTTTGAGTTCTAAAAAAGACAAGAATTGATAGAAAAATCTTGTTAGACAAATCTTATTTTGAGAAAAGGGGGGGAAAAAGATTTTTGTCTTGTTTTGGGTTGTTTTTTGATTGTTTGTTTGTTTGGATACACTGTGTCGTAACTTAACCCAGCAGGCAGCTAAGCACCACACAGTTCTCTCCCTCCTCCCCAGTGAAAGAAGCAAAAAAAGGGTTAAACTCCTGGGTTGAGTTAAGGACAGTTTAATAGGACAGAAAAGGAATGGAAATAATAATAATGGTAATAGTATATACAAAACAAGTGATGCAACCAATGTCCAGCCAGCTCCTGAGCAGTGGTAGCTCCTCTCAGGCAACTCATTCCAGTTTTATTGTTCAGCATGATGTCATATGGTATGGAATATTCCTTTGCCAGTTTGTGTTCTGGTTCTGTCCCTTCCCTCTTCTTGTGGCCCTCCAGCCTCCTCACTGGCAGGGCACTGTGAGAGGATAAGTCCTTCACTTTGTTTAAGTACTGCTCAACAACAAATAAAACATTGGTGTGTTATCAATATTGTTTTTTCTCCTAACCCAAAACACAGCACCATGCCAGCTACTAGAAAGAAAATGAAAATGAATCCCAGCCAAAACCAGGACGCTGTGCCATATGGTTACACAGATACATCATACTTTTCTGATGCACCTATGAGAAGCTTGAGAACTGAAAATCTCAAATGGCCATGTTTACTACTTTACTATATTGAGCTGTCCTTCCACCCAGTTTTTGCAGGCCTACATTAGAGCTTTCACTCACAAAAATAACGGGTCTCTCCCTACACAAGCAAAAATCACCTCCCTAAAAGTCACACATAGGAAGTCACAGACCACCTCCAACTTCAAAGACAGAAAGACATCTCTTATCAAGTAAAAAAAAGTCACTCCAAATCACATTAGAATATGGCTAGAATGTTTCTGGAAAGGAACATTACTTAAACAAGCACTAGGTGTGACAGCAAGCTGAGGTTTTTATTCACTGCTTCCCACAAAGACAAACGCATCTGCTGTCACCAAAGTTAAAACCATATGCACGCATTACCTACAAAGGGCATGATTTCCCAAGGATGATGAGTGCCTAAAACTCTGCATGAAAGAGATTCAATATTTTTTCAAGTTCTCTATTTGAAAAAAACATATATCCAAATCTCTGAGAGGCAAAAGAATGTTACTGCATAAGATACGACAGCTGTGATTGTGCCTTATGAAATAAGAAAAATGGCATTCAGCCTTTCCCAGCTACTGGTTTCACATCAAAATGCGAATTTTGATGTGAAATTAATTTCCTTTTTATGTTTGGAGAGAAAAGTGAAAAAGCCTACATGCATTGCTCTTACAAACATCTGACAAAACCTGGGTCCTCACTCCTTGAAAATTCAGTGACTTTTTCAGTATGTGATCTCATCAGTAAGGAATAAAACTCAGGACGTTTGCTGCAATCACAGTAATGAAATGACAGTAACTGCAAAAAGCATACTTGTTTCTATACCTTATTAAAGTCCAAATCCAGAGCTGACATACCACAGTAAGCTCTTGACAAGAAATGAAATTGCAAGGATGCACTAGCCAAGGAACCATCCATGTTTGCTTCATTATCCCAGGAATGATGGCTGTCATGAGTAGATCACTTTGTTCTCTCATCAAACTGAGAGTGGCACTGGGATGCCTTGCTCCATTTCTGGAAGACCTGCAGACTGGGAATACCTGCAAGTTGAGCTGAGAAAATATTATATGTTACAAAGGTGGAAAAGTGTCATGGTTTTATGATTTTTGGTTATCGGTATTCCACATCATAACATCATGTAGTACACTGGGAGTTAAAGTGTTCCAGGTACCTGTCCCCTGAAGAGAAGAAGAACTGCGTTCCCCAGAAGACTGTTAGCTGTGTTGTTATCATTTCTGCTCAGGAGGAACAGATATAAGGCCTTGGTAAGCCATCTGACTGGCTCTTCTTCATCAGTCTCTCTCCCTGCTGCTCGACCAGACTGCGCATCTCACCTCAGCATTATGGTGAGGCCTATCCAGCTTTTGGACAATCTCTTTCTCCCTCATTATATTTGATTTATTAGCTTCAATTCTAATTATATTGTATTATAGTGTGTTCTCTTGAATTCTGATACTACATTTAGTAAATTAGTTTGTTTCTCCTCAGATCACTGTTTTTAATTATTTTGAGGTCCCCGGAGGCGTGGATTTTGCAAAATCCCTCTGCCCTGCTAGTCACGGAACCGGGCCGAACCAGCCCATAAACCATCAACAAAAAGACACTTCTGTAACTTTTCAAAGAAGATATTTGTACTTTATCAGAAAAAAGTGTAATGTAATGCATTATTCTGAGGAGATTTACTTCAGAAGCACGCAAGAAACTGCTATTGCAACTGTATCTCTGGGCCGACAGGCTCAGGGTCAGGATGGAGGAGTAGGATGTTTCTTTCACCATTCATCAAGACCTGCTTATGCTTCACAGAACTGGAACCATCCATCACCCTGCTTCTAAATGCAAGTCCACAGACAACATATTGTTAAAAGTAAAAATAGTATTTAGCCGAGAGTTCATAAAAAAACTTCTTCCTTGTAACACTTGTTCATAATTCAAGAAAATGAAGAAAAGGCCTAAAATTAACTTGCCACTTAATGTTAAGACATTGTGATGGGTAATGAGTTCAAAATTGGCTCAGATGAATTGACATGAAATAGTTCTCACCTTGATCTACCCTTTTAAATACAGGTGTGTCTTCAGCGTTAGAATCCTCCTGTAGCCAGCCAATGGAGAAAGGGACGTTGAGACTGATTCGTGCCATCATAAAACAAGTGAAATGAAATTCTTTCTGAAGGTGCGTGTCTTTCTTTATCAAGTAGCAGATTCTAGATGACTTTCTTAAGCTGGACAATTAATTTTGCACAGAAATTGTTTTGCTTTCTAAACCTAGTCCTAGAAGGATGCATTAGCCATTAGATAGTAGGAAGTTACAGGCAGCTTTCCAATAAACTGAGGTGGTACTTGAAAAAGAAGAATTTTAAAATACTTTCAAAGTTTCTTCTGTGTAGCTCATTAGGTTGAGAAGCACTTATATTTATATTAATGTGGGGTTTTTTGTTTTTCCTATGGGTACCCTAAGGTGTCTGCCTTACAGTTGCGCTGTAGTCTTAAATCACCTGATCATCTTGTATGATGAAATGAGTAGCTTGGTAGACAAGGAGAGAGCTTTGGAAATGAGCTACCTTTACTTTGGTGAGGCTTTCAACACCATCTCCATTAGGATTCCCATAGAGAAGCTGATAATTATGAACTGAATTTACAGACAGTGAGGTAGATTGAAAACTGTCTGAATAGCACAGTTTAGAGGGTGATGACTGTCAGTGGGTGCCATTTTTTCTGCTTGGAGGAATTCAGTGACTCACCCTTGTTTCATCTGCACTTCCATGTCAGATGGCATTCTGTCAGACTGCCCCTCTGCTGCCATCTGTCACACGGCAACAAAATGTAATGGAATATTGGTGGGAAGATTCACACTGCCGTACCATCAACAGCTGCCTCTGACACCATGAGCCAACATGACAAAATAGGAGGCATTACTCTTGAAGCGGCCTTTGTATTTAAGCTTCTTAAGGCCTGCTAATAGCTGTTATAGTAGCGAGGTGTGAGTCATTTCCCAGTTATACAGAAAGTAAAACACAAAAATTCACCCAGCATAGCCTTCTGCAAAGAGCTCCCTTTTGAATTTGTTAGAAGAACAAAAACTGTGTACACAGGTAAAACTCACAGAGGTTTCCAGCAGACCTATTTAAGACAAAGCAAGTGATACCAACTGAAGATGGCCAGATCATAAGCTAAGTGCAAGCTGCTTCCACAAATCCTCTGAGTAGCCATTATAACTTCCCCAGAAGCGTAATTTCAAAGTGCTGTTCTTTCTGCTATCAGTTATGGGCAAAAGGTCATTTTGCACATCATGTTGCTACCATGAGTGAAAAAGCCTCAAGGGAAGTTCTCACCTAGAAATCATTAAAAATCAATGAAAGCATTAAATATCGAATCAGACTAGCACTAGCTGAATCCAGAGAAGCTTTAATTCAGCTTTGCCTGTTTCCCTACTTACCGTCTTATACGGGTTCTTTATACATATGACGCCCTGAAAGTAATACCTCCTATTTATTTCCTTGGAAACTATAGTAGATGTAGAGAGCACAATAACACCAAGTGATAGAGGAAATTCTCAGCTAGAAAACACTATTTTTCAACACAGTCACCACCATGATCTGTGCATTTTTGCCAGCCATGAACAAGAGCGTGTATGCTGCGCTAGTTAAAATCTACACCAGCAGAGGTGACCCACTGTTGCTGCTGCCACTGCAGAAACACACCACCCACCACCTCACAGTGTTCGCATCCACTCTTAGGTCTCCATAAGTATTCACCAAGTGCCGATGAATGTTAATGGTGCAATTTCTTTCTGCGTGGAGGAATTCAATGACACATCTCTGTTTCATTTACACTCCCATGTCAGATGCCATTCAGTCAGACTGCCCTTCTGCTGCTGTCTGTCACACAGGAACAAAATGTGATGGAATATTGGTGGAAAGGTTCAGCCTCTACTGTCATACCACCAGCATGTGCTTATGATGTCGTGGCCCAGTGTAATAAAATAGGAGGCACTACTTTCAGAGCAGCCCTCATAGGTTTACCTATAGAGATTCCATGGGAAAGACATCACCTAATAATTTGGTTCCTCAGTATTTTCATCAGTGTATTATTGTTTGCAATTTTCTTTAGAAATCACACATAATACCTCGCTGTATATGTATGATGTCTTATCATTTGAGCTGCAGATTCATTAAGCCATTGCTCCTATGCCAAGAAACAGCTACCACACTTTACGTACTTTTTTAACCCTGCATACATTGTGTAGCTACAAAACACACCAACAACTCATGTCTAATCCCTTGGCTGAGATTTGACAAAATGAACAACTCAGAACTCAGGGAACTCTGTAGTATGTTCCCCAAGGAAGCTAATATGTTGCTAACGAACATCACGTTATAAGATCTTGATCTCAGGTTGAGAGACACAGAAACAACTATTACAAGACCATATTAATTACCTTCATTTTAACTGCAGTGTCATCACTGTCAGTAGTAATATACAATACAGCAACTGTAAAACATCTTCCATCTAGTAAGTTCTTTCTTTTTTGCATTCTTTCTAGTAAACTTTTTTTTAACATTGCGTTATCTTAGTTGGTACGTAGATGGTATTTCATTCTGGCAGACAATCTCATTCATTAGAACATATTTCTTACTTGAATTTTATCCAGTAATATTGCCATCCACCGAAGATTTTTGGATCTGTCATCTATTATTCACCAAGTGTTAACTACTCTCCATTGATGGGAGTCAACAGGAGAAAGTATCCATTGAATATTACACACATCATCCTAAGACAAAATTAAAATTAAAACAAAAACAGAGAAAGAAGAAGGAAAGAAAGTCCAAGGCACATAAAGAAAAAAACTCACAAAAGTAGACAACACTCTTCATTGCCATTTATCTTGAATCTTTTGAATCTAAAATATTACAACAGAAACCATTTGTTTTGTGAATGGGACTGGGTAGAAGTTAAATACATGCACCGCTTGAAAATACTTGCAGTGCTACTCAGTTGATATTACTTTCTGTGTTTCTGTGATCTGAAGCCTCTGGTATTGCCTCCCAGACTGTAACCTCTAACTTGAAGTGTATACGTCTTCCTTGGCATTCTACTTAATGTGAATATAGCCCTTAGGATTTCCAGATTCCATTTGATGAATGTAACTAGGATATTGACATATGACTGTCCTACTAATGTAAGGCCACCTGACAAAGTGCTAGGAATATGTAGACACATTTTCAAGTGCTAAATGCCTGGGTAGCTGGATTCCATTACCAATTATCTTGCCAGGACACTTTTCCTATGAGGCAGATACGAACAAGCTGGTGAGAAGAGGCGACATTATTCACCTCTGAGTTTATGAGTCTCAGTATATACACTTTTCATGTCATAAAACTCCAGAAGTACTTATACAAACACATATAGTGATATGAAACTCAGCTAATTTCTAGTTTTATAGCGAGAGTAAATATAATGGGATGCAAATGACTTACTATATGCAGTGACTGAATCATGAAAACAGCTGCTCAGGACTCTAACTCATTAAAGAGTCATCTCTATGGGAAATTGAGCAGGCTGAAAAGTAAGCTGCCAGGAAATCAGGAACTAGGTCCCTGAACAGTGAGATTTACAAAGAAACAGAGAGCCTTAGCAGAAGCCTCCTGTCCCTCTGACAGCACCAGGCAGCAGCATGCCATCAAAACTGAGAAGCAAGCAGACAAGTCAGTTTCTCCCAAGAGCAGAGACAGAAATCAGTGTGTTCCCGTCAAAACATTTCATCAGATTCAGAATATGTTTTTCTTACGGATTTTTTTCCATGATTCTTCCTAAAGTGTCAGGCTATTAATAAATTTCCCAACTGTGCCTTCAGGGTCTTCATGACAGCAAAATCCAAAAAGTCGTTATTGTAGTTATTCCTTTTTCTCCTGTTTTCATCCTTCCTTTCTGGATTTTGATGTTGAAAGAACACCACTCTATGTAAAATGATTCATTAATATTAATCAGAAGAAATACATGGTGAAGGAGAGCGCAGTTAATGATTGCTTAGAGAAGGTTCTATTTTATGTGAAAATTATTTTATTATAAGTTGTTAAAACTACAATTAATTTTCATAAATACTATCAAGATGTGTTGACTTTGCAGTTTTTCATTAGAGAACAAGGAATAGAGACTGGGAAGAGTGTCTATTCAATGTCAAAATGTGGGGTTTTTTGCTGAGAAACAAAATTTTAATATATATAGTCTCATGAAAATGCAGTGGTATCCAATACTTAGAACAATCCTGAAAATGTTCTTGACTTTTTACTGGTGGAAAAAGGGACATATAGCTAATTACATGACAAGTAACTTGACCATTTTGTTGCATTATAATTAAATAGCTAGGTCCTCAAGAATGCTCTCTGAATTACAGAAGTACTGAGGCTAAGGGCCTAGAATCCCCTCACAGTCCATGACCATCCTAAAAACACAATAATAATTGCAATAATATTTTACTGTGGAAATAATTAAGACACTTGGGAGCTTCTTTCATATGTTTCATAAGTAAGCTCCAAATATTTATGACTGAGTTGAATAATCAATGTGAGTTGATAAACATCTTCCTTTCCCTACATTTCCAAACATCGGGATAGAGATAAATTAAGACATTGGCCAACAATATCTTGCAAACAGTTCAGAGGACAAGACAAAAAAGTTTAATTTGAAGTTATATTTTTGGTATTGACTGCAGGGACCATCACACGGCTCCACTGCAAAGACAAGAATTAGTGGATTACACTTCCTTCTAAAAAGTGAACCAAAAGAAAATTTTCATCATTCTGGAAAAGGCAAAACAGTATCAAAAAGAAACAGAACAAAGCAGCAGAAAATATACAGAGTTGTATTTTCAATTGCCTTAAAAGAGTGCTCTTTTGGAAATCTCAAGTAGTAGATGAAAAGAGCTAAACAGCAGGAGACTTTTTTTTACCCAGTCTACTACTATTCAAAGTCAAATTATGAGCCATCAAGCCATGTTGCAGGTACAATTAGTGTGCAAATACTCTCCCCATGCAACTTCCACAGCCTTACTAAGGGTAAGTCCTTTTTATTACTGCACATGGAAAACAATGGTCGTTTACATTGTCGCACAAAATAACCCTGTTCTTACTGAGGAATTAACCTGAATAAAGTACATATAGTGGTGTACAGCTAGAAGGGAAAGACACATCAAATGCTTAATTAGAAAGAGGTATATTACTAAAGCTATTCCCAGTGAATAAACTTGGAAAAAAATCTGTTTATAGATGGCATGGTAATTATTCCTTGACCAGAAAATAGGAAGCATTTCTAGCAGCAATTTCCACGAAGATTCATAATTTCATTGTCTGCTGACAGAAAATAATGAAAGAATAAAGAAGAGTTCACAATTTATGGTATGTTTATTAAGATTTAAAATTGGCAGAAAGAGAGAAAAAATACAGAGGTAAAGAGAAGGAATGAAATGCATGGATGAGTTTAAGGAAAATGTAATAAGAAGGACAACTCTCTGTTTGTTACGCTACTGTAAAGAGATAACTCTCAGGCATCCAGGCTAAAAATACATTTACACTGCCACAGAACATGCAAGCTACACTCGTATTTTGAAAACTCCATTTTTTTTATTTCATACAACTCATTTTGAAAGCCAAAATGTAATTCCTATGCCATACACAATTTTCCCAGAGCAGTAAGGGAATATTAAGGAAAGGCTCACACTTGCATGGGTGTTTTATTGCTTATTAGGTTTTTTTCCAGTTTAATAACTGCAAATCATCTTTCAGAAATTTCAGCATTGCAAAGTCATCTTATAAATCCTTCATTATCTATCAGTTAAAATCTTATACTGATTAGACACGTGGTAGAAGCACAAATGCAGGCAGTTCAAATAAGTTTAGCTCATCTCAAATCAGTAAATTCAAGTTCACAAGGTCACCTGACCTTAGAATAAGATGACTGAAGAGGGATGACCTTAGAATAGGATTATTTTTTTATGGTTACTTCCAAGTACAGAAGTAGAATAGAATAGAGCAGTTCAGTTGGAAAGGATCTTCAAAGATATCTAGCACAGCTGCCTGACCTCTTCAGAGTTAACCGGAAGTTAAAACATACTAGTGAGGACATTGTCCTAACACCTCCTGAGCACTGACGGTCATGGAGCATCAACCATCTCTCTTGGAATCCTGCTACATTATTGGACCACCCTGAAGATTAAAACAAAAAACAAACAAACAAACAAACAAAAAACCAAAAAAACCCATGTTCCTAATGCCCAGTCTGAACCAGCAGCTCTTTGTCTACTTGGCTCCCAGTCTGTGCCTCTGTCCAGCATTACTCCATCCCATATACTGATAGTATGGTATTTGAAAAGATGCCAGATAGGACATAGCATACTAGGACTGTTTACATTTTGCACGCAGTCCCTCTTACTGTCCTGAGAAGAAACTTGGAAGCTGGGTTAAGCAGTCAAATCTAGGAATTCTATCTAAATTCAGATTGGCTCCCAAAACTGTTTGCTCCAGATGTAAATCAAAATCCTTCTACTCCCTGCTGCTGTCAAATCTCCCATTAGCTGTCAAAATGTACTGAGGGAGAAAATACTTTTGAACATGAAGTGAGTGATATTTATCCATCATATTCTCACAGAATATAATAGGAAACAAGTGCACAATAAACATCATCAATTTCTGATTATAGTCCTAGTTCTGCCACTACATGAGGTACTTCTCATATAATTATGTGTGATCCATCTGATTAATGCAGCAAATAAACAAGTAAATAAAAGCATGGAGAAAAATGCCTTATTGCTTCAGACATTTTTGCATGTTTGAGCTAGCCTAAACAAATACATTTTTCATTCAGTATTCTGACTGTAAGAACTGGTAATTTCCTATCCTTAGAATTTAAGAATTGGAAAAAAAAAGTCTTTACAGAAGCATAATTTCATGCAGATCTTTCTTTTCAGGAACTGAATACAGCATGAAACATTAAAACCATTGAGCTACTTAGATCATCTTAATCTACAAGAATTGAAGGAAACAACTTCTTGATTCCAAATTCATTCTGCCAAGCCTCACCAGAGTTGAATTCTTCATCCAGAAGCTGATCAGCAGAACTCTTAACTAAACTGTTTCTATTATATTTATTTTTTGTTTATATTTTACCAGAAGAAATGAAAATGAATGAAGGAAAAAACAAACCACAAAAAAAAAACCAAAACAAAACATAACCATCTTTGCTTTTTGAAGCTTTAGAATCAAGTTAAATTAATAACCAGAGTTGAATTTTCCCTGTGTAAAAAGAAGCACTTGCGAAAACACACTGCAGAATTTCACAGTTCTGGAGAAGTCATTTATTTTTCCTAAGGCACTACTAGATATTTATAAAATCACTTCAAGCAAGAAAATTCTTATCATTTAGGATTTAGCTTTAGATATACTCTTAACCAGTGACAATTTGGAGCTCTATGTACCAACACTTCAAGTTTTAGTAGTACAAAAGCATTATATTTCTGTGTTTCTGGAGTCATTTTGCATTCAAATACAGCAATACAAGACCGGAAAGCAAGCAAGCAGAGACAGATTTTGCAGGCTTATAGTCTTTATTGCCAACTTTGTCCAACACGACTTCTGCAGGGAACGATACGTATGATGATGAACAGTTTTAATGGCACGTTAGCATCTCTACCCATATGTCCTGCCCAAAGTGTTCAGAAGCTGACCTACCATTCAATTAAAAGACAAATTTTCTTTCAATTTCTGAATGGTAAAAAACATTCGCAAGGACAGCGCTGCACAGTAGCTACACAACAAAGCACAGCGTGGATATCGTAGCTTGTTTCAAATTTTCTGTTAAAATTAAGTTCAGCAATATTGTGCATTGCCTCTTTCATGCGCATCTTACCTAGAAACGGTCCTTTCCCTCCTTAGATTTATACTCTGTGGTTCATTTAAGAATTTTATTATCCATAAGAGTAAGTTCTATTTCTTAACTAAACAACAAAGTTATCTCAATTCTTACTGAAATTCCCAGAGAATCATAGACAAATGTAGTTAAACATATAGCAGAGTATGCATCCAAGTACATTAAAAGCTATCTTACATTTGCAAGCATACTTTTGGTTATGTGATTCCCTGCTTATCTGCTCTAATAGTGGTAAAATGCATCTCTATACTCAATTCACATCATCTGTATAAAAGAACAAGATGATTCACAATACATTCTTCAGGTTTGAGTGATGACCCAGTTCAAGGGGACAGGAAAATATCAGTGATGTGTAATCAGATTTGCATGCATACTTTAAAGAGGTGCTTTTAGGATTAGAAAGAGTTTCAGAATCATGCAATGTAGTAATACAAAGATGAACTAAGTTTGTATGTCGAACATACATAGCAATAATGGAAAGGAAAGCAGGATCAGCCTCTGGAAGTAGTTAATATAATAGGGTTAGATTCAAATAAGCAGGTACCATTTTTATAAAACTGATCATTAAACATGCACTGAATGTGAAGCAAGTGGTGTCTGAATAATATAACATGTAATAAAATGTTAATTACATATTATATATTGTTGTTAAATTCAAACCCACCAATATTTAAATGTGGTGTTAATGCGCACTGATAGGAAGGACAAATAACTATTATTCTATAAACTGTTATTATAGTAAAAATTCCAAAAACTGATAAAATATATCCTCTTAAAACTGTTATGAGTAAAGGTTATATCTAAAATTATACTTTTCAAGAACAAAGTAACAAATGGATTTTGGTCTAAAAGCACGATACAGATGGCTTATGAGGACCATCTGATCACCATGGTGAAGCTTTTCATGCTTCTACAGTCTGTGAAGGTAGATCAGTTTTATTTTAGCAACAACTTTTCAAACTTTGGAAAAATAAAATTTCTATTGAAAGACTAGTAGACCACAAATAATCCTGCACCATGGTTAATTGTCTTACTGAAATTAAAAAGAACTCAGCATAGGCAAAGAGAAAAACATGCCTCTGGTAACCAGTTAATATAAACCTTGCACACGTGCAGGGCATTGTATGACATTATCAGTGCTCCGAAGACTGTTGGGGTTTTTTTCATAAGCCAGGTTCCACAGCCAGTTCACACCTTGCATAGTGCAATGTAGGAGAGAGAGAAAATTGCCAAGATGATGAGATCCAGCTATGACAGCAGGTTGCAGAGGTTTCTCCCAGGAAAAAACAAGACATAAGAAGAGATTCCCTTTTTGCAGAAAAATAGAGTGATTTGAACAATGCTAGTAATAAATACCTCATTTTGGTTTGCTTGTTGGTTGAAACAAAATCCAAGTGTAAAAATTTGTAAAAAGCATTAAAATGTTAGTTTAACAGAAATGACTGTTCTCATAATGATAAAATTTGTGCTAGAATTTCCCAGCTAATTCATCTTGTTATTGTGATATTTTATTTTATCTTGGAGTATTATTTAGTGATAGAATTCAAATTGCTTTTAATAAAACATCACAGAGGATGACTAATTAGTTGACTGATTATAAATACATAAGAACTGCTTTGCCAATTAATAAAAGCCATGGGAAAATTTTGTCTCAGTAGGCTTATTTTAAAAATCTGAAGCCATAAATGGCTTAGTACAATTAATAATAGCTTTCTGCAGCCAGTCCACATAAAAATAATAATAATTAAATGAATAAATAAATAGAGTTAAAAAACATAGCACCTCTCAGTACCTCAAAGACACACAGAGACTCTAAAGATAAGCCAGAAGAAGAGATCCACTGGTAAGTATGGTATTTTCACTGTTATCTGTAGAATGAGCAGCATACTGCATATAGTCACAAGATCATTTACTGAAAGATGTATTTCTGTAAAGCAGAAGACAGAGTGCTGAGACAGATTGACAGCTGGTCTGTGCAATTCCAGTATGAACAGAAATTGTGTATTTTGACAGGAATTTAGGTACACTTCTATGCTGATAAATTTGAAGTGTTCAGAAAGAAAAGTTGTCATTAAACAATATTCCCAAAAGGCATTTTCCCTTACTTTTTGCAAGCTTTCACACCTCTGGTCTGTAATGTGAGCTAAATGAGGCAGTCCAACCAAAACTTACATAGTGATTGATAAAAGAATGGCAAACATGATACTTCAGATTTAGGAAAGCCAAGCCAGACTTCAAGTTCAGTAACACCAAGCTCTGTACAGAATAGGACTTGATAAATATGTCCCATTATTAGTGTGTTTTATTTATATAAAATAACTGCATCATGACCACTTTGAAAATTATGGGAAAAAGATAACTATAATGCAACAGAAAAATGTGGTCTGAAAAGACATTACTTTCAACAAAGGACAGTAAATTTGTTCACACACCATACATTTGATTTTGAGGGCTGTAAGAAGACATTACTGAGAAGCTTTGAAAATGAGTTTTCAAAAGTGGAAGCATAAACGTAATATTGGAATTTAGGTTTTTGACTTCAAATAGACCAGAAATTTAGAGGATTAGTCAAGCTGAAGTTCAGAAACTCAAGCCTTGTACATGGAAATAGAAGCACAGTACACAACTGTAGCATGTAAGAGTGTGGCGTAGGTTCAGCTACTCAGGCAAAATACTGGAGTTATTCAGTATCAACCATTTGGTGCATGACCATTTTATTTGCCATCATCAGTTTAGATTACAGAAATAAAAATACCTTGTCTCCTCATCAGCACAGTCCACAGGAAACATTTTATAGTTAGAATAACCAACTTAATTATATTCTGTGCTAAAGTCACTTCCCTAGTTCCCTTAAAATATGAGCTAAATCATGCTATAGTTTTATTCACCCATGCTTCATCTGGACAACACAGTTCTTCACAAACTGCACAGGACCAGTCTTGTGGCATGGATGTGAGCTCTACTTATCAACAGCTTCTGCATATCACAGCTGTTCCTCTCAGCTTCTGAGTGAGCCTCTTTTCTTACTCAGATACAAATAAATCTTCATATAATGTAAATCTCCAAACACATTTAAGCAAGCCCTATACAAGGTTCTGCTTAGCTTTCTAAATATTAACAAATGGGTATCTACTGAAATCTTCCATAATCTCTTTCAGTTTCTTAAATGTTTTAATGAAATTAACATTTCAGTCATATTTGTGTGTGTAATAGGCTTCAAAGGTAACAGTTTTGGGCACAGTTATACTAAACTCATCATTCAAATTCTAAGATTTCTATATCAAAGTAATCGTTGAACTGATTCTTTACCTGTTCTGGCAGAAATAACACTAAAATTTCAGCTTTACTATGATCTACCTTTTAATCTCCTAACAAACATTCCTGTAAAAATGCATTTTGTCATGGCCTGAAATTTATGAATCTGTTTGTTTGAGTTTTGTAGCCCCCATCATTTTAAAACCACTGATAACCTGTGGAATAAAATTTGGAATATGACAAAGCTATATTAGGAGGGCTACTCTGAAAGTAGTGTCTCCTATATTATTATGTTGGCCCACAAAGTCAGAGGTAGATGGTGGTGGTACGGCTGTAGAGGTTGAACCTTCCCACCAATATTTCATTACATTTTCTTGCTGTGCAATGGATGACAGCAGAGGAGCAGCTTGACAGAATGGTGTCTGACATGGAAGTATCGCCAAGTGGTACTGTTCAGCTCAACAAGCTCCTGAACAATAATTAAATCTTGATTTTTCATTTCCTCCCAAACACCAGGAAACACAATAAAACAAAACAAACCCCACATATAGATCCACATGCTACCTGCAAATTTACATGCACAACTCCTAAATTATTTTGCTTTGATTCCCTCATTTTATTGTAACATTTTGGATTCACTTTACCAATAGTAGAACCAGGATATCATCAGTTATCAGCAATTTCATCTGGTTTGTCACTGACTGATTATAGCTTTTCCTATAGTCTCCCCATTTTATACCTGAAGAAGTTCAGATTTTTGTTCTATGTTACTGTATTTACATTTTAAAGAGATTTTTTTTTAAAATTATTTATTACACAATTCAAAAAGAAAACCAAAAACTGTCTGATACCTTTGTCTGCAGATTTGATTTTCCTAGTGTCTGAAATCTAACTTTACAATTCTCAAAGGAAAAATATCAGTACATTAAGGAAAGCCCTAAACATTATTCTGAGTAGATGTTCCATAAATATCAATGCTGGCATTTAAAATGCAGTTTCCTGTGTACATACAGAAGTTGAACTGGCTATTTTGAACTATTATTGAGAAAATTTAAAATTTTGCTGTAAAGAATAGTTCCTTAGATCCATTGTGTTCCCATCAGTGATGCATGATTTAACAGCAACCTCCATTTTGCTTTTGCGTCATTGAGTAGTTTGGGAAAAGTCATAGTCACTCCTCACACAACTTTTTATTTTGAAATACCTATTTAGACATTCAGGCCATACCAAGTGTACTCTAATTGACTTTTAAGTAGAGCACAGGGAAACAGCCAAAAGGACCAGAACATGTATAATAAATACTTCATAGGTTTATCTATTTACCTAGTGAAGTCATATATGTTCTAAAATAAAATGCATGGTCTATTTTTGTAAATATTTAAGAAACCAATGATAAAAGTTAGGAGACACATATTACTATTTCTCTTTCTCACTCTGTTCCCAAGTGCCAGAACATGAAATTTAGAGAGCTTTGGAAAAAAGGCTATGGTAAATATACACAGATTGAGAATGTAGTTTCCCTGGCAACGAAAAGATCCGAGAACAACTCATTCCTTCAGGTTGCAATTCAGTTTATGAGCTTCCACATCTGCTTGCATAGGAATGAGGCACCTGGGATTACATTTCTAGAATGATGAGTGAGAAATTAGAGAACAATAGACATCACAGAGCTAATTTTGTGCTGTAATGGAAATGAGTCCTCTGATGTTCATTGTCATAGACCACCCAGAACATCTGAGGACACTAGGATTCATGTCCTGATTAAGCATCCAGCCTTTTACCTACTTACCTTGGCAGGAGCCAAGAGCTCTGAGAAAAACAAAGAGGATGCTATCCTGCTTTGCACTAATAAGAGTTAATAGACTATTTTGTTAAACAAAGCATATGCATTCCTTCCTACGAAGAAAGAATACAAACCAGAGGAAGGAGGAAATATAGCAAGTCAGTTGGTGATTAGGCACTTCTCTTTGCTATTTCAAAGAACAACAGGTGCAAAAAAAAAAAAAACTAATTTGCTGAACAATTTCACTTAACTTTCAACATGTGCAGAGTTACTTCTACTCTGCAGGCTTGAATTGAGGGAATTTACAGTGCTAGGATAATTTTACTTCCTAATGTCTTCTCTTTAAATACCTGGTGTTTGCATTTATTCACTATATGCAAACAATTTGTATGGATGCCATCACTCCATATGGCCTATTTTATTCAGCCCATCATCCACAGGCAAACAGCAACGCCTAGGCTGCAATTAGTACATCTGAGAAGTAAGTGGGCTTTCAAAACTTGTATTCAACACCTTTTACTCAGTAGCCATATGGTACTATACCAGTTCAACTGACTGAAATTGTTTGTGTCATTGTTACAAAGATTATTACATAGGTCACTCTGAAAGTAATGCCTCCTATTTATTTCCATGGAAATTACATCTGATACAAAGAGCACAACAACACTGTTTGATAGAGCAAATTCTCAGCTATAAGACATTATCTATCTACCTAGTCATCACCATGAACAAGGACTTGCATGTCATGCTCGTAAAAATCTGCACATGCAGAGGTGAGCCCACTGTCACTACTACCCACTGCTACACTGTGCTCACACCCACTGTTTGGTCTCTATATGTGTTCACCAAGTGTCAAGGAATGTCAGTGGGTGTCATTTTTCCTGCATGGAGGAATTCAGTGACACACCTTTGCTTCATACACACTTCCATGTCAGAAGTCATTTTGTCAGACTGCCCTTCTGCTGCCATTTGTCATGAGGCAAAAAGTGGAATGGAATATTAGTGGGAAGGTTTAACCTCTACTGCCATACCACCAACATTTGCCTCTGATGTTGTGGGCCAACATCATAAAATAGGAGGCATTTCTTTTGGAGCAGCACTTGTATTACAGCTGAATTTCGTGGATAAAACAATGTCTAAAGTTTTGTTCCTGTTTTTTGTTGTTGTTATCCTTTTTGTTTTGTACTGTTTCTAAGAGCTTCTAATATTCTCTCATGAGTTAAAGTGAATGCATGAATGAATGCAATATTGCTTCTTTACCCACTAAACATGTTCCATTTCTGTCAAAATATCCTTGTTGCCTTGTTGTAGATTTCTAATGCTTAAAACTGTGCTGTAAATTAACATATAACTGGAATAATCCATAGAATCTGTCTTGTGAAGAAAGTCACCAGTACTTGTGCTTGCTATGGAGTGGTTCTTTTCAATCTATAAGATAACATTTTTCTAATAGATTTTTAAACACAAGGCTCAGGAGTATTCAAGAAAGCATAGGAAATATTTATTTACTATCTCCTGTAGAACTACAGTATCTATTTTTCTAACATAGCCATCAAGACACTCCATCAAACAGGGAAAGAGAAAAAAAAAAAGCATCAGTTTTACAGTCTGATTTAAGGTTGTTGTGAATTTAATTCAATAGCATTCCATCAGTTACAGTTTTTCACCTTTTGTATACTTGGACCTAATGAAAAGTTCAAACTTTTCGAAGAGTATTAAATGCATTCAGCATTTAAGCGTCAATAACCAGATAATTTTCAGGTGAAGTTCTTCTCTTAAATCTCTCATGTGAGCACTTCATCTGTGACCCCTCTTACCACTGTACGTGACTGTATTTGTAGGAGATTGATACTGTGCTTCTTTTCATGCAGCAAATACAGGTGGAACATTTTCCACAAAGACGTGTAGCATATTCACCTGAAGGTGAACACAAAGGGGTCTTTCTTTCCATATTCATTAACACAAGTTAAACTCATGTAATCAAAAGTGTAGCTTCCTATTACACAGACTGCACATCAGATTTAAGAGAACCAAGCAAAAAGATCTTACATATATTTTGAAAAGTCAAGTACTTCACATTGTACAGCAAATTTCCCTGTATCTTTTCAGATTTTCAGTCTCCAGGACCTATTTCACAGCACAGTGTAACTCATGACAGTCTGTGGGGAAAGCTGTTAAATCCAAAATGCTGCATTTAAACTGGCTCCTAAGAAACATGTTTCAACAAAAGCAGAATGTGAAGTGGAAATAAATCCTGCATTTTAGTTCATTTTTTTAAATCTCTCACTTGCCTGTGTTCAACTATCAGTCTTTCTGGAGGTTTCATCCTCCCAGCAACTTAGAAGCAGATCCTTGTTTCGCTGTATCACCACCTACTGTGAGAAAACCTTCCGTCAGATATCCTTTATTATCTTCCACAGATCCACACTGTAAACTACACTTCTTTATACTGTGCAAGACAAGTAACTAAATTGTAATCCTCGTAATTTCTACAGCAGAACAAAGCTACAAATGTGCAGGCATTCCTGCTAAAGTATCTTTCAATCCAGAAAATCCAAATTTGCTCTGTTAGCCCTTCCAAAAAAGCAGACCCCAAAAGTTTGCAGCCTCCCACACTGAGCCTTCTTACCCACCTGCCACTTAATTACTATTTTATGCGCTATAGTTATGTAAATTTGATCAATAGCAAAATTTAACATCACTGTTCTTTATTTTTCTTCTTTGTAAATCCCACTTCTGAGCTATGCTTTCCACAAATGTAGACAAAATGTAGACATGCCTGGATGCATGTGTCAAGACGCATAGAAAAATAATCTTGAAAGACTACATGAAAAAAAAGTCTGCAACTCAGTGCATTGACTTCTCATCAAATCTGAAACAGAAACTGGGAAACATGGATTGAGAAGAACTGTTCAGAGCTTAATTTGATTATACTAATTAATCCGAAATAAAATATTATTGGCACCAGCAGTAAAGAGAATAAATATTAGTAAGAGCACCAATTGTCAGTTTCATAGAACATTAGACATATAGCCACACAATTGCCTGGGGAACACCAAGGGCTAAACCGAAGGTGGGAAGAATTAAAAGGTATTAGAAAATCAAAAGCATTAGGATGGCAAGATGTTTTCTCTAGGTGTTTCTTTGCTAGTAGGGAAAGCATCCCATGTCCCTCGACCTTGGAAGTAAGCCATATATGAATACAGTTGGAACAAAAATAATATACAGTCCTGCTCCAAGCTGCATTTATCAAACACTGGGCTGCTCTGCGGGGACTCTAAACAACCCTGATCAAAAAGGTTTGCTTAACTTTATAGTGCCTTTCCTCCTGACTCTTCAGTAATTTCCCCCTATTGCCCCATCTCATTCCAAATACAGAGCTAACCTCTGTTAAACACTTCCATACTGGCCCCAGTTCTGCTGAATTTCTGTCACAGTCTGCTATTTATTATAAGATTGCCCTCTTAATTTCGGTGTTGGCTATTAATTCTGTTAAGCAAACACCCTACATACACTTTGTTCTGTATGGTATCCTGCTATTTTCGTGTCACTACATTGTTAGTAGTGCCATAGGTCAAGGTGGGCCATCTGCATATGCATCATTCTCAATTTGTAATTTGTAGCGGTCTGAAACTTCTCATGTTATCTTGTTAGTGGTGCCGCAGGTCAAGGTTAGCCATCTGCATGCAAACCCTAATTCATAAATCCACTGAGTATCTGAATTTTAGAAGCCAATAAAGACATGCATTTCAGTTTCAAGGCATATCCCTCCATATGCATCCCTTGAAAATTGGGACTTAAAGGTCAAAAATGCAGGAGATGTTTGTGAAAAATATTTACTTATTGATAAGTGGGTGTTTAGGACATCATTAATAGACTTCTGCAGGTGATGTCAACAGATTTAGCACCTCACTGTTGCTACTCCGGCTATTTTTTATCTTCCAAAAGATCGAGCTTCTTTCATCTTGTCAAAAAAGTATTTCCAGTTTCCTTCTTAAATGCAACTTCCTTTAGTTATACCTAGTACAAAGATCCATCTAATGCAAAAATCCATTCACATTCTTTTGAATAGGGAACGTGCCAAGAATTGTTGTTTTGCAACATTTAGATCTAAATGTTGTGGTGGTTGCTAATATTTTGGCACCTATAGCATGATTTAGCGGTGAGCTAGCTGCCTTCAAATTGTCTTAAACTCATTTCATTCAGCTGCAGATAACTTTTTTAATCACAAACTGAAAATGTTATTCCTATTATTTACAAGGCAGACTTATCTAGGTGCAGACGCCATACCTGCCAAAATCTATGCAAGCTGCCATAACAGCTAGAATTGTTGCAGTAAGATTTTACATTTGAGTAGACAAATTTCTTCTTCCAAAGTGTATCTTCAGCTTCTTCAATGTACTTTTTGCTTGGGTTTCAAGTTGTGGGATAACATTAGAACCCCTTCTTTGGCAAGTCTTTTCAGTCCTTGTTACTCAGGAAAGTTCAAGGTGCAGCAAATGAACTCCATCACATAAACAATTATGAAGAACATGAATGTTCTAGACCTCTTATCAGTCACAAGGTTCTTGAACACTCAAACACACAGTATCTGACATAAGATCTTACTTTCCAAGAATGCCAAATCTAGAACATTCTCACTACTGAATACAATTTTCCAGAACACATGGAGATCAAGAAAAGAGGGGAAAATCCTTCACCTCAGAAGACTGCATCTCAGGCTCTGAAGGGACATTTTCTTGTAGTTATTTCCTTGTTGGTGGATATCATTTATACACACTTATTAGATGCCTTCCCTCCACTCTCACTCTCACTCTCCTCCCAGATATTTCTTGTACCTCTGCATACCTTAAGAAGTATTTTTTTATTTTCCTAACATGGTGAATTACATAAACATTTGCATGTTTATTGTACTGTAATACTGTTTGTCTTCTGTTGTTAAATAAGGTTGTGGCTTGGCAGCTGGAGGGAACCTGCATTTTAGCTTTGCAGAACTGCTGCACAGTATAGGGTTAAAATCCCTATAGAAGGAGGAAACAGCAACTTCCTTGAGATTAGCTGAGCAAAAGTAACCAAAAGTTTGAGAGAATAGACTGAGGAAGCACGGAGAGAGAAGAAAGGACAGACAGTGTCAGTCTAATCATAGAATCATACCATAGAAGGGCTTTGGTTGGAAGGGACCTCAAGGATCATCAAGCTCCAATCCTCCTTCCGCAGGCAGGGCTGCCAAACTCCATATTTAATACTGGACCAAGTAAGTTCATGTAACACCAGCAAAAAAAATTTAGAAGCTCATATCAAAAGTGATAAATACCAATTTACAGCCATGAAGACAAATCTGCAACATCACACTACACACATAGATAATCATCTCTAGTGTCTGTAGAGTAGCCTCTTGTGTCTGCCATTAAAATGTTTTGCTTTGAGCTCTACATAGATCAGCTTCCATAAGTTTTCATTGTGGAGGCTTCCTTGCAGTGAGTGGAGTTTTACTTTATAGATTCATAAAGAGCATGCCTAGTAAATACCAACATCTTTACACATTTCTGGGTCCTTCCAGCTAAAAGCACTGCTCATGATTCAGTGAGATCAATTACTACTGTAAGCACCACTAAGTTAGGAAAACTCACCACATCACACACAGAAAACGAGCCTCTGATACTGGATTCAACTCTAAATACTTTGTCTGAAATCCAAAGAATAAATAATATTATTGTTTTACACTTGCTCTTATACTGCCATCATAGAAGAAAGTCATATTTATTTACACACTGTGTTCATCATTTCCCACATCTTATACAATCCAAGCAGTTCTGTGTTTTGGGTTATGAATACAGTTAAAAGCTTTTTCAACAGAAACTACACGCTCCTATACTATAAAGCCCTAAGGAGAACTTTTGAGAACGCAGATGGTAAATTTAAAAACTGCTCCATTATTACTATTTTTAACTATCTGGCCAAATGGTCCCTGTCATGGCTATTAATCAAGGTAGGAACAACTGCACAGTATAATTACATGAGGGTCAGTACAGGTGAAATTTTTTCTTTATTATTATTTTTGTTTCAAATTCTGCAAGTGGTAATCACATAGCATGTATCACTGTCTAATTAAGCGATTTTAGGGACTTGGGAGCATCCCAGCCTTAGGGAAGGGAATTAGAAGACCAAATGATTTATTTTGTGGTTCATCACTATGCATACTGCTTTCAGTGCATCTCTACGAAAAAATGCAAAATCCAACTTTAATGGAAAAGTATATCTAAAATAATTTCTAAAGGGACAAGAATACTATTCAGATCAACTGAAGCAAAATCTAAAATAAGACCTGAAACCTTAAACTTCACTCAGGTACTGGTTTGAAGCAATCTATTAGTGGCAACCTCTCCAAAAGAAAATAACATCATACTAAAAGGCAAACATGAAAATATGTAACAGAAAAATCATATGAGAGAAAATTGAGTTATGTGTAGCTACTTTTGCAATAAAAACATTGCCTAAAACATATTGCATTAGTAAAGAAAAACTAGAAAAATCCACAGAAAGGTACTGATAAACTAATTCAAGGAATCTCACTGTTCTCAGAAATCTTTGAGATCTCTTTATTAAGAAAGTTACTTGGTCCCTCATTGGTACTGCTAGATATCTTTCTTCTTAAATATAAAAGTCATAGAAATACTTTTCCTTCCTTTTTGTGAAACACAAACTATGCCCATTACTGATCAGAATGCACTTTTTGTTCCTAAACTCTTCATACAAAGTGGTTTAAAAACTGTTTCAGAAAAAAACATGAACAATATTCCAAATACCCTAGGTGATTTATTAGCTTTGCTATCCAAAGTTAATCAAATTAGGAAGACAAAACATTTTCGCTGTGGAAGATATTAATGGCTGTATTTTTTTCTTGTGTATATAAATATACTGCCTATTAGAAATCTCTTTTTTACTCAGATATATTTCAGTCATAACACAGTATAGAAGTTCTTTCCGGGAGTGAAACTGCGTTTTCACTTTAAGTTCGATCCCAGGCACTGGTGCTGGTGGGGGACTTCAATTATCCAGATATTTGCTGGACAAGCAACATGGCCAGGCACGCGCGGTCCAGACGGTTCCTGCAATGTGTTGAAGACAACTTTCTGATGCAGGTGGTGGAGGAACCGACGAGGGGAGGGGTGTTACTGGACCTTATTCTCACTAATAAGGAAGGGCTTGTTAAGGAAGTAAAGGCTGGGGGCAGCTTGGGTTGTAGTGACCACGAGATGGTGGAGTTCAAGATCTTGAGTGGAAGAAGCAAAGCAAAAAGTAGGATTGCTACCCTGGACTTTAGGAGAGCCAACTTTGATCTCTTCCGGGACCTACTTGGAGCTATCCCATGGGCTAGGGTGTTAGAAGGTAAGGGGGCCTGTGAGAGCTGGTCAGCATTTAAACAGCTCTTCTTCCAAGATCAGGATCGGTGAGTCCCTGTGAGCAAGAAATTGGGAAAGGGTGGCAGGAGACCTGTGTGGATGCGCAAACTCAAAGGGAAGAAGAAGGTCCATGAAATGTGGAAAAAGAGTCTGACCACTTGGGAAGAATATAGAAATGTTGTCAGGGCCTGCAGGGATGCAACGAGGAAGGCTAAAGCCCGCCTGGAATTGAACCTGGCAAAGGTGATAAAGGATAATAAAAAAGGCTTTTTTAAGTATGTTAACAGTAAAAGGAAGACTAGGGAGAATGTGGGTCCCCTGCTAAGTGAGGGGGGCGTTGTGGTAACGGGGGATGCTGAGAAGGCGGAGATACTGAACGCCTTCTTTGCTTCTGTCTTCAGTGAAAAAGCTCTCCCTCAGGAATCCCAGACCCTGGAGGTTACTGAGAGGGTCTGGGGAATGGAAGACTTCCCTTTAGTCAGGGAAGAGGCGGTCCGAGAGCGCCTAGGCAACACCAATGTTCATAAATCCATGGGACCCGATGGGGTGCATCCACGGGTGCTGAGGGAGCTGGCAGAGGTGATTGCTGAACCGCTCCCTATCATCTTGGAGAGGTCTTGGAGGATGGGGGAGGTGCCTGAAGACTGGAGGATAGCCAATGTCACTCCGGTCTTCCAAAAGGGCAAGAAGGAAGATCCAGGTAATTACAGGCCAGTCAGCCTCACCTCTGTCCCTGGAAAGGTGATGGAACAGCTTGTGCTGGATGCCATCTCCAGACAATTGGAAGAAAAGGAGGTTATCAGGAGTAGCCAGCACGGGTTCACCATGCTGAAGGGAGGTCGTGCTCGACCAACTTGGTAGCCTTCTATGATGTCGTCACTGGCTGGGTGGATGGGGGGAGAGCAGTGGATGTAGCCTACCTTGATTTCAGCAAGGCGTTTGATACTGTCTCCCACGACATCCTTATAACAAAGCTGAGGAAGTGTGGGATAGATGAGTGGACAGTGAGGTGGGTTGAGACCTGGCTGAGTGGCAGAGCACAGCGGGTCGTCGTTGGCGGTGCAGAGTCTGGTTGGAGACCTGTAAGTAGCAGTGCTCCTCAGGGGTCGGTGCTGGGTCCGGTCTTGTTCAACATCTTCATCAATGACCTTGATGAGGGGATAGTGGCCACCCTCAGCAAATTTGCTGATGATACGAAGTTGGGAGGATTGGCTGACACGCCTGAAGGCTGTGCTGCCATTCAGCGAGACCTGGACAGGCTGGAGAGCTGGGCGGTAAGAAACCAGATGAGGTTTAACAAAAGCAAGTGTAGAGTCTTGCACCTAGGGAGGAATAATTGCATGCAGCGGTACAGGTTGGGGGATGACCTGCTGGAGAGGAGCTCTGCAGAGAGGGACCTGGGTGTCCTGGTGGACGACAGGTTGGCCATGAGCCAGCAGTGTGCCCTTGTGGCCAAAAAGGCCAATGGCATTCTGGGCTGCATTAAAAAGAGCGTGGCCAGCAGGTCGAGGGAGGTGATCCTCCCCCTCTACTCTGCCCTGGTAAGGCCTCATCTGGAGTACTGTGTCCAGTTCTGGGCTCCCCAGTACAAAAAAGACAGGGATCTCTTGGAAAGAGTCCAGCGGAGGGCCACAAAGATGGTGAAGGGCCTGGAGCATCTCCCCTATGAAGAAAGGCTAAGTGAACTGGGTCTGTTTAGCCTTGAGAAAAGAAGACTGAGAGGGGACCTGATCCAGGTCTATAAATATCTAAGGTGTGGGGGGCAAAGTGGCGAGGCCAGACTCTTTTCAGCAGTGTGTGGAGACAGGACAAGGGGAAACGGCCAGAAACTGGAGCATAGGAAGTTCCGCACCAATGTGCGCAAGAACTTCTTTACGGTGAGGGTGACGGAGCACTGGAACAGGCTGCCCAGGGAGGTTGTGGAGTCTCCTTCTCTGGAGATATTCAAGACCTGCCTGGACGCCCACCTGTGCGACCTGGTGTAGGGAACCTGCTTTGGCAGGGGGGTTGGACTCAATGATCTCTGGAGGTCCCTTCCAACCCCTATGATTCTGTGATTCTGTGATTCTTATGCATAGGTATATTACACACATATACAATTACATATATATATATATTTAATATATATGTATATTACATTTATTATTAAATATATGTATTACATATTATTACGTATATAGGATATATATATATGTAATATACTTATTGAGCAGGAATGTAAACTGTGACACTTTAACCACTTTACCTCGGGACAAATGATCTAGATTGCCTCTCTTTTACATGGATTTGCTTGTAACAATATTGCTAGCAACAGAATTTCTAAGAATGTTCATAGAAACTTGAAATTTGAAATTTGACTCTCATTAATGTAGCAAACAAACCTGAAACTTGAATATTGAGTGAAATGAATATTCATGTACTCACTCATTTCTCTACTAGCCAGAAAAGCTGTCCCAAAATTCATTTATTTATCTTATTCGTAGTTTCTCTTCTAGACAATGAACCAAGATTTTTGCCATCCCACTTATTGAAAAAGTGATTTTACATCTGGATGAATGTAAATTGTAATTGTCATTACATCGTTTTTGTAGGATTAAGGTCAATGTTATATATTTAGCAATATTTTATTTGCTCTACAAGAACACTTACTGATTTCTGATTTCTTATGTGCTCCATGTTTCCACAAAGCTTTTATTAGGTACACCATGGGCAAAGGAAACTTGCAGTGCATTTGTTTCATTAGATCAGTAACTAGTTCAGTGGCAGAATTACACTCAATGAGAGAATAGGGTGTATCAATGTCAAATCATTAGACAGGAAACAAGCCTGAAGACACCTAGAGATAATCTACTGCACAGCATCCAAATAATTGCTCTGTTCAGGAGAGTTATTTGACAATTCTTTATAGAACAGTTGCTGAAAACTACCCAAAGTTAATAAGCAGAGCAAACACCAGCCATTCTTCCACGGGCTTTTTTTTGTTTATTTGTTGTTTTCCCTACTCTGCAGACAAAGAAAAAGAAGCTACAGCCTTCCAGGTGGACTGGATGGCATGCAAATTGAAAACATCTACTTAACACAGTTTCCTAGGCACAAACATTGTTAATTTTACATGTAGTAGGAATCTGTAGGAAAGTAGCAGAAAGGGCTCTTACTTATTAACTCTGGCAAATTTCTTGTTTTATAGAAAGACAGATTTAGATCCATAAAGCATGCAAAACAGAATTAACCTTCTCTGTCCAGGCAGCACTTTAACTTCCCCGAATGAAGTGGATTTCTTTAATTTTGCTTCATTATTTTAGCAGGTAGGTCTGAGCTGAAGCAAAGTTGGAATTCTTTCCTTTGTCTTAATGATTTTTTTCCAAAAAAAGCTTTCAACATTAAAAAAAAAAAGGGGAGNCAAGTCTGATTCTCTCTTTCTACGGGGAAGTGATTCACATAATAGCTTGATAGGAATAGGAACAAAAATATGTAGGTGAGATTCAGACTGGTTTCATCTACTGCCAAGAATTATTAGGATCTTCATTTTCTACCTCTCAGGAAACTTTCTGGCTCATCTTTACTGGTAACATTGTTAAATATTATGTGAGCATCTGATCAATAAGCATCTGGACATCCAAGTCTCCCACTTCCTTAAGAGATCTTCTAACCATCAAACTATGTCATACTCATTTTTACCATTCAGAAATAAGCATCTTATGAAACGGGGTAAAAATCTAATAGGACAGGTTGAAAGAACAGCACTGTACTGTAAAAGCAACATAGCACAGACAAACAGAAGTATCCTTGGAGTCAGGATATTCTTTTACAATTAGGTATATTGCTGCCTACAGAAGGAGAAATAAATTAAATCTCCCATATCCTAGAAGCAATGCTGCAATTTCCCAGAATTAGCTAGAAGTGGCAGTAGGTGCCTAAAGATGTTTTTCCTCATACTCAAAACCATTTGGCAAATTTAATCATATCTTGCATTTAACTCTAGGATGAGAGAAAACTCATCCTTGCAGCACCACCATTTAGCACAGCACAGTTGAACACATTCATTCTAGATCTTGACAAGAATTATGACTGAGATGGGAGCCTTTTGCTTACTCTGCAATGTCTATAGCACCCCAAAGAAGTCAAATGGAGATTCAGGTATCTCAGAATCCATCCTAGACGTTGCACAGCCAACAAAGGATAAAAAGTTCTCAGATATCCATTAGCTGACAATAAGCAATGGAGCAGAGCCTAGGAATGTGCCTACGCAACCCACTACATGCAACAAGTTATCTTTAACCAGACTGAGTTGTGGCAAAAAATGATGGTGGCTCTAGCAACATATTTCCAGTTGTCCAGTCCTCCAAGTTGCCTATATTCAATGGCAGCAAAAGCACTTGAGAAAACTTGTTTTTTTTCTGCCTCATGGCATGTAAACACTTTCTGTGTGAAAATTACAGCTGCAGTCAGTCAGAACATACGAGCCATAGACCAAATTCTCAAGGTTTCTTTGCAGGTTCCATTTCCTATAGAAGGCTCATATTCTGAAGGAGGCTCATCCCCTCCTTGTTTCAAAGATTTCAACAGATTAAGTCAATCAGAAAAAAAAAAATAATAATCAAAACAAACAATATTATTCACGAAATAACTGGTTCTATTCCAAATGAATATTTTTCCATATTTTTGTCATAGTATAATTTCAAGCTGTTCGTAAGGCATCTTTATAAATACTCCCATTGGGCATTGCATAACTGAATGTAATTAGCATTAAAAGAAGAACAGTGAAATAATCAAGCCACACACTCTTCTAGAAAGAAAAATATTTGGATTGCCTTGATTTTGAAGAAATGCATTTTGCTTATTCCCTCTTCTCACCATGCGTATGTTTAAACAGCAGCATTCAAACATGACAAGAACCATGAGAGTATTCTGTTGCTACCAAAATGACTAATTCTAGAGATCTATGTTTAGTGATGACAAAGTATTTAGAAGTGGGAATAGTAGTTCCATGTAGATAAAAACTGCATAAGGTTATTAATTAATTATTAAGGTTATTAATAATTATTAAATATTATTAATTATTAAGAGGACCTGATCCAGGTCTATAAATATCTAAGGTGTGGGGGGAAAAGTGGCGAGGCCAGACTCTTTTCAGCAGTGTGTGGAGACAAGACAAGGGGAAACGGCCAGAAACTGGAGCATAGGAAGTTCCGCGCCAATGTGCACAAGAACTTCTTTACGGTGAGGGTGATGGAGCACTGGAACAGGCTGCCCAGGGAGGTTGTGGAGTCTCCTTCTCTGGAGATATTCAAGACCTGCCTGGACGCCCACCTGTGCGACCTGGTGTAGGGAACCTGCTTTGGCAGGGGGGTTGGACTCGATGATCTCTGGAGGTCCCTTCCAACCCCTAAGATTCTGTGATTCTGTGATTCTGTAATTCTCCGTCTTGCAACATGTACATCACTGCCCACCTGTAAAAGCATAATGTCTTACACAATGAATAATGGATGCAAAAATATAACGCATTACTTACGCTGCTATGAATTTTCAGAAATTTGTATTTAGATCATAGCACGGCAGTATTTTAACATTGTTGTGACTGCACAGGATTTGACCTTCTATCCTAGTTTTAATTCTGTAATATCAGATATACTTTTGTATAACTAATTAAAGCTTGTTGTCAGTATAACTCATAAAGGTAAATAACTTTTATCAGTATAAGAAATAAATACTAAATGAAATAAAATGCTTTCTAATTTCTTTCCTGCCTTGTCTACAGTAAGATATATGGCATCCATCTTTTTCTGTGGGATAGTTAACCTAAAATTCAAACTAAAAGTCCAGACCTAAAATGTAATGTCGAATCTACTACACATTTTTGTGCTCAACAAAATATCAAATTAATTTCAATTTAGAATTCATTTAGAAAACCTATTTTTTAGACACTCTGAAGTGAGCAATTGAAACAACTTTTTATCCTCCCAAAACTATCATTTCATATTTACAGTAAGTTCATGAAAAGCTTCAGAAACATTCTAAATCACTTCTCAGTTTGCAAAGGATTATTCCTCTATTTGTTAGTCTTTGTCCTCATATAACCCATCTTTTTTAATATGTAGTGTTATGAATAGTCAAAGGAAACACCATATGCAAAAGCTGTTCAAACTAAAAAAAGAATGTTCTCACTCTACCTAACAGGAAGTTCCAGCACTTTCTGGAACAAACTGTTGCTTATATATAATATGACATTACATTCAGAAGACTTTAAATTTGTCCACATTTAAGTTATATATATATAAGTTATTGATTATAATTTTGAAAATTAAAAGTCACATGACATGCAAGTGATTGTTAGGAATAAGCTGTGAAGACCATGTCTGACCCTCCTGTCCACAATATGACAAAATACGGAATGTATGATGTACTAATGTTAGAGAGGATAAAAGCAGGGAAAAAAAAAAAAAGATCATTGACCCTAGGGCCATGAATAGCTTTCTGATTGCTACAAAATAGTGCTTTGTAATGGCACCTGTTTGATAACTAGTATGGAAAAAGCACGAAAGAGTAATACCTTCTGAAATTCATACTGGTTTTCCACTGCCACATTAAGAGAGATTTTTAAACCTTCTAAAAGCATTTTCTATGTTCTTCAGTAGGTGGCTGTAAAGAAGGTGAATATGGTTCAGAAACAGATTCCAAAATCATTCTGAAAATTGTTTATAATTTTCATTAAACTGTGACCATTACACTGACTGTCCCCAATGCATATTAATATTGTACTGATAGAAGTCTGAACTGTTTAATGCTGTGGCTCACTCATAGTAGCAAATGTAATGATTGATAGAAAGAGCAAAGAACACAGGCTTTCTAATTTGTGGTAGGCCACCAATACCACTCAGATGCACATATCCTGCACTTTACAGTAAGTAGGTGAAAGTCAACTTCTGATCTTCTAAAAGCTGTGACTGACCAGCAGTTGAAAAACTGCTGTACTGGGGAAAAAAAAAAATGGTACTGTGCAGCAAAATTTAGCAGCAGTCTGTTTGGACAAGAAGAGGTTTCATTCTGTCTGGCAAAAATGTCTTAAGAAGTTGCTGGACTTCAGCTATAGTCTTACCTCATTACAGTAAACCTTACTGTTACAGACCCAGCCAAAAAGGGTGATGTATTCTGACTGCAGTCAGAAGAGCCCAGTAGAAGAAATTTCATGTTGGCCTAGGATATAACATTTACAATCACATGGTTGTCCTTCATCATTCTCCCTAATGTGCTGAAATTTTCTTAAAGTAGTCTTCAGGGCATGTATTTTTCTTCTTGAATTGGGTGTGAGAAGAAAACAACCACCTATATCCATATGGAGTGTTTTAGTATTTTACCTCCATCTTTCATAACTACTTCTCTGCATCAAGTTATCAGTTAAAAACAAGCATACTAAATCTTTTAAATCTTTGCTTTTATACTTTTTTTTTTAATGACATAATGAGCTACCTCTGTGAAAGACTTTAATAGCTAATTCAGATTTAGAGTGACCTAAAACTGACCAAGGTGAAAAGAAGGAGATCTAGTTGATTTCAGCTGCAGAGCTTTGTTCCATAAATTGACTTCGATACTAATCCTAGTATGGAAAAGTCTTTAAAATTATTGCCAATTAAGAGATCTCAAATCAAAACAATGACCAATGTTTCTATGCCTCATCTGTCAACAAGAAAGAAATTCTCTCTCATTTAATGAAACAGCGCACTAATGAGCAGCAAAAGCCTTGCCTAGCAAGACTGTAGACAAAATTATGTATTCATAAACTTTAAAAAAAAAATCTTTGTCATTCAGTGAAGTAGTAGTAGTAGTAACGGAAGTAAAATTCACAGAACTAGACAAATGTTGCTTGGCAGGCAATTCGAGAGTCCAGACTCCTAATCAAAGTGGGTCTATCCCCAACTGAAGTCAGCAGAGGCCTTGAATAACAGTCTTTGAAAAGTTCTAAGAGCAAGATACCAATATCTGTTCCACTGTAGTACTAGTCCATAAGTGCAAATGTTCTTTCCAAGTGTCCAACTTGAACACTCCAAGGTGCAACTTGAGGCTACTGCTTCTTGCTTACATCTGTTTCTAAAGAGGAGAGTTTTCATTCATCACTTATGCCAAACTTTGAAGAAGCTGTGGGATTTTCTTCTCTAGACTAAACAAGCTTACTTACCTCAGCTTCTTCTCCTTGGAATGTGTCTTAGGCTCTAAATGATGGGCTCTTCTCCCCTACGGAAGACCAAAAATTGACAGTGTAGGCCAGGTGTGTCTTCACCACTGATGAGCAGAGATGAATAAATCTCTTCAATTCTACTAGTCATAAGGAAATCCGTTGAGTGTTTTTGACTCTTTCAGATGAGAATGCATTGTTGATGTGTATTAGGCTTGTCGTTTGCAATTATCTGCAGGTCCTTTTCACCAGGGCTGTTTATCATCCAGTGCCTTGTACTAATGCATGGGATTGTTCCATCCCAAGTACAGACCTTTTCATATCTTCTGTGTTTAAATTAACAGTATCTGCAGGCTCAACATGCAAATTTCCCAACATCCCTCTGAACTGAAGTTGTACTCTTTGACGCGTCAGTCATTTCCTCTTATTTGCTGTCCTCCACAGATCTGATATGAGTTCAGTCTGTCTCATGACCCAAGTCAATGCTGAAGATACTAAATAACTTTGGTTTTAGTGCTGAGCCCTAGAGCGCTCTGCTTCCAGCAACCAGATGGATGCTCATGCATTGATTACTACATTTTAAACACAAATATCCTGTCAGTGTTCAGTCCACTTGATTTCCAGTTCATATTTTCTCAACTTCCAAGAGAAAATGCTGTGGCAGATGGTCTAACTAAAATTAAGGTATGTGGCACGTCCCTCTCTTTCTGCTTCCCCTTCCTCATTTCATTGTAGAAAGCAATTACGTCAAGCATGATTTAGCCTTCATAAATCCATGCTGACTACTCCTGACGGTCTGTTTGCTCAACCAGCCAAAATTTAGACAGATATTAAAAGGATGTGAAACTACTTTATGCAGAAGCTTACTACTAAAAGCAGGATGAATTTGCCATTCATTGACAAAGTGTGGACAATTCAGACAGGTTCTAAACACTAAGGACAGATATCTAAACCGTGAAATATGTAATGGACTTGTGGTATGTGGCTATTAATACAGAATTGTTAAAATGTATATCACCTGAGAGAATACTTTAATGCTAATTAAGTTTTATAGCACACTATAATTCTAATGACTCATGGCTCAGTTACAAGGAAGAGCATTTGCTAACACAGGCATTTACTCATGCTAATTCCATTGCCCATCTTAGAATCAGAGATCATTTATCACTACTATTAATTACAAGTCTGATTCTCTCTTTCTACCCTAAAACTCTCACTTAAAACACAGTTTCATACATGTTGCTGTATGAAAGGAATGTTTTTCAGATAAACATCCCCACTGAAATTCCTAGATAAAATCATCTAGTCCATACGATTGTGCACATTCTTCTGCAGCCAAAGCTATTTCGTTTTAAGCTAGAAGATATTCTCTATAAGGCTACTGCTTCCCCTGTAAAACTGATGTTAATGAGTAACAATTAGAAAGCAGATGTTCTAGTACAACTTTTAGTAAACTTCCTGACTTTACAATCAAAACTTGCTAGCTTATGTATCTCCATGGGCTGTTCCAGAGATTTTGTATTGATTTCATACTGCAAGCCCTCTATCATTTTCATTTTCTGCTCTGATCCACAGTAGATATTGAATACAGTCAGGACTACATCATCAGACAGATCTCTGTGGTAAACTGAGATACTGAGTTTTTTGAAAACATCTTAACTATTACCTTGATTATGCTACGTACGTCTCTACAGCCCATTGGTATATCTCTCTGACAGCTGACTGAAGAGGAAAGAAGTCACAGAATTAAAGCAACTGCCAACACTAACAGAAAGCTTTACGAAATAGATTCTGGAAGCCTAGCAAAGCAGGAAATTATATTTCAGAATCATTTGTACACTTGATTTCTAAAATGCATCATAATTAACCATTAAATAACCTTTTAATTTTTTTAATGAGGAAAATTTTCTGTCTCTAAATTTGATAATTCCTTTACAAAATCCAGAAATAGCATTTTTCTAATCATCTTTAATTACAATTTAAAAATATAGTTTCACTGAGCTAGACTTTGGCAATCCATTTAGAGTAGTGTTATAACATGCCACTCCGAACAGGATGTGAAACAAAATTAACATAGGAGTGGAGGGATAAAGAGTAACAAATAAAATCTGAGTAAGAGTTGCGATGAAAAGAATTAAGATAGGAAATCACCCAGAGCTGGAAAAGGCATTTCAAATTTTTATACTCTTTCAAAGTCATGCAAATGACTAAAACCTAAGTGAAAGAGCAAAGAGGAAATAGTTTCACTGGTTTTAGGTGAATACAGTCTCTAGCAAAGAGCTGTACGCTGCAATTTACTCTGGAGAAAATTGCCTGCCAAACTGTGTGTATTCTAACATTTGATTAAAGTAATGTGCAAAACATTCTATATCAGTTATTAGTCTGACAATTACTATTTAGACAGTTAGGTTTACATTTCTGTTACCTTTAGCGAAGTCCTAATTACACTGGGATATCAGAAAGATAACAGAAATTACCATTAAGAATTCAGCTGTGATGGTAACAGTGTTTAGAAATTTAGACAATAATAATGCAACCATTTGTCTTACTGATGCTAGCACACATCTTTAATATAATTGCTGCCATTTAAATGAGTCATCAACATTTGGTTATTAAATTTTCTATTCAAGCAATAAAAAGACACTACACAAATAAATACTTTCATTTCATATTTTCCAATGGAGAAGGACATGGATAGCTACTCTGAACCAGATTCTCAAACTGAACACATGCTTTTGGATATTTTTTCCCCAGTTGATGGAAGTAACATCCATATCTCAGTCTTCCTCTCTTCTCTCAGACCTCTCACCAAAGAATTCAGAAATCAGGTGGAAAAACTAACGAGAAAAAATATATTTCTTCTACACCTTTCAATAAAACAGGTATATTCCACTGTAAGAGACAGTGGAAAAAGGGGTGTAACCTGCGTTTCATGGAAGAGATAACCTTCCACAGTATTACTCTGCCTTGCTCTCCCACACTTTACAAGAGACAAGGATACATAAGAAGGTTTTGTATCACCTCTCATTCAATTAGATTTGAAAATTTTCCTACAGTTAATACCACTCATTCACTTCTCAACTGAAATGCACTTATTTGAATTCAAAAGAATTACTGTCATTCAGTAGATATTTCTTTCTTAGTCTGGATGAGGAGCTACGAGATATGGTTTAGTAGGTTGTGGTAGCAATGGGAATGGGAGGACAGTTGGACTAGATGATCTTGCAGGTCATTTCCAACCTTGTGATTCTATGATTCTATGATTCTATGATTCTTTAGAACAACTGCAAGTTGTACCTGCATAGGCCTATGAATTTTGTTTCAGAAAAAATGTGCTCTAGTCACACTAAACTTTTTCACACCTCATGGCCATACAAAGGACTTGCATATTTATTTGGTAAAAATGGCTTTATAAACTTGTTAGCTGGGATTACTTAAACTTTCAAATTAATTGCAAGTATGACTGACATAAGGACCTGGACTATTTAATCTTCTGTTCCACTATTAGACTTTTACAAAAACTGCTCTTCCCCAAGCTAGCAAAATTCACGTACCTATTTTTTTTTTAGAGTATAATGGTTAGATGGACCAGGACAAGGCATTCTTACTTCTCACCAGTATGTATTTTATTGCAATTCTATCCTGTGAATCCAGGTAAGCACATGGAGAGGCTGAAAATGCTGGGACTGTTTAGCCCGGAAGAGCGAAAGCTCAGCAAGGATCTTATCAATGTTTCTAAATATCTGAAGAGAGGATGTTAGGGAGCTGGAGCCAGTCTGTTCTCAGTGGTGTGTTGTGACAGAACAAAAGGCAATGGGTACAAACGGAAGTCCATGAAATTTCCATCTGAATATAGGAAAGCACTTTTTTACTATGAGGGTGTTCAAACAATGGAACAGTTATTTATCTGTTCTTCTTTATGGAAAATCTTAGAAAACAGCTGTCCAAACTCTAGCTCACAATTCAAACCACAACGTAGCTGGCATTTTGACATGGAAAAAAGTAATTTTAGAACAAAGTGATCAAAATCAATCTCTATTCTCTCTATTTCAGAATAAATCATGATCTGTTGTCTCAAAATATACACCATCGAATCATTTAGTAAATTTTTGTAAATAGTAGCTTATCATTTTGAGTCCTTAGTTTCTAAGTAATGCATTATATTTCATGATGGCAGATTAAAATTTGAAGACACTTTGGTCATTTAATAAACTTCTTTCTACCCATAAATCTTTGTCAACTTAAGACAAACAACTTCACAGATACTCCTTAATACATTAATATATTCCAATTCCAGCATCTAAAGTAAATTCCTGTGCTTCCAATTTCTGCTCTCTTACCTCAGCAGGCAGTACAAATTCAAATTACCTAAAAGATAAAAATAAATTTTATCTAAACCCTATAATATGTTTCACCTAATATATCAAAAATAAATGAGCTTTAAATACATATGATATTAAGGAAAGCATCTAGGCCTATTACACTTAAGAGGAGAAGTGCCAGCTGTTATTTATCCTCCTGTTTTTAATTCAATATAGAGGCACAGTCAAATATTTACACATAATTGAAAGGAGATTGCTTCAATGCTGTAGCAAAAAAGCATCATGCAGGGGAGATGGTATACTTTTTTTAGACTATAAGCAAGCACATAAAAGCATTTTGAAGTAGTGACCTAATACTTGACTGTTTTCATATTTATAAAACATAGTGCAGCTGAAGCTCTTGTGTCATCTCTCACATGGATGCATTCTCATGTGAGGGTATCATACCTAATTCATTAAAAACAAAACAAACGAAAGCTATAACAAAAATTCAAAGCTACTGACTTGCTAGGTGACTAACAAGTGATCTTAGGTATACTTGCATTTAGGAGTCTTACTTTATAGATCTGACATTTAATTAAGACAGTTTATTACCATTATTTTATGTAAAACAAAATAGCTATAATATTTACTAATATACAATTGCCTATGTGCACATGGATTCATACTCAAATATGCAGTCAGAAAATTAAGCACAAATGTGCTCAGCAATTTCAGAAAATCAGCTATAGTATACCTCAGTCTTTCAGAAAAATGAACATTTAAGCATCCCAAGTGCCATAGTGATGAAGTTCTACATTTTCTCACTCTTAGATAGCTGGTTAGTGAAAGCGTGTTTTGAAGGCAACTCAAAAAATCAATCCAGTTGCCTCACTTCAAAATCATAATAAGTATTATATTGAAACTCAATGTGAGAAGAAAAAAAGATAAATTAAAGATAAATTAATGTATGTCACTACCGAAAATGCTGTACAAAATTGAGTGAGACTGACACAGTTAAGATTTGCTGTGGCACTTTCTTTTCAGTATGAAGATTTGGGGTTGAAATTAACTGCAATTTCTTGGTACTTAGGTTTCAGTAATTCCTTAATGAAAGAATTTTCCTCTGCCTATTTTATTTAATCAGAACTTTTAAAAGAAAATTTCTATGTATAATTTTTCTACTGTCTACATTAAAAAACAAACAAAACACTTTGTTCCTGAACTTTATAATACACAAGATTTAAAGCAATCAAATCAAATGAAAAAAAGAATTACTTAAGAAACACAAATATAATGTGTGAAATACCACAACATTTACTGGCTATCATAAAGCTTTGTATGTGCACACCTTATTTCTCTTTACCTATACTTGAAAACAGTTAGGTTTACTGTGGTGTACCAACTGCTTAACAGTGACAGAAGGTAATCCATTAGTCCATAAAACCCCATTAAGTCCAATTATGGTTATCATATATTCCACTAACTTTTCTAGTTTTGCTTATGATTCTTTGAAACACATCAACTCTATATTTAAATGAAAGTAAAACTACTAAGTACTACAAATTCATTTTTACTGTCTGGAACAAGGTGAGGGAAGTCCAAGAAAGCAAACTTAAGAACAAAGTTTCTGCAGAGACATATAGATAAGGTAGACACACTATATAATATGGTGCCAGAAAGTCTCTTTGGTCTTGCTGATCAGTCTAATTAGCACTTTATACTAATGTACTAGCAAATAATATAGATGGATAAAAATTCTGTAACATCTGCTTTACATCTTTAAACAGAACATTTTGAAAATAAGGAGAAGAATTCAAATTCCAGGTAAGAATGTACCCTGGGCCATAGATTGCTCAGGTGGACAGAAAGAATTGAATGAAGTGCAAGAGCACTTTTTCTTCGTGTTTAAAATAGAGGCATTACTAGATATTTTAATTTTAATATACATCCTTGTCTTGAATTCAAGTTGCCATAGTAGAAAGATCAGCTAGGAACATGAAAGCTTGCAAGTCTGGGGCTTTATTTCCGAATTCCGTAGGAAAAGAAGAAAAAATTATTTCCAGCATTCAACGTAGAAACTTAATATATAATATTAGAATTTAAAAAAATCCTATCCTCAGCTGAGCAAAAATAGAAAAAAACACCTGGCAAAAATAGAAAAAACACCTGGCAGCTGGTCGTTATGCTTTCCTTGAAATTCGTAATCCTGCAGCAAAATTCATAATCTCTGCAGAAGAAATTAAAATCACCACAGTGTATTCCTACATGGAAATACACCAGTGTATTTCCTACACGGAAATATCTAACAGTACAGTACAGTTAAAGTAGCCTTTCTTAACACACCATCATACACTCCCATCTACGAGGGCTGCTCTGAAAGTAATACCTCCTAATTTATGATGTTGGCCCACAATGACAGAGGCTACTGTTGGTGATATGGCAGCAGAGGTTGAACCTTCCTGCTGATATCCTGTTCCATTATGTTGGCGTGCAACAGATGGCAGCAGAGGGGCAGTCTGAAAAACGGCATCTGACATGGAAGTGCGCATGAAGCAAAGGTGTGTCACTGAATTCTTTCATGCAGAAAAAATGGCTCCACTGACATTCATCTACATTTGCTGAATATTTATGGAGAGAAGTTTCAGCAGTGGCAACAGTGTCAGTGGGCCACAACTGCTGGTGCAGATTATTACATGCTCAACAGGAAGGCTCTTGCTCACTGCAGCAAAAATGCATAACAAATAGTGGTAACACTGTTGAAATGTAGTGTTTTGTAGCTGAGAATTTGCTCTGTCAAATAGCATTATTGTACTCTTTGTATCTGTTATAGTTTCCAAGGAAACAAATAGGGGGCATTACTTTTGGAGTGACCTATATATATATTAATATTCATAGGTCTTTCTGGAGCTTCACATACCTCCTCCTGATAAATGCATATGAGCCTTTATAGGGAGAATTGTGGTACTATGATCTACAGAATGGAAGCAGAAATATCAGAAAGGAACACAAGCATGACTTCCTAAAATGACAGCAGTAGCAACTAATGACAGAAATACATGCTTTAGTATAACCCTTCTGCAGGAGGTACTGGTGTGTTAATCACACTTCCATAAGACACAGATATGCCCACATCATGAAGATACAGAAGCTTAAGGGATACCATTCAAATCACTGATACGTGGACAGCTTGCAGACAGGTTTGCAAACTAAAATACTAGTGCACAGTAATATTCAGTGGGAAATTGGCAGTTAGTCTTTTTCTTTTCAGCTCAGTGATTCACTTCATAAAAAACATGAAATGTGCAGGCTAGATACACCCAAGAATGTTATAGTTGCTTCAAAAATAGTGCACAGGCCTGAAAAACATCTGCATTTAAGTCCTGAAAGAGTTATTAATTTGTGAGCAGGCAGCTTATGTGACAGAGTAAGATATGTCCATGCTGAGTTACGGTTTCTATTTGAATTTTGCTGAATACTAGCCTGAAATTGTCTAAAGAATCTACTATACTGCATTGCAGTCATCCTGCCTGGAAATTCACTGAAGGAGTAAAACTAAGATGCTTCTGGGACCATCAGCCTCACTACTGGCCCACCACCAAGAAACAATTTGCTCTATCATCTGGACTAGTCAGTAGGCAAAATAGAGAAACTAAAATTAGTGGAGTTATTATTTCTTAGCCTCAGCATGCAACACCAGGAAGACATTTGACCCCCATTTTTAAGGTAGAAGGAAAGACCCAGGAAATTAAAGGCAGTGAGCCTCATCTCTGTTCCTGGAAAAATCCTGGAGTAGATCCTCCTGGAAGAGATGTTAAGGTACATGCGAGATAAGGTGATTCAAGACAGCCAGCATGGCTTCACCATGGGCAATTTTTTTAATCAGAGTGGTGAGGAACTGGAACAGGCTGCCCAGAGAAGTTGTAGATGCCCCATCTTTGGAAGGCCAGGTTGAGTGGGGCTCTGGACAGTCTGATCCAGTGAACGTCAACCCTGCCCACAGCAGGAGGGCTGGAATTAAATGGTCTTTCAACCTAAGTCATTCTGTTGTCATTCTATGTCATCATATCTCAAAGCATGACTATTCTGCACCAGGGGCAGACATATGTACAAGTTAAAAGGACCTGAAAGAAAGAGGAACAAAGAGGGCCAATGCCAAAGCTCAAACTTGGAAAAGCAAGTCACGTGAGAGAGCAGCTTCCTCCAAGATTCAAAGTTCAGTTAGTTCAGTTTAAGTTCAGCCAGACGTTTCAATGACTAGGAAACTTCTTTGATAAAACATAGATTTTACCAATATTACGACACTTCAAATAGATTGTACTAGAAATTCAAGAGCCTGAATAGAACATATTTAGTCAATGTGAAGACTGAAGAGCTTGCACACTTGTTTCGGGTGAGGTAGGTGTCAGCAGCCCAGATAAAAATATCAACCCAAAAACGCAAAACATGATAATGTGCTGCAGAGTCCCATATATATCAAAATTGACTGCATTTTTTTCTGAAAAAAATGAGAAAAGATGACATATTTAACATCCAGAAAAATGAAAGATGGAAAATATGCTTGAAATGAAGTGACAGAAACATCCAAGAATGTATTTTCTAGTGCATCAAAGAAAGAAAAGGAAATACTATTTTTATGGTATGACTGACAGACTGAGTTTCTATAACACCAAATTTGATGAAGTAGTAGGGCTAACAGAGGCAGAACTGAACTATGGAGGCTTAAATGAGTAGTGGTGGAAAAGCAGTCTTGGGAGGCCTTGCCACAGAAAATAAGGAACTCAAGGGCATTTGCTTGCATCTATTAAAAGTCTGGATTTCATCATGTCACACAGTTTCTGAAATTTCAGAAACCTTTTTTGACTCACTTTTATCTCCATGTCTAATTTCAATTAATAGTCTCTTCCATAATTCCCTGACTAATGGACCCTCTAACACTTGATTGCAGGCTCAGTTAGGTTCATAATTCTGCATTTCTCCAGCATGCTGTTTTTAGTAAAACTTATAGGATTTACACAGTTCTCCATCATGCCACTGGCACTAGAATCATGCAAAATAAGAGTCTGACTGACAGCCCAACCACTTCAATCAGAGAAAACTGTTCATACACAACAAGGTTTTTGACTAATAGATGAATAATATTTACCTCTTTCTTCCATGCATGACATTATCACAAGCTGCAGTAAAACACAGGAATATCAGTAAGGTTTTATCAGTAAGCATAGCAGGAGGAGGAAAAAAATCCCAAAGCTCTAGACAGTAATCTAGGGAGGACTGAACGCACAGCGTACATTTCATAAAACATCAAACCCAATGGAAGGCAACTAATGGCATAAATAAAGTGTACTGCAACAAAGATTCCACGAATAGAGAAAAGTAGTAAATGAAGGCATTCTGTTCTTGTTCCCATGAGATGAAATCTTGCATTTACAGACTTTCAGCCATTATCCAGAAATACAAGGTCTCTTATTCAGAAATAATGTTCAAAGAAAGCATTCATAACCTAAATAAAATCATCACTTTATTAAATTATAAGACTTTTTTTCACCTGATACACAGAAAATAATAGGGACAAATGAAAATCCCATGAAAATATCTCATCCGCCGATCAAAGAAACTGTAACTGATGAATAATAATTATTTCCTCTACTGCATCAATCTGCAGTCTGTTATATTTTGTCTATCAAGATTCAGGGCTCGAAGATTTCAGCTAGATACATTACACATATGGACCTCCCTTTTTGTTCTAAAGTACAGTGTACTAATGATGCTTATATTACATAATACAATAATGCTGTAGATGTCTCTTTCAAAAAAAAAAAAAGTAACAGTAGATGTCAAGTTAAACATACTTCACATTTATGCTGGATGTGATTTGCTTCATTCAATATCTGTTTTTTTGGATGCAATCCTACAAGAACTTCTAATAAAATCTAAGCTTTTACAAAAATTATTGCCATACCTTCTCATATTTACAGTGCTTGAAAAGTCAATATAAAGTAAAATAAGTTTTTTTTTTTAAATAATATTGGTTACACAGAGAAATTGCTGTTATTTAATTTGAGGGTTAAAGAGATTTTATTTTCCATGGCACCCGTTACCATTTGCACAACAATTCAAAGCAGAAGTCTGTAGAGATGCTAATCAGAACTTCAAGGATTGATATAGCGTCGCTCCTGCACGTTGCTGGCATTTTGATGGATGTCTCCACTTTCTGACATAACAAAATTGTGTTTCCATATTTCACTATTATTAAATCAACAGATGTGTCCACGTAACAGTTTAGAGGAAGAACTTGTTAGAAAGAAGAGCTTATATCCTTGTGTTAGCAGTCCTTTTCTGCTCGAGCAGTTAATTCTGAGTCTTTTTCTGGCTCTGCTTTCTACACTGGAGGGTATAAATAGCCAATTACACTATTTTTTATTTCCACGGTTCTCTAGTAATTGCCATGAGAGAGTATTATTTTAATATTGCACTCCTAATTCTTTGTAACTTGATAATTTGGAGAGCCATATAAGTAGAAACAGGGTTCGCTACAGTATCTGTCATCTTTTTGGTTCTCCATCTGTCTTAGAAGTCATATAAATTGTGAGTAGATAGTATTCTTTTTCCCTTTGTGTTATCAATCAATTCAGACACCAGTACAGTCCGTTTAAGCATGTTTTAAATATAACGATTAATTTCACGGCTTCTGTAGAAGACAAATCCAACTTCTCTCTCATTTTTCTTTATGGCCAAGGGACATAAAAGTTTTCTCATCCTGTTTCACCAATAAAATCAAAGATCCTGTCAGTTTCATTTGATAACAGTCTAATTTATTACTCTTCATGTTTGTAATCTCACGTATGTCAAATAATTTGATTTCACATTCTCATGCTTTTCTCACAAGTAATATATTCAAATTTCAGCATAATAATACAAAAAAAAAAAAACCACCAACAATTTTAAAAGGAAAGAGTTCTCCCAAGAAAGATGAAGAGAAAATAAAAGCAGTTCATGCTTTTTTTTTTTTTTCAAGTACCTGAAATACTTGCAGTGTTTGATGTTTGTGCAGTATCACAGCTGTTCCCATACAGGGTAATGTATAATTTTTCTAGAAGAGGATTGTCAAGGCTGAATGCATAAACCTTGAAGTATTGTTCCCTTAGGTTATAAATTTCTGCAAATCTAAGGCATGAAACTCTTCAGAAGAAAAGGGAAAAAACTCAGAACTGTAAGCTGTATTAGTAGTCAAGGAAACTGTTGTCTGACAGTAGTCCAGCCAGAAATGCAGCCTAGAACTAAACTGTCCAGTAGGAACTTGACACTTCTTAAGTTATGCACTTTGTATCAATGATCTCCAGGTACTAATATCAATGCCAATTAATACTAGAATCACAGAATCATTTAAGACTGGGGAGGACCTCTAAGATCATCTAGACCAATTGTCCACCTACCACCAATCTGTTGGAAATCAAACCACGGTAAAAATGACAGGTCTCTCCAAAAATCAGAAGTCAGAGAGTTATTTGAAAGTAGATCTCTATTTAAAAAGAACCCATCAATCATCCAAGATATGAGGAAACTGAAGGAAGAACAGCCCTTACTCGGCCCAGTTCCAGATTCCCATAGCATCATAGAGAGTACAGAAGCAACTTTGGAAAGTATGACATCCCTGGAGATTTTCTGCTTATTTCAAAGTAGATTTGCTTGGTTTCATTTAAGTCACTTAAAGCTGTTAACCCATTTATTAGTAAGTTTGCTGAGTATGCTACAGTGGACGTAACCTCTGGAAAGCTCCGCTGTCTCGCTCCAATTTATAGGAGGGAGATGAGGTTCTTTTAATGTATGTATACCCGACGTGAGATTAAGAAGCAACGGTTCAAATGTTGGTCCAACCAGTTTATTACAAATCCTAATTAGGGAGATGGGGAAGTGGAGGACGAATACTATTACTAATTCAGGTGATGGGGAAGGGAAGGCGGGCGATAGAAAAGATAGGAAAGAAGCAAGAATTGCATAAAGCGGGGATAGTCACCACCAGGATCCAGCAGAGGTCCCGTTGTTCGATGGTCCGGGGCAGAGGCTCAGGGGAGGAGGGCAGCAGCAGCGTGGCCGGTCTCAGGCAGCAAGACGGTGCAGGTACCGGGTAGGTCCGGGGAGAAGCCGCGGTGCAAGTCCGGGAGAAAGCAGCAGGTCTCCGGTAGCAGGCCCAGGAGAGTCCGTCAGCATGCAGATATTCCATAGGGAGGAATCTGATGGCAGACACCTTTCTTCTTTGGGAGAGAGGAGCAGCAGCAGCATGGCCGGCCTTAGGAAGCAAGGAGGTAGAGCGCAGAGCAAGTCCAGGAGGGAGAGAGGCAGGTCGTGAGGTTTCTCATGTCAGGAACCCTCCTTGTTCTTCATGAGGAATTCTGTTGTCAGAAAACCTCTTTGTTCTTCATGAGGCTTCTGTTGTCAGAAAAACCTAAAAAACATGGTTGTTTGTCCCTTTTTTATCCTTCTTCTTCTGCCTATGTGACATTCCTGGGCGCTTGGGTAAGAGTCATGTGCAGCACCTCCTGAGAGGGCCATCTCCTTCGAGATAAGCCCACACAAAAGAGTGCTTCCCAGCCATTAATCTGCAGCTTATCGCTCTCTCGTTGCCCCTGGCCTTGTCCATCTGTGCTCCTCAGACAAAGGATTTCTCAACCTTTGCCCAGGACTTGCCTGGAGTTGTCCATCAGTGTTCCTCAGCAAACTTTGAGGCAATGGTATAAAAATAATAATCTCTTACATCCGCTTATAAAAATGCTTTGTTTGGCCGGTTGATTGGGCCTTGTGGATAGGGGTTACTGTGTGTAAGGAATACAGCTATCCAAAAGCTTTCTTTCCTAGAGAATGAAGGAAACCTCTCTACTAAGTCAGATACTTCTCACAAATCTACTTGTCTTGGTTTCAGCTGGGCCAGAGTTGATTTTTTTCTCTACAGTGTCTGGTACAGTGCTATGTTTTGGCTTTAGGAGAAAAACAATGTTGATAACACACGAATGATTTAGCTGCTGCTGAGCAGTGCTGCACAGAGCCAAGGACGTTTCAGCTTTTCAGCTTTTCATACTATTCTGCCATCAAAGGGCTGAGGGATACAAGGAGCTGGGAGGTGACAGAACCAGGACAGCTGACACAAATTGGCCAAAGGGATCTTCCATACCATATAACACCATGAAAAAAAAGCTTGAAAAGCAGTGGGGGTGGCAGTCATTGCTTGGGGACTGATTGATGGGGTTGGTGGGTGGTGAGCAACTCCATATGCATCACTTGTTTTGTATACACACACACACACACACACACACACACACACCCCCCAAGGCTGCTCCAAAAGTAATGCCTCCTATTTTATGATGTTGGCTCATGACATCAGGGGCAGATGTTGGTGGTATGGCAGTAGAGGCTGAACCTTTCCACCAGTATTTCATTCCATTTTGTTGTCGTGTGACAGACGGCAGTAGACTGGCAGTCTGACAGAATGGTGTCTGACGCAAAGGTTTGTCACTGACTTCCTCCACGCAGAAAAAATTGCACTCACTGATGTTCGTCAATATTTGCTGACATTTATGGAGACCAAACAATGGATGTGAGCACAGTTAGGCAGCAGATAGATAGTGCATTTCAGCAGTACCAACTGTGGCATGAATGACGAGCCACATTCTGGATGGCCACGCAGGCTCTTGTTCATTGCTGGTGAAATGCATAGTTCATGGCGGTAACTATGCTGAAAAATAGTGTTTAGTAGCTGAAAATCTCCTCTATCAAACAGTGTCATTTTGCCCCTTGCATCTGTTATAGTTTCCATGGAAGTAAATAGGAGGCATTACTTTCAGAGTGAGTTACATGTGTGAATATATATTATCATTACCATTATCTTTTTTTTTTTCCTTCCTTTTCTGTCTTAGCAAGGAATTTTTATCTCAGCTCACGAGTTCTATTTTGTTGGGTTTTTTTTCCAGTTCTGTCCCCCATCCCTCTGGGGCATGAGAGGTGAGCGAACAACTTTGTGGTGCTTATCTACCTGCCAGGTTAAACCACCACTTATAAACTGTTCTTTCTTCATTTATTTCCACTACACAGTATTATCTTTTTCTACCTTCATTTTTCTGATCACAAGAGCAAAGTATAAATGTTTGCAACCTCATACTCACCCTCATTTATCTCTTCTTGTCCTCAGATTACTGAAGATTTGCCAAATCTGCATCAGAACACAGTAGAACTGGCCTCTTTGGGAAGAACTTCACGTGTTTGGTTTTTTTGTTGTTGAAGTTTTTCATGATTATTCTCCTCTATGTGGCAAATATTATTACTGGTAACATCTGTTAACAAAAGTTTTAGGCCATAGCATATTTCCGTGTAACAGAATGCCACTTCTAAGCATGCCAGAAGTGAAGGTGGCATTTTAAGTAACTAAAGTCAAGTTTTACATATAGAATTATACACCTAAAGATTGGTATCTGGCAAGGGATCATAACAACAATTGTCCTCGAGAGACAATTTGTTTTTCTTTCATCAGCTTCCTGTGTATATTCTCTCACTCTAAATTTGTTCATTACACCTCAGAAATTTATCAACTTCATTAACAAAAATGGACACAGCTGAGAAAGAACTGAACAACAAGGTAGACAGACAAGAATCTTGAACAAAGAACAGAACAGAATAAAGGATCAGAAGTGGCAGTGGTCCAAAAGCAAAGAAAAAGATATCCCACCTTTTTTTTTTTTTTTTTTTTTCACAGAAAAGACTAGATACAGATGGAAATAAATAAATTTAAGACCAAGAAGGAACAGTACTGCTTAGGCAAAGAAAATAGTCACTGTGATTCCACAGTGATGAGAGATGACCTGTTCCAAAATGAGGATCCAGAATAAAAGCATCAAGCAAGAAGACAGCGGAGACCGTAGTTTGACAAGTATCTAACATACTCACTTCCTACCAGAGCCCTTTTTCCACAGCTGCAAAGGGACTATGCAGTCATCCTGACAGGACAGAGGATTAAAGAAACCTCTTTCTATAAATAGTGCAGTCAGGATTTGGCTATTTCAGCTTTTGCCATCAATACTTTAAACAGACTTTCTACAGATGATTGGCAGCGCATCCAAGTGCTTTCTAGAGAGTTCTAGCATGCAGAAGGGTATCTGATGTATTATCAGTGTGAACTGTTACAGAACACTGAATATTCACTCAGATCAGGTTCTTGACTCTTCTATCAAGCAGTCCAATAAATTGGATTTTTTTTTTAACTTAGCATATCAGTAAATTGGGACGGGCAAAAATTGAGATGTCAATCCCCTCAGAAAACTGTGATCTTTCAAATGCGCATGTTGATACGTCTGAAATACTGGGTACTACAAGAAAAAGTGCCATAGAAAAGTCTATTAAAAACCAGTCTTTAAAGCAGAATCTACAAATACTGAACTATAAACAAACTCAAAAATGGAACCAACAAAATTATCTATATAGCTTTCTTGATGCACTGTAACTGTTCAAAAAAAGGAAGGGGGTGGCTAACAGTAGAGAGTTAGTCTTCAACAATTTCTTCAGCGTATTTAGACTTCAGGACTGAAACCCAGTCACACGTCATAGATTGAAAGACATTTTTAGTCTCAACCTAACTACGGAATCTTGAAGTTGTTCTAAAGGTGCATTCAGTTATATCATTCTGTGTAATGCTCTGCAAGAAAAAAAATTCTTCTTCTAACTTCATCCCTACAGTTCCTTTGAAAAATGTATCCTTTCTTATTCTTTTTTCCTTTTCTTCATCAGAAGTTGCATTTAACTCCCATTTTCTCTCCCTCAGCAATCACAATTGCATATCAGAAGTACAATTATTTGAAAAGCTCACATGCTGTGACACTTTAAAAGAACGTAGATGAAATGATTTGCCATTTAAAAGACTGAAACAGCTATCAAATATAAAGGGTAAAATCCAACTGTCATTTCTTTTCGAAGTTGTTATTATACCCAGCACGTAAATATCCAGTAGTTCATAGTTGCAGGACAGCCCATTAAAATCACTCAGAAAATTTTTTTGCACCTGGTAATAATCAGTACAGCGTCAGTTCTCAGAGGTGACAAGGAGTAAGGCACATCATTCCTAGAGCTCACCTCTGCTGACTTGACATGATCTGATAGCCTCTATTAATTACTGAATGATGCAATCCCTTTTACATATCAGTCAGCCACCACGTTTCTGCTCCCTAGTAAAATTCTGGTCTGCCCACTAGATTATTTATCAACCTTACTATCAGTTGCTACAATTTTGCATGAAACCTTACACTGGTCGTGTCTGTGACCAAGAACTAAGCACATCCACTCTAAAACATGACTGCTTTCCCTGATATTTATCTAAATCTAAAAGAAGAAAATAATTTCTTTACATTTCTCACCTAACAGGAAGACTATCTTCATCATCAACTGCTGATTAAATGGCTTAAACTTTTGGCAGATATTGCACAGATATTTGAAATTGATTTAGTGCATTCTCTAACACATCAAATGAAAATGTTATAAGGTATAACATTCAATGTTCTAAATGTAGAACTCTGATCAGGGAGAGATAAGTAACTGACCATGGAGAAGTTTAACAAGTAATGTGAAAGGATGGACCTTATATTAAGTTTTCTCTTTAAAAAGAAATCATCATCTCACAAAAGTGTACCTTAGATGCCACACTTGCAGTTAAAAACTTCAAAGAAATAATTTATCCTCTAAAAATCAAGTATCTAAGCCATTTAGAAATTGTTAAAAATGCACCTTCCTGACTTTAACCTGCACATGCTACGCTGAATTTGCTGGCTGAGTTCCTATAACCTATATTACATGTGAACTCAAACTAAGGGAACAGAGAGAGACACAAAAACACCCATAGATTGTTAGAGGGCATCAAATCCCAAAGTCGAGTTGATGCAAGGCTGACCAAGCTGGTGGTGAGGCTAGGGTTGCCCCAGACACAGACAGTTCCAACCATAACGAAAAACCTCACCTCAGGGCATGGCCACGCCAATTCTTGGTCTTAAACACAAATGAAATCCCTACTGGACTGTAATGAAACTGTTTAATTTTTTTTTTTTTTTAATTAAAAATTGCCCATTCCGTTGTTAATTTTGATTTTCCTTTTCTAGTTAGAATTTGGCCTGTCATTAGTTCTTCGAGATAACATAGGAAAAAATGAATTAAATAAGCAAATTAAAACACCAGGTTATACAAATTATCTTATTGTCCTTCACTGCAACTAGGTAATGCACCTACACTTTTTTTGTCATCAAATAGCTAAAAAAAATAGTTTCAGCCAAACATATCTTAAATAGAACAAAGATGATATAATACAAATTTCCTGTGTTTCCTGTATGTTGTGCATTTGTAATTATGGAACAGGTACATTTTTAATGTTCTAGAATTTATGAGATCAGTAATTTTAAGCCTGCAGAGAATATTTATTTGGCATGTAATAGGACTATGTTCTACAGTTATTGAATATTCAAACACCAGTTTTACAAGGTAGCTAGCTATCTACTATTTTTCCATATTACACTGTTCAATAGTACTAGCAATCCAAAGTTGGATCTGTTGTTCAGAACAGCCTCATTCTATTTTCTAAAGATCATAAAATGCTATTATTAAGCAAATATGGAGAATCAAAATGCTTTTGCCTCAGGGAGCCTTGTCTTTTTTTTTTTTTTTTTTTTTTTTTTTTTTTTTTTTTTTGATCAACAAAATTATTTTCTCTTTGCTTTTTCTTCTCTTTTAATAAAACTATGTGGCTATGCTGGTAGTTAAAAGAGCTCTCTGTTGATGTATATAGTGCCTGGGCATTTTTCAATTGAATGCCTAGAATACATTCTTCAGTGATGTGAGTGTAAAATTACATTTTTAAGATCTAAAATCAAGTGCAAACATTAGTGGATAATAAAGCCCTCCTACATTCTTTATCTCTCCAGGCCCAGTCAGTAATGACCACTAATACATCCCTTTCACTCTAAATGCTTGTAAAAAGCCTTCTTCATCATTTCCATTTTGCAAAACAGCTACCTATTTTTCCCCCACGTAGCTCTGAAAAACCATCACGTGGAATCTGATTCACAAAGCACTTAAAGAATTATCTAAGATCAAATACTGCTAAGAATAAAATCAAAGTAGTAGCTGTTCAGCTTTCTTCCTTGGTTGAGAGAGCTTTTTGAATGTCAGAAATGTAAGCTTCTCCTATGGTTTCCCTTTCAAAATTGGGCTTATATACCAGGGAAAAAACAACAATAATAATAATAATAACATATAAGTAAAGGAATGTCTTTTTTAATGTACAATACCAAAAAAATGAACTCAAATAAATAATGCTCCTGAAGTTTTACAATTCAACTAGTATCAGCAGCTGCTAAGTCACGTTATAAAATGTTTTGCAATCATGAGAGAAGTATCAGTGCAAGCAACTGTTAACTATTTCTAATAAATTCTAATTTCAAACAACTGTAATCTATTCCAAAACCATCCACAATGCATATCTTTATATACACTTTTAACTTTTGATAAAATTCATCACAAAAAGTGAATTATCATTGTAACACAAGTAATTACAGCAAAAACAATGTAAAGATTTATGTGACGTTAAATTTAGGAAATGGCATTCTAACATTACTTTATAACCAACAGACACATAACAGATAAATAACATATAAACTGCCCAGAGAAATGTATATAGGAACAGAAATAAATACAATTATTCTTTCATTCCTAAGAAAACATCGATTTCAAATTTGCCAGAACAATTCACGTAGGTTGCTCTGGAACCTACATGGAAACTACAATGGGTACAAAGAGCACAATAACACTACTTGATAGAATATATTCTCAGCTACAAAGCACTCTTTTTCAACATAGCCACCACCATGAGCTATGCATTTCACCAGCCATGAACAAGAGTGCATGACGTGCTCATCAAAATCTCATGGTCGTCCAGAATGTGGCTTGTTTCGCATAGCTGTTGCCGCTGCTGAAATGCACCACCCACCACCTCACTGTGCTTACTTCCACTGGTTGGTCTCCATAATCATTCAGCAAGTATCAATGAATATAACTGGGTGCCATTTTTTCCTTTGCTTCATCCGCACTTCCATGTCAGACACCATTCTGTCAGACTGCCCCTGTGCTGCCATCTGTCACAAGGCAACAAAATGTAATGGAATATTGATGGGAAGGTTCAACCTCTACTGCCATATCACCACGAGCCAACATCATAAAGAAGGAGGCATTAGTTTTGGAGCAGCTCCCATAGAAAAAACCTCGACCTCTGATTTGCAGCAGGCTGTGCTTAAGAATGAAAGCAACTAATACAAAACTATCTAGGAGTTTCTTGCATTACAGACATTTCCAGAATAAAGTTTCTAACTGAATTAGTAGTGGTGAGCATAGTGTTACATTGCAGTTTTAAGGCTGACATGCTACTAATTCTCAGAAAAGGACAGCTACTTCTCCTCCAATAAGCCCCAGGCTAGTTTGTGTCTTAATCTCTCCTCAATTCTTTCAGTGGCAAAACTAAATTTGATGTTAAAAACTATCCATGTTTCATTTCTCAAGAATATCTGCATAATCACAAGAAGGATCAGCATTTGTATACTGTTTGGCTAAAATTTTGTTTGCAATTATTTTGATGGAGAGAAAAACTGAAAGGTCAAAATGTTTATAAATAAGGAAACTATTAATTTCAGCTAACTCCTCATAACAGAGTGGGTGACCTTTCCTTACAAAAATAGCGTTAGATTTATTTCATTGTAGGTCACTGATTTAACAAGTTACAAGTATGTACGTGGTCAATAACATGTCTTCCGAAGAAACAGAAGTACTGCAGATGGTGCAGCAAAGGCCAGTAACAATAACCAGCCTCTCTAGTAAAATAGAAATACTCTAACCACAATTACTCTCAGATCTCTCCATTATGTGTCTCATGTTCATTGTTCCCATCTTCAATGACCAAGACTGATAACCTCTATGGAAAATCTCCAGCATCTTTTCCAGAGATCTCTGGGCAACTTTTCCAGCATACACAAAACAGCAAGCTCTGTTTCTCAAGAAAAATAAAGCCCCTAGGAAAGTATCCGAGACTAAATGAGATGCCAGTCAATAATTTTCAGCTATATGATTAACTGAATTTTACATGGACTAAACCTCAAATAGTCTTAACACTTCCAGTGTGCACAACCTCAGAATTAATGTTTTGATCAGAATTCGGATATGGTATTAGTAAGACTGGCACCAGTCTGCAGTTGCTTCTAGATCTGCCAAGCTTGCACATCCTGCTGACCTTTAGAAAACAATCTTTTCCAAAATTTATGTCTAAGGTGCATTTTAGCCAGTTACCTGTCCTGCTGAGTGATGCATTGCTGAAACCAAAATAACACAGATGGTGCTTCAAAAAGAAAGAAAGTGATAAACCTCTCTGAAGAGGTTACTGGAGCTGGCAAGGATGAACACACAAGAGGAATACCCGTGAGTGTAGAGGTGATGGAAAAGAGAGAAAATGTGTTTCACAGTGTGAGTTAAGCCAGGTGTAAATTAGTGGGACAAGAAAATAGATGAAAGACACAACTTACCTTGTGAAAAAGTAGAGTACAACGTTTTTGTTGTTTTGTGTATTTTACTCTTCCTTCAGTAATAAATTTTCAAAATATGCACTGTATCTGTTGTCATGGAAAACAGCATTTCTTTCAGCACTTTATTTGCCTACCAACCCCTTTCAATAATTTAAGTCTAACTAAATTTTCACCTGCATTATTTTATTACCCTGAATGCTGAGATGCTTCAGTGACACCTCTAACATTATTACGATGTGCAAGAACTAGCATATACCTACCAAAGTCATGTTCATGAAAGACAGAAAGCTGAAGATAGCTGTATCTTCAGCTTCTGCATCCATCAAAAACAACATTAGCTCCAAATTTAATGAATTCCGGTGTCTGATAGAATGTCAATAATACTTTTCTATCTCACCTGGAAACGCCTTTCCTAATGTAATCTAAGGTCACAATTACATTTTGCAAAGACAGATCACATGGACAATTTAGAATTGATAGGTAATTGAATAAGAGCACACACCTTTTTACACCTTTAGTTATTTCTAAATTATGCACTTACTGAGCCTAGTAAAATTTTCCTTGTCACCACATAAATGACCCTGGATTTCATACTACTCAGTTTAATCTAATTTCTAATAACCTATTCCTTAAAATCATCCAATTAATCATGTCTAAAATTCAGTTATTTTTCTTTATACACGAGCTTTCTAATTTTTGAGTAATCAAGTTTGATTAATCTATTTCTACTTATCTTCTACTCCCTAGAATAGTTGACCTGCAGTTCTTAAGGAATTCTGACTAGATGATCTTGGAAGTCTCTTCCAAACTTAATGATTCAATGATTCTATGATTCTAAACCATGCTCAAATCTGCCACATGCTGTCTTCAGCAGATACCATGTCTTTGCATTGGCACCAAGCAAAATAAGTTACATAATAGTTTTAATTTCATCCAATTTGAACTAACATTTTTTTAAATGAGGTGAGTCATTGAAATTTCACTGATTCAGATCTTCCACATTTATTTCATCCAGACAATGAGTTACATTTCAACAAATTACAGATGAGTCTGATATAATTTACAGTTATGTAAAGTCAATGTTTGTAACTGTTTTTCCTGGTTCTTCCATCTTAATATTGTACTAAATTGCTCCAATTCCTTTCTCTTCACTACTCCCACTTAAATATAGTTATATATAGTTACTATATTTGTTGTTTTCCATTCATCCACCACCACATGTGACAGGATCTCAGTGTAGCTACTACAAGAAATATAATTTCAAATGCTCGTAAATAATACTTCTGCTCAAAATGTAATTCATTAAGTAATAATAAAAATTTTAATGTCTAGCAAAAGCATCTAAAAGTTATTTGCTACTGGACACCAGCATTTTCATACTTCAAATTAAAGTCAGGGGATTTTACCAGGAATTAATGAAACAAATTTAAATTTTGAGGAGGCAGATTATCATCCTATTTTACAAACCTATGAAAATAAATTATTCCTTATAAACATTGAGCCTTTGTGCATTTAGCATATGCTGAAGACTTACAAAGACTTTATAACACGCACATATGCTCATGACACAGGTGGGAATAATGAAAAAGCTTTTCATGCATATTTACCTCATGGATCAAAATCTGCTTATTGCATTTCATGCCAAGTTGTATAACCTTCCATATCATATGTAAAAACTAGCAGGAACGAAAATTTCTAAATCGGCATCACTGAGCACTACAAAGAACCAGAGCATGCAAGTGGGTGACCATTTCTTATTCATAGTCATATCATCTATAAGCTTTTCAGTACTAATAAGGCCTAAGGCTAAGCACTACTTAAAAGGTCAAGACCACTTATTCATGTAGCATGCCAGCAAGACAGGCTTAAAAAAAAGTTAACAAACTTAATTATGATGTAGTGGTGTAACTCCAAGCATGTCTTACACTAACTTATGTAAGGAAGATCTTAATTTCATTTTAGTTAGCTATTTGCAGCTAAGTCATGGATCAACAATCTAGTTACAAGCAAGATCAAAACAGGTAGCTTATCTCAGGCTTAATAAACAAAATGTCTGTGGTTTGGCCAAATGAGCTTCTTAGAAGGCAGATGTGAGTCTTCCCTTCCTCCCAGGACTTTTGACAAGTGGAAGCTCTTTATGAAAACTCTGCCAGGACAGTCCAGGCATCAGTACAGCATAAGTCTTTGGTGTGTTCTATAAATTGCATATAAGTAGTTGAGTACGTGATTTAAAACATACTCGAGTTAAGACATAGAAACTGAAAATCTTGAAGAAAAGGAATGTCAAAGTGTTACTGAACTTATAATTTTGACACTCAGTTGTGAAGATCAGTTTGTATCCTCTCTCTTTCTTCTCTTCCCTCTTGCCTTTCTCCATACTTTAAATGTAAGCCAAAGCTACCAAGCCTCATACTCTTTTTTTTTTTTTTCTTTTTTTCACCAAATGGAAATATATCTCTCCTTCAGCAACTGAGAAGGCTGCACTGAGAATTACATCTCCCCACATACAAAAAGTTGAGTTACATGAGTGAGTTTACCTCTCTGACATGCAACAAAAAGGTCTTTAGAAGCAGTTCACATAACTCCAGGGCCTACATTTCAAGTTTTTTGTACCTTTACTGCAATACCAAGGTCAGCATTGCATTTTTCATTCCATAAATCCCTTTGCCAGCTTGAATGAACACTGAAAGGTTTTATATCCTACAGTATCATCGTGACTTATACACCAGGGACTTCTTTTCTCTCTTAACTAGGCTCAACTTGGCAACATAACTAAGCATTGTCTTCATTAATTTGCATAAATATGCTAGATTTTCTGTTTCTGTGGTCTATTCTTGAGGGTCAGTGAAGACACTGGAACTCTTGATAACCAGCTATGATTCTGATGACTTAGTCAAATCTGATATTACCATCCCTATCACAGACGATCATGATGCATGGCAGAACTCCATGTGATGCTGGCATGTCTGCTGCCATTCTGGCTTTTATGGTCAGTTTGGGGTCTGTGCCAACACACATTTATCATTACATTAGAAATCACTTTAACATGTATACTGTGAACGATGCAGGTTTGTGGAAATTATACCCATCTAAATTATGACATGACCAAAGGCAAAAGTAAAATTGATTGTGCTCATTTTTCATACAAGTTAGAGTTTGAAACTTGCAGATTTTGAATTTACCACAGAATGGCTAAGACTAGCTTGCTGTAATGAGATTCCTTCAGGAAACTTCATCTGTGGCTTCTTTCATGTCACTAGCACTAATGCTGGACACATACCTTTCATTCCCTGAAGAATTTTATCTCCTAGTACAGATTTGTACTTGCCACTCAGCAGCACTGCTTACTTGTAACTGAAAATGCATCAGCCTTTTTTTCAATTAAATGAAGGTTCTGCATAGCAAGGTAGGAAGAGGAGCAGTGAGTGGAAGAAGAAAAATACTAGGATGGAAGGGAGCTACAGTAACTGTTGTACATATTTTCCTTTTCTACTTCATATGGATGCCAGAAAAGACAAAGTTGCTGGAAACTTCATAGTGGGTAGGATAAAGTCCAAGCATCTTTTTATGTACCAGCCAGCACATCAATTTATAGTGAGTTTGACATTGCGTTGTTTGAATAGGCTCTTATGTTACAGATAAATATTCTGTGTTTGTAGTATGAGGCAGCCTATAAAGAGAGATTTATTTCCTCTTTCAGTGAAAAATGTCCAACTAAAGCTCATCATTCACCATTTAAATGGCCACCAACCACTAACTAAAAACTAGCCCATTTGATCAGAGGATTGTAGCTTACTGATGCGCAGTCATATTTCATGGCGGCTGCAGACTGAAAAATAGAAAGAAAACACAGGGCTCACAAGAGGGCTTTTGACAGTTGCTGCCATGAAATGCTTTCATTTGTCACTGTGACAGTGAACAACAAGACACTGACTGAAAAAGAGGACATGAGAATACAGCTAGCTTCAGCTAACTTCCAGTGATCCCTGATATGCAAGCAAGTGAACACTGTAGGTTATATGCATTTTCTTGATTGGTTATCAATAATCATATTGATTATTTATATTTTTAGAGCTATTGATGCATCTCAGATGCTGCAGGCATGCATAACAACAATGGATACAGTCCCAGTTTCATTAATATTTGTCTAAATCAAAAGCAATTTTTAAATCACAACAGTTTTTATTACTTCTGTCTTCGTTATTTCCCAGGTAAAACAAAGTTTTCCATACTCCTTCCCTGTTTTTCTCTATTATTCCAAGACATCTGAGTTTCTTTATTTTTTTTAAAGAAATTCATATTTCATTTCTAAGAAAAATCTTTCCCATTCTACTTTAATAACATTATATTTCTACTCCTGAAATCATTTCTAATGTAACTTATTCTCCAGATAATGCTTAAATCAATGAAAGCATTAACTTAAATGAGATACAAGCCTACAATTTAAACATGAAAAAACAACCTTATTATCTGAAAATATTGTTAGCATCATGCTATCTGCAGTATATTTACAAGACTTCATACATGTTCTTTCCGTATCACTTTGTGTCAGAAAAAGAACATACAGTTATTGTAGCCCTTCCATTTTCAGTAATAAATTCTGATGGAAAATAGGTCAAGATGACAATGCTCAATAGATGCATTTTGAGAACAGAGTGTTTAGTTATTATTCACTATCCTGTTAACATAATTGCTAATTCTACTGAAAGTCAGAAAGGAAACAACTATGCCAAGCTACATGATTTTCCACTTAGATATGGTGATGGGGAATGATTATCTTACCAGTATCTCACAATTTATTTCAGGTTTCTCAGTAGGAGTGCAAAATGGTATTTATTAGAGACCCCCAGTATTTGAACTTCCTGAGATTATTATGTTCCTGAACCAACAGCTCTGTCTTTCTTTAAGTACTCCATAGGCTGCAAAACATTTGCCAAGCCAGAAATACTGTGGACAGAAAAAAATAAAAAATAAAAAAATAAAGCAGAGAGAGNAGAGTAGAGCAGTACAGCATGCTATCAAGTTAAATCTCCACTGGGACTCTGCACATCCTCTGCATGAGTAGCTCTAACAGACCTTGCTCACCTAGTCATGGCCCTGAACTTCAACTTCAAGCTAAATAGCCACAAAATCTCATACTTAGTATAAGATTAAGCGTTGGTTTTAGTAAAAACAATGACAACTGGAAATATCACAGTTCATGTTAATAATACTTTGCTGTTTATAAGCTCTCCTGAACTCCCACAGCTGACTTCAGGTCTCACCCCCTGTGGTAAGCTTCTCAAGAAGTGAAGGAGCCAGAGCCAGGTGCTCTCTCCAGGGAGCTGATCCACAGAAGGCTAATGTACAAATGTTTGATGTCACTGGCCTAAACAACTTTTCAAATTATCATCATTATTCTGCCAGTGGAAAAATGTGACCATTTTATCTCTTCATACATTTGCACCTCATGTTCCCATTTCCTCAAATGATTCTACTTTTCATCTTCTGTACCTGTATCTCCCACACATTCATCAGAAACTATTTGCTCTGTATTCTCCATTTTCTTGGGTCATTCACTGTGTTAGAGTAGTTTTCTATTCTAAACAGGGAGAAAATGGGGAATAATTTCTCCATTTCAATAAACACTTCAGAGAAAGCCATTTTAGAATATCAAATTGTTCCCAAGAGCACAGAGCACTTTTTCCTCAAATAAAATCTGATTTAGTAAAGGGACCGGAATTATCTTTAATAATTTTATTTAGTAGCTGATATATAGCAAAAAGAAAGAGAAAAAAGCTACGTGATCAATTTCTGAATATATCTTGCTTCCATAAAGAAACTGGGCTTGGTGCCACTTTACTATGTGAAATGACTTTTCTTCACATTCAGCAAAGCTCTCTCAATACAGAGTCCCAGAAGAGTACAATACGAATTCAGCCTTCCTCAGTCATGTTACTCATAACCTGAGGGCATTTTCTTTTAAATAGTGTCAAAATCCAATAACTCTAATAAAAGGTGTAAATTCCCAGTACAAATTAATGTGAAGTTTAAAACTCCCACACACAAAATAGCTAATAATACTATACTGAGAGTTATGATCCATTACCCAAAGTCTATCATTAGTAAATATCTCAATGTGACTATGGTGCTTTTCTCAGTTATGATTATGTGATGAAAAGCACAGACAATTCTTTGAGATTTCTCATCCTCAAATTAAATGCAGGTAGATCTCAAGAAAGAATTGTGACCTGGCTTACTGAATTATCTGTGCAAATAAAAGGCAAATTCAAAGCAGTTAGAGGGCTTCATGCTACCAAAGCAATTGAACACAGCCAGTTAACTCCACGGAGCAGCCAATGGCCTAATTCTTAAGCTGCCTTCCCAGTGAGCTGCTTGAATTGCAGCCCTTGCCTTGATGGTTGAGGACCTGCCTGCACCAGCATGGACTAATTCTACATTTTGCAATGTCAGGGCACCGTAGGGGCCATTGGCTCACTGGTGCCAGGAACATGGGCACTCCCCAAGAGGGTCAGGCAGGGTCTGGCAGCCAGGGTCTATCCCAGCACCCCAGCAATGAGCAGGGCAGCTCCAGCATGATCACCTCCCTGGGGACAGGCCTAGTGCCTACCCATATGTGGGAGTCTGGGCCCATCAGGTCAGTAAGCCCCAGGCACAGGCAGGACTGTAAAGCAGCTATAAGGAGAAGCAAGAGTTCTGTCCAAAAAGCAGCACCCTGAGGAAGGAGAGGCAACCCTTGCTGAGGCTTCTTCCATCTTTCTTCACAGCAGTTCTTGGTCAAACCTCTTTGGACACAACTGGGGAAGTCCTACATGGGACAAATGCCATGACATCCCAAGCTGTAGCGTTCTCCTTTACTTCTCTGGCAAACACAAGCAACACTACAGGGCAAGAAGTCATATTGCTACAGCCTTCAGCAGAAGGTTATTGTTACAAGGCCTCGAGCAAATCAGGAATCCTTTTCAGCAGTTTCCTGTTACTGTCTTTCCTTTATTCTCATGGATATTTATCATTTTTAGGGTGTTAAATTTTATCTCAGTTGGCTGCTAGTGAGTGAAAAAAATCCACTTATATCTTTTGAAACTGTAATATTATCTTTTCTTTAAGTGATAGCTTTAAAATTTTTCCATGATTGTCTATGTTCACGTATGAATTTTCTAATGCCTTATTGCAAGTGATGCCATCATAAACCTTGTTTGGCTTTATCAGAAATGTCATAATAAATACATTATTTTCTTGTATAAAGTGTAGAAAGATTTGCTTCGATTGCTTACTGATTACTCATATTCCTTCTATAGACTTTCAGTCTTACTCTCTTGTTTAAATCTATCTATTTTTAAATATGTTAAATTCATTCGCAGTTCCTGGATTTTGCACAAGACACAAACCATTAAGTTCAACTGCATGTTACAGATGACACCATAAATAAGCCACATAGTGTTGTTTTGCATTCTGTATGTATTTTCACCTTCCAGTCATATTTCTGCCACTACTCTTTTGGTAGTATCATAACACAATATAATTGCTTTCTCCTCTTTTTTTTTTTCCTTCAATCTTCTTGTTAAGCTGTTTTATAGGGAATTGGATATAACGTAACTGCCAGCAGCAGCAAAGCCTGTTTTTACTTGCTTTATTCACAAGAAATCAGCCATGAGAAGAGTAGTATGGATGGACTTGAAACACAGAGTAAGAGTTGTTCAGAAACATAACTTGGTAAGTTTCTTTCTATACAGAAATTACCCTAAGTTCTTAATTTGCTATAATGTAAATGGATCCCAACTATATCTATTATCTACTCACAAGAAGATGCTGTTGATTTCACAAAACTGCAGATAGTCTTTTGATGTTCATGGAAAGCAAAGATAGGCTTCTTTTACATAGGATTATAATCCTCATATTTTAGATGATTATGATTAAGTAATGATCTCCCAATATTCCTCCAGTTCTCCAAGTTTCCTCCCAGTTTCCAGAAAGCTTTATCCAAATTTACTGGAAAGATCATAATGTAGCAATTTCCTTTGTAAAGTACAGAAACATTAAAAAACAAACAAACAAACAAACAAAAACCTCCCAAAACCTTACACTGCTCAGTACAACTTCAAAACAGATCCAAGAACTTTTGCATGCAAAAGCTAGATATTTGGTATGCAGTGCCAGTTCATACCATCTCAGCACCGAACCATGAGCTTGGAGACTGTGAATACAGCTTCTGTTTGCAACAAGCAGGAGTCACGTTCCTTATTTTCAACACATCATACTTCAGACTTCTCAAATTTCACCCCTGGAAAATTAAGCGTCATCACCTTCCTACAGTTACCTAACATCAGTTTATGCCCCTGCTTTGTTTGCTGTTTTAACAATTTGGCCCGTTCTTGGTGTCATTAGCAGTGATGTTCAAAAATTTCATTCTCAGAAATGAACTACATAGATCTAAGCAATGGCATGCAGCTGACAGCAAACTGAAATTGCTTCAAGAGACTTTGCTCTGTACCATAATATTTATCTAGTTATTATGCTCTCTTCGTTGTCAACATGTCCTCTGCAAATGAATAAAAAACTAATGTAACTCTAAGAAATAGTCCAAAGCACATTGTGTTTCCCTGTTTGTCGTTAGCTACAGAATAAAAAAAAAAATAATTACTGTCCATGATTTATTTTATGTTTATGGAGGTGTTCAAGGAACGTTTAGATGTTGTGTTGAGGGACATGGTTTAGTGAGAACTGTTGGACTGGATGATCTTGCAGGTCTTTTCCAACCTTGGTGATTCTATGATTCTATTAGTAAATTATAGCATTTTATAACATTTTATAACTTTTTCTTTTTCTTTTTTTTTTTTTTACTCTAATTTTAGGTTTCTGCTTTAAAGCACTTATTCCTCATTTCTTCTATTACATGAAAATTGCAAAGTTTCAATATGTTGTTTTTAAAAGATCTAGCTAAATATGTACTCTGTTCTTTTAGAGAATGAACAGCTTTTGCTTAAGCCTCACCCAAAGCTACTATTCTGCATTAGTGTGTAGCACTGATATAAGAGGATAATCTCCATCACAGTCAAAAGCATGACACTTATTACTAAAAGTGTTCCTCTTTAGCTTCAACAACGCAACCAAGAAATTCTTAACTACTGACTCAAAGATGCAACATTCAAAGCAGCCAGCCTGGGTGTTCCAGAGGTGAACGTGCACCTGTTTTATGAGCAGAAATGTTTAATCAGGAGCTTAATGCTTATAGAGAGATTTCACTCATTTTGGTTAGTTTGTTGAACTAGACATATGGAAGCCCTGAGGTTAATAAATCTTGAAACAAAACTCCACGTGATTCAGTAGACACTACTGTACCTGTGAAAACTGCATAAGCAATTTCTTCAGTATATAACCAGCTTTTCTATTTTAATACGTTTTATTAGTACTGAATGAAAACCAGCAATTTATTCTCTATTGGTTGCTCTTTTCTGTTGCAACAGATTACACTTCTATCCATCTGAAGTGATGGTGCAGCTATTAGAGATACACATCTCCATTTTAACTCTAAATCTGCGTAGCCAAAACCATCAGAAATTCAGTCAACCCATATTCTGAGATAGCAGTAGCAGCCACTTGTGGAACTCAGATACATTTCCCCTCATTTAACACCTCCTTAATGCAGTAAACCTTTCCATACTCTTCTCTCCTTCAGAATCTCTACAATTCGGTTACATATTTTCTAGGAGATAAGAATTCACCAACCGCTTTTACCCTAGTGATGCTAATTCCTTCGTATTCTATTGACACTCAGAAATGAAAAGCTGAAACCTTGCAAAAAACAAGTAAATATAGGCCAGCTCTGGTGAAATCAAAACATCAGTACATGGGGAATAGAATTAGTCTACCGAAGAGTAAAATTAACTTGTGGAAAATATTTCCTCCCACTCTGCCTCAATTTAAAGTGCATATACTCTCTAAGCCTCTCTCCCACCCTTGGCTTGCTTTTTGCTGCATCAGAGTAATGTAAGCGAGACTAAGCCATTTCTCTGCTGCCACTCTGAAGAAGGTTTTCCTATGACTAGACAAGAAGACATGCTGTATGTTTTTACCAATCTTATACTAAAGAAGAAATGAATACAGCTACTTTGCAAGTTTTTAATATCAGCACTCAGGCAGCCACTCACACATATGGCACATAATCAACCACAGCTTTTGATACTCAATCACAGCACTAACCGTCAGCTTTTTAAAATCTCTGTCTCATTCCTGATTTCATAGTTAGCGATGCTCATGATTGCTTAATGCACATATTGTAAAGAGCTGGTAATATAACTATCACAAACTTTCCCTTGATTCTTGTGTCATTTGAGGCCACCATGGCAAATAAATACTCAGCATATGCACCATTGTTAAGTGACACAAACAGCAAGAGGCATTTATCAGCAGCACCTGATTTTCATTATTGCACACACACCATTACTCACTTAGTTTGTTGCAGTTGCATCTAAGCTTTCAAATTTGCAAACTTGCCTTTCCCACCGTACACTCATTGCCATTTGTTATCTGTTCAGCTTTATTTAGTAACCCTCAACACCAGCTAATTGCTTACTCTATTCATTATCTGTTTCATACAGTGAGTTCAACTAAATCAAAACTGCTACCTCTAAATTATTGTACAGCCTTCACACTTAAATATTAGTAATACACTGAAGTGCTATCTCCAATCTATTCTATAAAGTTTACTGTTTTCATTAAAATGTTATCTGTGTTCTCTAAGGAGGTAGTCTTGGTTTTCCATTTTCTGCTCACTTAAATAAAAAGTTTCTCGTCATCTAATAAGAATTTCTGAAACACATTCACATCATTAGACTTACTCTGTCTTTCATCATTTCTTGTATGTACAGTTGTAAATGTGTATATGCTTCATCAATAAACTAGACTTTTCTCCAGTGAAAACTCCTGGATATCATTCTGAAGAATGATTAATCTAAAAATAAAAAACCATGAACTATCACAAATCATTTAGCACTAATGTAAGAAAGTTTTTACTACACAGATAAGGATTAACAGTGTTGCCATAGAATGAAAAAAAAATGGAACTGATTAGTCAGTTGTACTTGAAAGCAATTCTGCAAATAACTGAAACTTCACATAGGAATGGCTACCCACTTTTAGAGCAAGCCAATGCTTATATTAAGAGCAAGAAAAGGAAAGAGTTCAATGGCAATGAAATCTCATATGAAAAAGTTACATATCATATTATGTATATATATATATATATTCATGTCAAATGTAGCAACTTTGAAGTTAGGACCAATGCTTTCTTTGTTCCAATAAAAATTCACAAATTCCATATTATTGAAATTAATAGCAAAAGCAATTTTAATCCCATATGTAGAATCCTGCTCAAACTAAAGCCATTTTAGAGTTGATCCTTCCCTCCAAGATCTTTTTTCTCCAGAAGTCTGATGTACAAAATCTGGCTTGTGTTTTACCAGTGCCACCATGAAGTGACAGTGCAATACAATACTACATTATCATAACTTCAGAAATCATTTGACTTAGATTGCTATACATACACTTGATAATTTCAACTCTTTTTATAGTGTAATGCTCAACTTTCCCTCACTTCCCTGCCTCCTGAAGTTGAACACTTCACTCAGATGTGTGTTAGTGGGTTACAAGATGTCAGCTGCCAGCATACTTTGCTGGAAGTAATATCAAGCAGTTGACTTATATGAACAAGATGATTAGAACTGATTAGAATCCACTCGGACTCATTTCACTGTTTTTTGTTTGTTTCTTTTAAGACTGTTGTTACAACTTACTACTACAGTCTCCATAAAATTATGGTTGTTCCATATAAACATAAGGACAGTAAAGTAACTGAAATAACTGTCCACAGTTAGCCGTGGACTATGAAGAGAAATTATTGGCTAAATCAAGTAAAAAACTAAACTCCAGGGACATCAAGACAAGTTCAAACAGAACAAGCCTAGCATCTCCAGAGAGAGAAAGCCCCATTTCTGAGACCTAACATATTCAATAATGAGCCTGTGTCCTGTTGCTATCAAACGCATTACTGTATTAGTGAACTATGGAATTAAAATATGTATGAACAAAGAAAACTACAGTAATCCTTCCATGCAATACAATCATCTAATATCTCTGATCAGACCTGATTTCTAGAGCAGAGTTCACTTTCTGCATCCACGCCAAGGCTACACAGGCCAAATAATGTTATAAAAAACATTAAATTTATATTTCAGTTCTGGAGTAAGTCTCCAAAAAAAATAAGGTCAAAAGACTACAGTCAAGATGGTGAGCACTATAAACAGTTTATATTGTGCATGTGGCTAGTAGGATGGTCTGGAGATAGTAATGATTGCCTGTGTAAGAGAGGTTTTAAATCCAGCCCCATCAGAGCAATAATCCCTATCTTCCGTCTACTATTTTTATTCCCCAAGCTTACAGCTGTGAAACTAAGTACCGGCACAGTTTTGAACTTCCTCTGACCTAGTGAAATAAATCATCCTGCTGTTATGACTCTATGAGGAGACACTTTCGTTCTATGACATGCAACCAAAACTAAATCCTCACAGCACACTAAGACAAAACCATTTCTAGATACTACCATCATTAAAGTGCTGATTAAAATCTTGTGCTTTGAAATAAGCCTATAAATAAATAAATAGATATTTATTCTTTCAGCATCCAGTTCGTAAACCATAAGAAGTCCTCAAGTGGGAGAAATTACTTATTTACAGAAGCTCTAAATAATGCAACTGTAGGATCCAAACTTGTTATTATCTAACCAATCTGGACAAAATTAAGTGATAAATTAATACATCAACTTCTTGTTTTTCAAGGACAAATAGAAATGAAGTAAAAAAAATATAATCAGCATTTGTTTGGAATTTATTACTCCAGGGGAGTATTAGTCAAATTGTTTTCATATTCATAAAATATTTTAAATCTTTCTTGCCATTGCTGAAATACATCTTTTTCAAGTACAGTTAGATTTAGCCATTGTTTGAATGTGGAAATATTTTTAAATAAAGATAAATTAAATAATTCCTTCTTTAGAAAATATTACTACAAATTGGTTGATGAAATTCCCTGTCAGCGCTTAATAAATAATAGGCCTTTTTTTTATCCTCAGATGATTAAGCATTTTCTTTCAATAAATGAAGTAAGTCATATTAAGTCTCTAGAACACAAACTTTCCCAGCTTTAGGCTTGACATTCTGTTTTATTGCCACAGAGGATGATGTTCTCCGAATTATTACTTCTTCATCTTCAAATGTAATTAAAAAGCAATCAAAGTTCCTTAAAGTAAAGATGACATTTCCTAAAGGCTCTATTTACTCTGCCCCATTCCTCCGCCCTCTCATCAGTCCCTCACTGCAGCTGGACTCACGCAGTCTGTGCAGGACCTTTAGCTTGCATAGCATCCAAACTTGCTTTAATCTTTCCCACCTCTTCCACAAACAGCTATCCTTTGTAATATAAAATACTCCTGATTGGCTATTTGATTAAACAGATATAATCATTTGGCTGTTATCCACATCCCAATAATTGAAACCCTGGCTTTTCCCATCACTTTCCCTTCCAGAGCCTCAAATACTTCTGACTGTAAGCCTGTCAAGCTGCCTACATTTCATCTTCCCTGCTTACCGTGGGTCTTCTTTGGTTAGCATTTGGATTCGAATTTTTTCCAATCCCAACTTATTTCACAATGTGTAGTGCTGAATGTTCAGCTCTTACGTTGAACCTGCATCCCCACTACTTATAGCTGTTGTTATTATTAAAGTGTCAATGCATATTAAATAATAGGGTGCCTCTCCTCTACTTTTCATCATATTTCTGATAGAGCGCACACAATGGTGAAATGTTTGTTTTCTTAGTTACTTATCTGCACAATAAATCAATTATATGCTCTTTAAATAGCCAAGCTTTATTTAATTCATGCTGCAGTCCATTTCACACCTTGCTGAACTCTTTTCTGCTTATCATTAGAAAGAGGAGTTTTCTCATTAATTTGACTCAGACTGCTGAAATATTTTGCTTAGCACCTAATGTCACCTAATATTACTCAGAACAAATAAATTAATTTGTTGTAAAATCTTATGACCAATAATGTGCCAGACATTAAAACAGACATGATGTTGTGTTTCACTTTCAAATAAATATCAGATCAACTTGATTGTAGGCTTCTGAATTAGCGATCCTGTAGTGAAGATTAACCACAAATAATTAACATGCAAATAATGAGTACTTTAACTTTTTCTAATTTCATTTTCCTTCATATGTTCCCAGGTTTTGAGACTTCAGGATAGTAAAGGTGGAAGGACAGACAAGTACAGGCATTTTTTTGTGTTAGATGCACCAGCAATTATAGATTTTTAAAAATAGGCAATAGTATAATACTATACCTTGCAAAATTGTAGCCATTAATTTGCTCAAGAGTCTACATATATTGGAGAATAACTCGGAAGATCTGGGCTCACATATCAGCTTAATCATGCTTTTACTGCAAAGACAAAGGTAATTTATCTTCAGCATTCCTCACTGTTTTCCTTGCTGTATTTCATGCTTATTACTTCATATTAGTTTTGAAAGATAATTACCAAAAAGAAACTTGTGTTGTCGAAAGAAAAACTTTTAATACATAACATACTTTTTATAGACTCTACCACAGATACAGAGAAGGAATATCTACTTCCTAAAATGTTGGCCTTTTTTCCTATTGCTAAACCAAGGATAAACACAGTTATAATACTAAACTGTGTTCATGCTCATTGGAAACTGAGCATGATAAACTTAAACGATAGAAGAATTGCAATATCTAAGAAGGCTGAAGGAGGGCTATTTCCGGACTCTTGGCCTCACACATTTGGTTGCAACTTCATTATATCATTTTATATTCTTTTGGCACAGGGTATGCCCTTCAGCAGAGGATTAGGGTGTGGAAGCCCAAAACACACTCATTGAAAACTGAGCAAATAGGGTAACACAGGTATGTTCAACTTGAAGCCCGTGGGCTGCATGCAGCCTGGCATAGCTCGCAGTGTGACCCATCCCATCATGGCGACCAGTCTGCCCTGCCAAGCGGCCCAGCCCAGCCTCAGGCACACACTCATTGCACAGCAATAACCAAACACTGATGCACTATTACCACTGTTTCCGCTGAAATCAAAGCAGGAGGAGGGTGCCATGGAGTGCTGACTCAAGTTATGTCAAATAATTGTATTCATTTGGATACACTGGCTAAATGCAGTCCTGTGAACAGCGAAAAATATGCAGCTGTGCTGTTCAGATTAAGGAATTTGAGAAATGTTTCAAAATTGCTGAAAAAAAATCAATTTATATTTGTGACTCCATTTTCAGTGGAAATAAATACATTAGCTGCAAATTTTCAAACAGATTCTATGGAGCTGCAATCAGATATTCAACTAAAAAATTGATCATGTCTCTTTACCAGGCTGCTATAAGATCTCTCTTACCAAAGATACATCTCACTTTACGATTGGCCTTGTTCAAGTCATCACTTTTTGGCAGTACTCACATTTGTGAACAAATATAGTCAAGGAAAAAGTACAGGAAGAGTAAAATTTCATCAAAAATCTGATTAACATCTTGAGAGCTCACTGAGAATGGCAACAACTGAGCCAGCCTGTTGCGTTGGTCTCACAAAAACAGGGTTAAGTATCCCACTAGTTTTGTGTTTTTGTTGCTCTCTTTTATATATATATATTAATAATAATATTAACAGTTAAAATAAGCTTTGTTACTTACATATGTTAACTATATTATATATTTTACACTGGCTGCTCTGAAAGTTGTGCCTCCTATTTCATTATCTTACCCCACAATGTCAGGGGCGGCTGCTGGTGGTATGGCAGTAGATGTTAAACCTTCCCTCTTGTATTCTATTACATTTTTTTTTTTCCCATGTGACAGATGGCAGCAGAGTGGCAGCCTGACAAAAATGGCATCTAATATGGAAGGTCATGAAACAAAGGTGTGGAATTTAATTCCTCCCTGCAGAAAAATTTTCATCTACTGACATTCATCGATGCCTGATGAACGTTTAAGGAGACCAAATGGTGGATGTGAGCTCAGGGAGGCAATGGATGGTGCATTTCAGCAGTGGTGACAGCAACAGTGTGTCGTCACCTCTGGTGCAGATTTTGACAAATATGGCATGCAGGATCTTGTTTGTGGCTGGCAAAAATGCATAACTAATGGTGGTGACTCTGTTGAAAAATAGGGTTTTGTAGCTGAGAAATTGCTCTATCAAATAGTGTTATTGTACTCATTCTATTTGTTGCAGTTTCCACGGAAATAAAAAGGAGGCATTAATTTCACGGCAGCCTACATATATGCTGCCCAAGATAATTCCTGTTTATCCACACAGCACACTTTTCCCAGCAAGCTTTATAGACATTGTTTCAACATTATAACGTGTGGTTATCAACAAAGGAACTTCTTGAGGCAGTTAAATACACACTGAAACAGGTGTTTTATAAATCACATTGGGTCTGGTTTTTCAGTTATTAACCTTTTTTGCACATATTAAACAACTGCAAATAAAGATGTTGTAGACATTTAAACATATCGAGTACATAGTGATTTGGTAACAGATTTGTCATCTTCACTCTACTGTAAGTCTAGGCTACAGGTCATAAACAAAGCTTTTTAGTCTGATGAATAACTGCACATCCCAAATTGATCTGAATTTATGACACCAGTTCACTTCATAGCAATTTTCAAGTACTATGAGATATCATCGCCAGCAGCACTCATAGAGGAACAGAAATTTGTCAGATAGTGGGACCTTACACCCCCCTTCCCCTCCATAACTAACACTTCTGGCTCAGCTTTGAGGCATGTTGGCAGATCACATCAGCCTGGGCAGCACCACTTTGAGCACTGCACTTATTCCCTGACTAAGCAACAAACATTCACATAGAAGCTTCTGTCAGTCTGGCACCTAGAAAGTGAACGCACTCAGCATTATACATATATTTACCAGTGTTCTCCCATTCACCAGCTAACATTAAATGTAATAGTCTGAGAGATATACCACTCAGTAAGAAGTACTAGTTGGACATAATAATAGTCCAACTATAAAGCAACATACTCTGTATTCTTCAGACAGTGATTTCTGTAGATAGCATCTACTATATAAATTCCAAATTTAAATTTTTACAGAGCTTCTGCTGTGGGAAATTTAATAGAAAATCTGCACAAATTTGGAATAACAAATGTGGTCTTACTGTAATATTATCACAATTAATTTATACACATGATTTGTCTAACAATGCGACTCTGATTGACACTGATCAACACAAAGCCAAAAATGGTACTGATTGTCCTTCAACTGCACCATTTCAGATCAAGCAAACAGAAAAAAATAAACAAATTGCTAAGCGTATCTTCTAAAACAGTTTAGTATTTACAGAGATGCAATATTCTAGTTCACTATAAAAGTAAATCCCAGTGCACTGATTTTCTCAGAAAGACCTGGAGTTCAAGCTTACAGTCATAGCTTCTGAATGCGTAAAGTAAAATGTACAGCAAAATACACCTGAAAAACAACAAAAATTTACTTCAGAGATATATAAATTGTTCTGCATGAGTGCTCTTGGCCAGATTCTGTTTCTCTTAGAATCAAGCAAAACAAAAGAAAGCCTGGTAGAAAACAACCCTGTCACTCATATTTCAAGGTATTTATGAAAACCCTAATGGACAATACTTAGACTACATTATCTGTAAAAATAAAAATGAAAAAAAAAATTAGAAAAGTCTTCTACTTTTAAACTGGTTAGTAAGTTTACATATATTTAAACTCTGCTTCTTCAGTAAAAAGCATTGGTTCTCCTGTTTTTGTTAAATGAAATGTATTCAAGTGGAATAGGAGTTGACCTTATCTTTCTTCCTTCATCTCCCTACTTCATTCTGTATGTTGTCCTTAAAACCTAGTTTCACAGCCAAGAGAGAAACATCTAACTAATAAGTCTCTCACCTGACTGGGGAAATAAAAAGCCCTGGAGCAATGTACAGTGTGGTTATTACGATTCTACCAGAAGTAAAGCACAGTTCAGGACAATCTTATAACACTTTCACCTGTTCCTTCAAAAAAAAAAGAAGGGAAAGTAGTACCTGTTGGTGTTGTAATTACATATCATGGCAATGTAATTAGCATTTCTGTCTACCACTAATGTACTAGGGTAACTGGAGGAAATTCCTTTTTCCGGTGTAAAAACTGAGTAAAGTCCCAAGAAAAATTGGCTGTAAAAAATTCTGGTTCTCCATTGCTGCAAAAGGAAGCTTCCTAATATTTCAGTTTGCACTACCACACTGCAGGACAATGGGACACCATACAAAAGCAGATCAAATTTGTTACCAGGAGATTTCAAATGGCTCCACAATCACTAGTGAAATAAAATACAAAAAGTCTTACTCTGACTCTGTAAGGAAATACTCTGTGTAGTATTCTGAAGGTCTTGGGTTGGAATACTAATCCTAGAAAACTGCAACCCCTCTGGATATCAGTGCAACTATCATGACACAGCCTGACAGCCAAACTGTTTTTATCTGTCTTCCAGATGGATAGTGAAGAGAAGCAGTGCCAGGAAGGGAGACCTCCCTTAACTGCAGAGCAGTACTATGGAAAGGATAGTTGGGAAACAGATGTTTTCAGTCACATTCTAAGTTGAAATTTCAGAATGTTATCTCTAGCGCTTGTTAAACAATATTATATCACATGTTATGGAAAGGAAATGTTAACTGTCCTAAAGAATGCCAAATGTAAAAAACACCATCGTAAATCTATATGCATTGTGGGAAAGCATTTATGTCTCTTTGTAAAAGACTTTTTCACAAAAGAGCTTCCCAAAAAATAGATATGTTCAGGGAATCACCTGCTGTATTTCTCAAACACCACAAATGAATTGAAGAGGGTTAGGAGAGAATACCATCAATTAATAGTTTAATCTTATAAAGTGCATAATTGGAACACTCTACCTTAACATGTAATCTTTCCCCATACATTTCACTTCCTGGTATAAAGGGATTGAAGCATGTTATATACGCAACACATTTCTCAAAAATACTAACTGTACTCTTCACAGAGAAAGGGTTTAGGGCACATCAAGTGATCAGCATTGTTCTTCTCATTCTTCAGGCACAGATCCCTTCTAACAAGTCTTTAAGATATAAATAAAGGAAAATTTTATGCTACACAGGCTATATAATTTTGGTAGCAGATTTACATATCTCTTTGCAAAATCAAATATTTATTTGCAATATCTGATATTGCAATGAGACAAGTTATAATAAAGAAAATATCCATAAAATTACAGAATCACTTGAACGGAAATCCTAATTTTCTGTTCATTTTGTTTCTAGCTGTTAGGAATAAGTGCAGCTCAGCTCACATTAGAGGATGCAATCCCATTTCCATTCAATAGCTGACTTCATTGTATTACTTGCCATAGTGCCGTTTCACTCAGTAATAGCCCTACCTTTGCCACAGAATTCTTGTCCAAATAAACCTTCACCTTGCCTCTGTTGCTAATGACATTGCAAGAGAATTTCATAGAATCTTTTGAATTGGAAGAGACATTTAAAGGTCATCTAGTCAAACACAACTTTAGTAAACAGGGACACCTACAGCTAGATCAAGTTTCCCAGAGTCCCATCCAGCCTGACACTGAACGCCTCCAAGGATGGGGCTTCTACCTCCTCCCTGGGCAACCTGTTCCAGAGCCTCACCACCCTTATAGTAAAAAACTTCTCCTTTTTATCCAGTCTAAATCTTCTCTCTTTCAGTTTGAAACCATTTCCCCTTGTCCTGTCACAACAGACCCTGCTATAGAGTCTTGTCCCCTTCTTTCTTACAGCCCCTCATTAGATACTGAAAGGCCACTATAAGGTCTTCCCGGAGCCTTCTCTTCTCCAGGCTGAACAGCCCCAGCTCTTCCAGCCTGTAAATTTGTTTGGCTTAGTCTGAACCTGAATAGAGGAAAACGTATTTATTTTCTTTTTCTGAGGGGAGTGAGTGGCTGAAACATTGTATTTCAGCTGACCTAATAAGAGCTCTATAAAAGCCAGGTAAAGGGAGCCTCAAGTGATGCTAATTTTTGTAAGCATTTCCTATCAAGCATTGACTATACCATCATTATTTTTTTTTTCAACTGGAATTCTAAGTAAGTTCTTTAAGTTAAGTTGCATCTTCATTTTTTTCTAACTTTCTAAGAAATATCTGTCACCTCTTTGTTTACAGGACCTATGTGCATTTACTGAGTCCATAAAAGAGAACATTTTTAAACCCGCCTCTGTAAATCCATTTTTTTTTCTATCATGATAACAGACTCACCCTTGTTATGGTTCTTTCCAAGCTTAGACCTAATTTGAGAAAAACTGTTATAATGTAGAAGTTATATATCAAATTATACCTCTCAAAAATCCAAAGGTCACACTGTACCATTTTAATGAACTTCTAAGCCTAAAGCAAACAGGAAACAATGAACAGTGGATATCAAATATTCACTGTTTAATAACTATTCTCAGATGACCACAATCTTCTTCCAGTGTGATTACTGTATTACCATGAATTCATTATACATTTGGCACAGGACAGCATACTGGCACATCTGACACTGCATTTGTTTCAATTCCTTTGCTGATACCCTGTTATTTCTAGTTGATCTTACACTGGCATTTCTATTGTAAAATTTTGAGATTGTGCAAACAGATGAGTTTTTGCCCTGTTGTATAATTAAAATGGTCTGGGCTAAGAACACTGTCCTCCCTGACATGCGTGTGCATTCTGACTCCCCGTTCTAAGCTGCTACTTTTTTATTTTAAATCCTCTCTTTATAAACAGAGGTCTCTAGTAATTCAGAGGCAAATCTGTGTTTGCAGAAGCCTTAACTAAAATGAATGTTGCAAGTGTGAATCTTTTCTGCTGATAGAAAGTTCTTGGACTCCTTAAACTTTCTGTGGACTGAATTCATCTCTGCTGAGCCTGTCTCTATACAGCAGTCAGAACTCATCCACATCAGCACTTGACAGTGCAAATCAGCATCTCTCATCTCCGAGCTGCTTCATCTCTATACTGCATTCTGTTTTTGCTCCATCTGAAATTTCTTAAGGCACTTTCTCTGTCAGCAAGATATTCAAGATGACAAAATTCAGTTTTGTGCTCAAGCATGCTCTGAGCTGCAAAGGCTGTGGGATCTGACTGACTCAGAAATTCAGCACTATTGAAGAGAACTTGTGCAAAAAATAAGAAGAGCAATATTTCTTTTTTCTCATTTAGAAGTTACGTTAGCTATTTCTCATAATAACAGGCCACTCAATCAAATGTCAGTGGTAGAATATAGCACAAGAAGTGGAAGAGGATGCAACACGCTAGCATCTACCAATGATATGTTCTTCATTTCTTTTCATCTCAGTTCTGTGAGAAACAACTCGTTAGCTCTTAAAACCTGCTTGGCTCAAAACATTTCCCAGTAGCTTTCTGTTGGGCATCTGCACGTCCTTTAGGTGAAAGAATCCATTTGAGTGCACCTGTGAGAACACAGCCTGATAGAGGTTCTTTTAAGTTAAGTCTAGTCAGCTGTGGCAGGTTACTACTTAACCGGCCTGACTGCATAGTATTGATTAAAATGGTTAAAGGATCACTGCTTCATTGCTCTAGACATTTTATATTGACATGCATAAGCTCACACTGTGTAGTAGCAAAGTTCAGGACACTGCAATATTGAATATTGCTCAGATTTACCTCTTCCCCCTGCTTTCTCCCCAGTGCACCTCATCACAATTAACTGTGCCTTGTTTGGTTAATTACTTATGATTTTGCCATTACTAGAAAAATTGAAACATTATAGGTATTTTTCCAACACAGAAAGCTGTTTCTAAAATACCTCTTCTAATCAAGCAGCAATTATGTTATTCTCTACTACCACTATGAGCATGTTGACCCAGCCAGTCATGTTCTGGCAGAAAGAAAGAGAAAAAATACATAGCAACAGTGAGTACTCCATAGAAACAACAGCTGTAGAACAAAAGGAAAACTCACAGAAAGATTTTGAATGCTTATACTTGGCCGTTTCACTGCTTTGGCTTCTATCATTTCAGCAAAAAGATTCTAGGGAAAAAAAAGGTTTTGACTGAAACAATAAGCACGTTATTTGTATTAAAAGTGTTTAAAATAAAAGAAAGAAAAGGTTAAAATTGTAAAGCCAGACGATAGTAAATTGGGAAACCAGCCAGGGACAGGTCATCTAAAAGAAACAAAGAGGTACAGTGCTTATCACTGGTTCTGAATTGAGACTGCAAAATAGCAGCCAACCCTTCAGGGTGGCTAATAAGCCAGAAATGAACTTTAATGATTTTTTTTTTATTAATGCCAGTATATGGGAGAGTACATTTACATACTGCTAAGATCTCCACTTTTCAGCCAAGTTAATACTAGCACACGAGTTGCTGGCACAAAGCCAAGCTTTGCAATAGAACTCTACAGCTGTTGCAAAAGATTCTTCTTGCTTCTAGGCTCCTATGCTGATTTTGTATCCTCCTTTCTACATCTGTTTTTGTATCGGTTAGATATCTTATTCCCTGTTCCTATGTCTTATACCACTAACTTTCCAATCCCTTCTCCCCCTTCTCCCACCTGCCTGTAACTGTACCCTAGATCTTCCTAAGGTTGCCCTCTGCCTCTTCCATATGCCAGTAATGGCTTTACTCCCCAGTCCTTTATCTTTCTCTTTCTTAATATTCTCAGCTGCCCTCCTCTCAGCTGATACCTTTGTCCTCCTGCACATAGCCAGGGCAAACTGTAAAGTTACAGGTCCCCCAAGGATTATTGTCACCATCTGTCCCGAAGTCTGTTGCCACAGAGGCCTCAAGGAGTGAGAAGAAATCTTTGTGGATAAAGTGGCTTCTGATGGAAAGAATGTAGTTAATTGCTAAATTGCATTCTCAAGCAAAGCAGCTCAGAGATTTTCTGTCAAGATTAAGACTGACAGTGTACCCAGCATTTTAGCAAATACACAATTCCCACTCAGGCATTCCCTGTCTTCTGTGATCAACAGCACTCAATATGTGTATTTCCTTACAGTCTAGTGCTTTTTCAGGAATTTCTGTCTTCTTTTAAGAAAGTGCAACTTTTCTGATGTTAACAGTGAGTTTTAGTGCATAGTGCTCAAGATGCTGTATAGTTTAAACCAGCATCTCTTTACTTAGTGTCCATTCCAGATGCAACCATTTGCAGGAGCATAGCACTGATTTGGCTTTACATTTCTTATTGCTGCTTTTAGTTTTCATTAGAGATAGTTAAAGAGTAATTTTGTCCTACAGGGTTTCTTATAGTCAAATTGCTTGTGTCCTCAAAATTTCCTTTCAGATATCCTATTCGTTATGCCCCTTCAAAGATAAGCCAAAACTCAGCCATGCTACGCTGATTTGAAAATCATACGGTATATTTTTTTACTGATGCACATGGGTATCCCTTGGCTGGGTTTCTGTTTATATATTCCCAGAAAAAACAAGATGCATGTTTGTGTACAGCCTTACTGTATGTATTACCTCTTTTCAAGCATGTTATGGTCAGGAAAATTCCTTTTTAAAAAACACTACCATATGCCTTTTCAAGCACTCATTTAGGAGATGGTTACATCAAGGGTTTCGCTGCCTGTTTTTCTTTTTTAAATAGTAGCATGAGGGCATAAAGTCATTAAGAATCCTCTACCTCTCTTCATTTAAAGTGTTACTTCATTTCCTTTCACACTGCCATATCATAATGTCAGTAAAGAAAGAGGAATGGCAGGAACGTGTAATTCTGATATTTTCCTTTAAAAATGAGATTTCATACTAACCATGCCATATGGAAAACAACATTATCTAGATGTTTAGAAGAACAATAATTCAAGGAATCCTCTCAGGCTACTATCTACAAAAACAGAGGGGTTATTTCCACTTCAACAAAACTCCAGGAAGTTTTGTTCTCGTCTTTGAAGGAATGCATGATATTTTCAATTTCTTTTTAATTTTGGAGGGTGGCAGTTCTATAAAAACTAAGTTAATAAATTGTGTTACACTAAGGAAGCAATCCGTGGTTACAAAACATTTCTGCCCTAATTAGTTAGCTTCACAAAAATCTTCTACACATAATTCAAAGAAATAACAGCAGAGGCCTGAACCATGTTCTTACCTCACCTCAGTAAAGGTCCTATGAGCAGAGGTGTATGTGGAACACAAAAACCCAAGATTTTATTCTTTTTTTCTCATTTTCCATTGTTATTGTTCAGCTAAAAGAGCAAGTTCCAGAAGTCAGAAGGTGTAGCATTAAAGACAAATCTTTGTGCAGACAAGTTCTCCTGAACAAATTAATAATGAAAGTTATTAATAGTCAGACAAGGTGTTACAGAAGCCATGTCCAACCTACAGCCTGCCCTGGCCCAACCTGTGGCCACACCCTGTGGCTTTTCAGAGGGTTGCTCCAAAAGTAATGCCCCCTATTTTTAAGATATTTGTCCACAACGTCTGAGTCAGATGTTGGCAGCAGGAGCTGAACCTTCCCACCAATATTCCATTCCATTTTGTTGCCATGAGATGGATGGCAGCAAAGGAGCAGTCTGATAGAATGGCATATAATGTGAAAGTGCTTATGAAGCAAAGGTGTGTCACTGAATTCCTCCATGATGAAATAATGACATTCACAGGCATTTATTAACACTTGGTGAATGTTTATGGCAACCAAACAGTGGAGGTGAGCACAGTGAGGCAGTGGGTGGTGCATTTCAGCAGTGGCAACAGTGACAGCGAGTCACCTTTGTTGGTGCAGATTTTTAAGAGCGCACATGCAAGCTCGTTCATTGCTGGCAAAAATGGACATCTCACGGTGCTGACTATGTTGAAAAATAGCGCTTTGTACCTGAGAATTTGCTCTATCAAACAGCGTTGTTATGCTCTTTGTATATGTTGTAGTTTCCATGGAAATAAATAGGAGTCATTACTTAAATTGATAGATGTGTGTGCTACATTGCTATACAGAATCATAGAATCATATCCTTTGGAAAGCACCTCTATGGTTATCAAGTCCAACCGCTAACCAAGCACTGCCAGGTCTACCATTAAATCATGTCTCGAAAGCACCACACGTATATGTCTTTTAAATACCTCCAGAGAGCAGCACTGTGCACATGGCAGCACCATCTCCTTTTTGGGTAAGAAGAAGACATTGTCTATGGACCTCCAAGCCTCACAGAGTCACTCAGCAGGATCCAGGAACAAGTCAGAGTGAGCCAGGCTCTGTTGGTGACCCAATAAAAGCAGTGAGGGCCATGCAATCACAGTCCATCGCCCGGTGATGTCATAGCCTGTTTCTCAGTGACATTGTTTGGGTTGGTTCTAAAGTCATCAAGCCCAACCAAAAACCTAGCACTGCCAAGTCTACCATTAAATCGGACTTGTCCAACCCATGGCCCCGGACAGCCAGTAATATGGCCCCAAAAGCTTTTAATGTCATTATGTGATTTTTGGTGATATTTCTCATGAGTCAGTTGCATGTAGCACAAGCATGGAGTGTGCAGATGACAACAGAACACTGAGGAGTACAGGGCACAGTGCAGTGCTAACCCCACTTCTCACACTGCCACACACATCAGTCGAATCAAAACCCACGTGTACCACACATTATATGCACTTATGTCACTTGGCAGGTAAAATGCAGTGATTACTGATAATATTTCAACACACCTACACGTGTGTGCTTGTGAAGACACGCCTTTTTTCTTATAAAGCAAACATGTACGTTTTCTTACATAATTATTTAACTCGGGATTGTGTTATTTTCATGAATAATTTAATAAGTCAACACACTCACTTTGAAAGACATATCCAGAATATTTATCCGGTGCTGACAAATTTTGTAATTTTCAACATCTTCAAAATGAAAATCTACTTATTTGGGCTGTCTTTCAAACCATCACAGCATTCTAAATGAAACTTAAGTTACACCAAGCTCAATTAGGGCAAATAATTGTATGTATTTGGCTAAACACATTTCTGTGAACAACAGAAAATATGCAGCCGTGCTTTCCACTTTGATAAATGAATTGAAAAAAAAGTTTTAAGATTTCAAAAAAAAAAATAATCACTCTTTTGTATATTTGCAACTCCATTTTCATTCAACATAAATAAATTACCTGTAAATTTTCAAATGGAATATACAGAGCTGCAATCAGACATCGAACTCAAAGAAAAAAATGTATCATGTCACTTTACCAGATTTTTATAAGACCTCTCTTACCAGAGAAAGATATCTCTCTCTTCACAGTCACTCCTTACTCATGTCATTGCTTTTGGCAGTACATACATTTGTGAATAACTATTTTCAAGGATGAAGCACAGGAAGAGTAAAATTTCATCAAACATCTCTGATGAACACCTTGAGAGCTCACTAAGAATTGTAACCACTTCCATCAAACCAGACACTGATGCATTAGTTTCAAAAAACAAGGTCAAATATTCCACTAGTTTTATGCTTTTGTTGCTCTCTTTTTAAATGTTTTAATTAAAAAAAAAAAAAAAAACTAAACTAAACTTATTTTTTACATGCCTTAACTATATTATATATTTTAAACGCAGCCCAAGACAATTCCTCTTCACTCAGTGCAACCTAAGCAAGCCAAAATGTTGGACATCCATGCCTTACAGCTTAGGATTGCCACCTATTGGTCTGCAAGTGAGATTTTTTTGTTCTTTTACCCTCTCCCCAAAGCCTTCCTTCTATAAAATTACACACCAGAGACCAAGCTGGAGTGCTCTGACAGCATAAAAACCCTGAGATGATGGAAAGCTTCTCACCTCCAAGAATAAAACACATTTTATACGGAATATCCCTCTTCATCATATTCTTGAAACTAAAGACTGTTTCACAGAATATGTGCTGCAATGAACTGAACACTTGAGCCCCTTATTGACTCAGCCCTGAGAAACATCACTAGTCAGATATGCCTGCTCTAAATGAGAGCTGTTCTCTTGCTTGTGTACTCTGGCACTTTCTCTGTAATTAATGACATTACCTCTGACACCAATGTGTTTATACGCATCAAAAGCTGAAGACACCATGTAGCAATCACGCTACACTTGCAGTCTGTTGTTCCTGTTTTCCATTTGCCAGCAAAATTGATTTCAGACTTCTACAATAATCCCTAGGATATTTCTTACAATATTAAAAATTATTGTATGTGGTGTTCCAAACCTAACTATGGAAAGATAAAGCAACTACATTGTCACTGCTATTATTCAGGGCACTTTCATCAACATTAGATTAAAAACAAATCTCTTGCTGTATTATGAACAGTGCCAACATGATTTGAAATCAACCTTATGTAAGAAAACCCCAACTTGGGCCACAAAAATAATTTTCTACACAGCATTTGAGAGATACACAAACACAATAGTTAATGATTTTTATCATTAACACAGCTCCTTTAAACTTGGTCGAGATTAACTTGAAGGAATCTGAAAATGGGTGCACATGACTTTCACGGAGTGAAGGAGCCACTCCTCTCAATGCAATATGCTACACATTAGTGTTTGATCTTATTTGTTATGTTTTAAGCAGAAAGTGCCCATACACAAACATCAAGCCTGGGAACTAATTTTAATCAAAAGATAACATAACTTGAAATGTGCCTCTTGTCAACATGTTTCTAAACAAGCAAGTATGCAGTCCGTTGTGGTGGAGTTCAGGGTATTTAAAGTTATTTTTGGAAAATAATACAGATCTTTCATTTGGTTCCTGTATTTCTGTGCATACTTAAAACCAAAAATTTGGAGGAATTCCTTCTTGTGAGCTACACTTACCTGCATATTTGGTCACAGTTTGAGACTCACAGGATTCTTCTTTTGTATTATTGACACTGACTCACACCATTTCTACATTCTCAAATCTTACATCATCAGATCTTTAGTACATAGTTGCTTATTTTGTCAAAAATAAATTATATACACCTTTTCTCACACTAAAAAAAAAAAAAAGTTTAAAACGTGATAACCTTATGAACGCAGAAATTCCATATGTTTCTTTTCTGAATTACCATCAAAAGAATTATAGCATCGTGGGCTTCCTCAGTCTCTGGAAAAAATATTCCAGGTAGGGGAAAAGCAAAAGACAACATTTATCCTCTGTTCTGTGCGCAGTAATACAGTAATTACAACAATGCTTACATTACTGATACCTTTTAAGTAAGGCTGTTCCCTCTAATGCAACAGAAGTTAAACACTGCACTAGTCTTGTGAAGCACAGTCTTCAAAGCTGTATCTTCAAAAGTAAATTTGAAGCCTTAAATACCAGGTAGCAGTAATTAAACTTGGTGTTCTTCTTCTTTAGAGAATGCATCCTCACAAATATTTGCAATAGCCTTACATTAAACAGCAGTTTCACAGACCATATTTAATATTGCATCACCTTAGATTTGGCCAACTAATTTTTATTGGGACTCTATCTTAAGCGTCAGAGGTCATTACTTCTTGCCTTATAGCATCACACATCTCTAACTCAACAAATTTCATCAGACACAGAGGATGAACTTTTCAGCCTCCTCAATAAGCCAATATATATGTTTTCCTGCTCAGACGGAGGTTGAATCTGTTCCATAAATAAATACAGCAATAAGCTCCACTTTCCACAGACAATTCCCTAAGCTACTTAGCAGTCACTTCTACATGAATACCTAGAGTTCAGTTTAAAAAATAAGTAAAGAAAAAAAAGCTATTTGAGAGAAGGTCATCTACCCAGCATTTCAATTTTTTTAAAACATACAATATGTATACATATATTCTGATATTTATGCAGCTGTGCACTCTACACGTGGATAGTATCAGTTCCGTGTTATTGCATATCATGAAGTACAAGCATCTTGTTCTCCAGATGCCAGCTGTGGCTGGTGCTATGGTAATTCCAGGTAAAGCTAATTTTGTGATGAATATAGACAGGCTTTTCTGAACTGTCTGATTCTACTGAATGGCTAGGCAAGCATTCACAAGCACCCCTAAGCACAGACCAAAATGTTAAAAAGGCGTTGGGAAAGAAAGGAAAAGCTCTGAGGAGGGCAGATCTATCAGATGACATTTGTCATGGAATAAAAGAAAAACCGACTGTTGAGCCCAGTGTTAGCCAGAATTAAGAGTACTCATGGAAGATGAGGATCTGAACAGCTGGCAAGCACAGTTGCCTCAAGCATAGGGGCAGATGCTATCATCTGTGGAGAAGCTTGCTGAAAGCCAGAGAAAACACAAAAAGCTTCTATCAATCAGTGGAACCCAAATCTGCGCAGTAGAAGAAACAGAGCAACTTGATAGCAGAGAGAGATGGAAGAGAAAGTTATTCAGGATGGACTACAAACCTCTGAACTCAGAAGATAGGATGTTTTAGAAAGTGATCACTTTTCTAACAATAGTCTTTCGCATTTGCTGCCTCAAATGCAGCACTTTGACACTCTTCCCTACACACTGATGACAAATACAAAAAGCCATTTGTCTATGAAATAAAACCAAGCTAATGGCATGGAAAGCACCATAACACCAGTTTTCTAGGTTAGGTTACTCTGATCTTAAAGCAACAACTTAATACACTTTAAACTTCCAGCTACCTGCATGAAGCTGTAAGTGCCAAGTTCTTTTTTATTTCTCAGGAAAAAAGCCTTTTTCTGGACTGCTTTGCTGACACCTAGTGAGCCTCCGCTCCAACAGCTCTGAGCACATGAGCCCCTCAAAAAGAGGTGTTGACAGAACAGCCACTCTTTGCATTCCCCTTACAGTGAAATGTATTTAAACAGCCCCAACTGAGATTCAGCAACGTGCTGAGTCATGCACCAACTCATTGCAGAAGACTGCAGTGCTGGTGACGTTGATAAGAGATGAAAAATATGGAAGCACAGTAAAGAGGAGAAAGAGAAAAGAAGCATGCTGAAAATAAGTAATGGTGGAAGTCTTCTCCTTGCACCCTAAACGTCTTTTACAAGGACAACTGACTCAAAGAGACCTGCCACTGGCTGGGACTTGGGTCTTCTTCTGCCTCACGTATTTAACTGGGATATCTCATTGCCCATAATTTCTGATTATTAGCTCCTTCATTGTTTGTTTTTGTGTATGTAAAATATGAACTATAAGCAACTGCTTATTAATGTTTCAAAGTTAATTCCAGTCTAATCCTATCATTCTAATAGTATAAGTATGACATTTGATCCTTGGCTTAGCTTGGAAGAACAGCAACTTTGCATGAGATTCTCTGCTTCACTGAAGCTGCTTAATATTGCCTGGAGGATGGCACTAGTTGGATGTCACAGCATTTCCTGGGACTGAGGAATCCTGCAGCTTACCACAAACACACAAACAAACATTTTAAAATTCAGCGTTTCTGTTTTGAGTAAAAATTGATTAACTGAATCAAAGTGCTAACGATCTGGGATAGCAGTGATGAGTAAGAGAGCATTTCACTTTTCAGAAAATGGCCCAAGTGAGTGACGACCATATTACAAGAAGCACACACTTCTGCGTGCTTAAAAACACCTGCTCTAAACTTTCAAGGATAACAAGTCAGGGTAATTGAACCTGAAATCTCAGATAGACAGACGAGTAAAATACATCTCCAAAACAGCATTACATCCTTCACAGTTTCATAAACAGCAAGTATCCTAAGGACTGCATAGGCCAAATATGAGTACAACACAGCAGAGAACACACATGAGAAGGTGCCCATGGAGGGAGTGGATGTACATCTCAGGCACAGCTGAAGCCACCTACATCAGCACCAAGATGCTCACTGCTGAAGTCCTTCTTCATCAGCCCAGTATTGGACACAGTGCTTCAGCCAGTCAGAATGGATCCTGCATTTAAATGGGAAGCACAAACACCACGCTTCTATCTCCAAGGCACAATGATATATTTCACCTTTATTTGTGGTATCGTTCAGGCTCATCATCCATTGCACAACTCAACAAAATCACTATCATCAAAAGCCAATTTAAAACCACTCATTTTTTACATGGGTATATATTTTTCTTTTAATTAAAAATATTCCTTTATTTAGAAATTTGTTAGGGAAAACAAATTTTCCTTTACTTATTTCATATTTGAATGGTTTAAATTCAAAAAAATATTTTCTACTTGGGCAGTCACACATAACTTTTTGTAATTAAAGAAACCTGCAGAGAATCTCTTTGGTTGGTTTCTATCATGCACAAGACACAGCTCTGGATAAATTAATTCTCAGCACTTTTCCTGTAGTAATCACACTCTTCTTTAATAGTTTTTTCCTTCCAACAATAAACATGAAAACAGTGCCTGTAGATGACTACAAAGACAAATAACTTTTAATTGCTATTAAAGGAAACTCATTCAGGTTTGTATGAATGTAATATAAATTTTAAAATGTAAATATCTCAATGCCATTTTATAACCACATATAATAAGTAATACTAGTTAGTCCTGAGGTTGAACACAGACAAGTATCAAATCAGATGAACACCTCCATAAGACAAACCGAATCATATTCAGAATTTTCTTTCACACATTTATTATTTTTCATACATCACTTGCACAGCCTGAGCCACAAAAGGTTATTGAAAAAAAGGACCATTTAATATGTCATTCGCTGAACTCTCTATTAACAGTAATCAATCCATCCAAAATTATTAGTCACTTCTGCTTGCACCCTTTACCACAGTAATTACAGTTTAAATACTATAATCAAGGAAATAAAATATTCCCACTGAAAAAAAAAAGAAAAAAGAAAAAATGGATAAAGTAAGTGAGAAGAGGGCAAGCAAGATTATTTTATCAGATAAGTTCAGGAATAGGGCTGCTTTTTTTTTTCAAAAGCTTTCACCCCTGAGCATTAACCATATTTAGCTGAATGGCAGAAACTGCTCTCTACTCAGTACCCATTTTGATTGTCTTGATCCCTCCTCAGTCCCTATCTCCCCTTCATGCAAAGAACATTCTCTTCTTGAGAAAAAGTACAGAGATGGTTTTTATTGACTGCCCCAGTGCCACAGCTTGCATTGCAAAACCCACAAGATGTGATAATGTGGACCATATCCCTGAACTAATTATAAAGATATTAGTGCTGTTCCTATGCTTTTCACCGTCAGAGCCTTTTGCTAATACCAATACCAAAAATACATGGAACATATCTGATTTCCATATTCCCAATGGACAGGTGCTAGAAAAAGAAACAAAATCAGTGTGGTTTAATATAGTGAGAATTGCATCCAAAATCCACATGCCCCCACTCTAGGACATACATACACTGTGAAATCCTCACTTTCTATATAGCCATTGCCACTGTGACTCTACCATCCAATCAAGTTATCTAGACAATTTAGAATGGTAATAGAGTTCTCAAAGGTTTGGTACAATCACTGGAAACAATACGTGTCTGAAACTTTCCTATATGTTTTGTGAGAAAAACAGAAGTACTCTATACATGTCAAATATCCACCATCTGCATACTTGTTATATCACACAGAATCACAAAATGGTGTGGGTGGGAAGGGACCTCAAGGATCATCAAGCTCCAACCCCCCCACCACAGGCGGGGCCACCAACCTCCACATTTAATGCTAGACCAGGCTGCCCAGGGCCCCATCCAATCTGGCCTTGAACACCTCCAGGGATGGATGGGGCATACACAACCTCTCTGGGCAGCCTGTTCCAGCACCTTACCACTCTCATAGTAAAGAACTTCCCCCTGACATCCAACCTAAATCTTCCCCCCTTCAACTTAAAACCATTTCTCCTTGTCCTGCTGTTATCTACTCTTGTAAGTTGACTCCCCTCCTGTTTATAGGCTCCCTTTAGGTACTGAAAGGATGCAATCAGGTCACCCTGCACCCTTCTTTTCTCCAGGCTGAACAAGCCCAGCTCCCTCAGCCTGTCTTTGTAGGGGAGGTGCTCCAGCTCCCTGATCATCTTTGTGGCCCTCCTCTGGACCCTCTCCAACAGCTCTCTGTCTTTCTTATACTGGGGGCTCCAGACCTGGAGGCAGTACTCCAGATGGGGCCTCACAAGGGCAGAGTAGAGAGGGACAGTCACCTCCCTGTCCCTGATGGCCACCCCTCTTCTGATGGAGCCCAGGATACCATTTGCTTTCCAAGCTGCAAGAGCACACTGCTGGCTCATGTTAAGTTTTTCATTCACCAGGATCCCCAGGTCCACATATCCACAGTTACCAACCATGGTTACAAGTAATAGATCCAGAGAAGATATTCCCTAAAAGAAAACTATTTCAGTAAATAGAATGTAGAATAAAATACTGTGGTGCTTCTGATCCCTTCTACTTCTTCTCAGACTTTTTTTTCCTTCCCAATTACAAGAACTCATTCAGCCCCATGAAAAAGAGCAGTGTGCTGCCCTGCTCATGAAGTATTATCTTGAGACAGCCTCTGGCTGTACTGGACTGCAAACACCAAACGCAAGGGTTGGATGATATTTCCATGGCCTAATTTTCCATCTGGTCATTTGTGTGTTATAGAGAACAGAAACAACTGCATATCCAGAGCAAACAACTAGCTCGTGAGCTAGTGCTCAGTGGAGCACTAATTTTTTTAATTTTTTTTAATTTTTTTTTCCCCCCCACAAGGATTTCATTTCTATTGCATTTTGTCATACATCCTCCTCTTCTGAAATTTCTCCTGTTATGCACATATAATGCAATTCTTAACTGGCTTCTAATTTTATCCAAGGAATATCTTTATTGGTCTTCTCTAATTAAGGATTACTACACAGAATTTGGAGACCGAAATGGGAAAACATACCTTAAGCATGACATGATTTCTTATTCTTTGCCAGAATTGTTTCTTTGTTGGGTCACTTTATTCCTTCTTAAAAATATTTAAAATGAAAACTCAACATGTGTCTCTCTACTCTGATATGTATTTATGAGCGTGATTATTCCTCAATAGAGTGTCAAGAAGAAATGTGAAGCAACCTATTTTATGTGTAAAATGAAGTAAAGATTTTTCTTTGAAGGCACAAAGTCATTTCAGTTTTGACTGCAGTAATTTTTTATTGTCTGCACATTTTCTGCAAAACATCTCAATTGAAACAATACTGATTTATGTAAGTTAATACAAAAGAAATTGATTTTCACATATGATGACTTGGGAAAGGGAGGATTTTTGAACACATTTTATTTCACTCTTTTCATAATCTTATACAAGAGCTAACAGGTTTCATCATTTCTCATTATTTACTTTCCTAGTAAATATTGATCAGATTAGCAAGGAAACTGACAGATTTGGTTTGGAAATATTGGTGGTGGATGGATAGTTGGTCTGGATGATCTTGGAGATCTTTTTCCAACCTTGCTGATTCTATGATTTCTTACAGCATCTTTCCCAAACCAATCTAATAGATGAGACTGTAGTAATAGAGTAGATCTGCTGTCACGCCAAAAAGACGGGTTTACAAGGCAGGGCTTGATCTGTTGAAGGCAACCAGTATACACACAGGTCAATGATTGCCAAGCAAGCCCATTGTAATGAGGCAGATCCAAGGTCAAGTCAGAAAGCCAACAGAGTAGGTGAGGGGCAAGGTCTGGACCACAGACATGGGCACAGGCACAGCTGCAGCATAGCTGCAATTTAGCTCCTTGGTGTGGACCAAGTACAAAAACTAAGAAGTCCTTGGTATAGACCAAGGGCAAGAATCTCACTTAAACAGCTTCCAGTGCAAGGAGAGGCAGCCTTCAGTGAGACTTCTTTCCAGATCTGCAGTTGTACTAAACTGTACACAAGCCCAGGCCAAAAAGCCCCTCAGAGAGCAGGGTTATGCACTCAAAACCCAGACATGATCCTACATTTCAAAAGAGCTTCTCATAAAACCTTTCCATCCTTATCTTTTTCTTTGTTTGCAGGCACCTAAAAAGCTGATGCCAAACGTTATAAGAAATGGAGGTAGGAGAATAGAAATAACAGTGACTGCTTCACTGATCTATCAGCCTTCAGCATAACTAGTATCACCAACACATATTCATTTGGGTAACTTCATAGAAAATACCACTAAAAAAAATGTGTGTGAAGTTCATTCACTGACAATTACTTTGTGTTTTGACATCTCCACACAGTATTTCTTATCTTCTTTACAGTATTAAATGGTACAGAAAAATCACGGTCTGAGAAGTGCCATTTGAAGTAGAAATGACTTGAAAATTCTTAATGTAGATGATCTGCACAAGGATATTGTGCATCTTTGAATGAAAGGAAGGTCTCGGTGAAAGACATGAGTTTACAGTAAGTTAGAACACTGATGAGCATTTAGAGGACTTCCTGGAAACTAATTAGAGGTAATAACATTTCCCTTTGAAGATAGATTCCCACGTGACCTATCTAGCTGAAATGCAAGAAGACTGCAGCAGACACATAAAAATAGAAGAAAGGAAAAAGGACAATATAAAAAAATCAAAATATTGCATAATTAAAACAGAAATAAAACTAAAATTGTTGTCATACAACTAACAATCTTGATGAAGGCTGACTCAAATCTGGTGTACTAGCACACAAAAATTAAAAACATAAGCATTCTTATGGAATGATCTTCTTCCCCTCCAGTACATATTTATAAGTCATGAACCAGGTAACGAATTCTGTCAGCCGTCAAATGCTTGTTTTTGTATGTTATACCATGAATTTGTTCTCCAACAGTAGTGAAACAGATGCAACATTGTTCCCATCTTACTTTCCATATTTAGACAGCAAGCAAACTATAAACAATCAGCCACAAGACAATCATGGAATGTCATCATGAAGAATATTAACTAATATGAGTAATCAACTCAGCTTAGCTTTCTATAGCGGAATAAATTGATAAATGATGCATTTAGTTGCTTGAAGGTAAGCCCTGATACAACCATAATTAAGCAACAAAAGGTAACTATGTTCAAGTCAATCTTTATTCAAGGTAAAATAAAGCACACAGTAATGAGATAGGGAGTCTAAATATTTATCATTAAAAGACAGATATCAAAGTGGTGCTTGAATCAATTTAACAAATTATTATTACTCTTAAGTATTAGCCTATGTAAGCCTGTTGTGCAAGTTCACTGAGAATGATTTACTAAAATTGCCATAATGGAGTCTACGAATAAGTAAATACATTTTTATTAAGTGATCCATCCTATATCTAACTGATGCAAACATTTAAAATGAGAAAAGAACACTCAGAAACCTTTTTTAAACACTATTTGACATCACAGAGAAGTGCTACCCCACGCAGTACCCAGTGCTCTGGAGGCTGAAGGGTCCTAAGATCCACAGCAGCAATGTAATTCACATCTGTTCGAACAGCCTTCTTGTAGACTGGACATGAATACAGACGCGGATCTTTTGAAGCTGAGATGACAGAAAAGATGTAGAAGAAAATTAAACTGGGTTATAAAAACCGGACCTTAGTGTACTGGGCACAAGGAAATATAAAACTGAATCAAAGTTCAATTGCACAAATTTCTCCACCACCAAAGAAAAAAATTTCACTTGATTCTTGCACTGTTCACCACCGTGCTATTGGCAATGAAGGCTACATACTACCTGAAATTCTGAGAGATTTAGGATTAATGTCAGTCACCAGAAACAGGATATAGCAAGAAATGTAAATGGACACTCTAGCCTGATTAGCACAATTACCAGTTCAACCTACGCATTGAGCATTAGGTATTAATAATATTTTATTATCATGTCAAAAAAAAAAAAAAAAAAAAGGAAAAACAGTGAACAATCCATTTTGAAATGCATTTAGTATTTCAGAGTATATATCACTGACTTCTTCACTTAGGAATCAGAACAATAGTCTAGTCTTGCTTAATATTTCAGTGTTCATTATTTGGAATATTGGCTGCTTTCACAGTGATTATGTCTCTTATAAAATATTATCTACACAAAACCCTGGCAAAATATCGTGTAAGCAGGCTCTGCTTCTGGAGATGGAACACTTTTCAACAGAAGTTTCCAATTTTACACTCAGTATTGGGTATTCCTATCCTATCGCACGTTTCTCTTCAATGGCCCTTCCTATTTTACACATACATACCACAAAAACAAACATTAATCTAAATCATACATTTCCACAGAGCAATTTTTTGTTGTTGTCATTTGGCCTCCTAATTTCCTTTCAGTTCTTACAGCCCTTTTCTGCCTCAAAGACCAAAATGTGTGATATTCCATCACATCCCTCCACTGCTTGCTTGTCTGTGTTAACTCTACATGGCCCAGTCCAGGAAAAAAAAAAAAGTGTAATTTTATATATAAACAGTACACATATAACACGTTATCTATAAATAAATATATGATAGACGTTATATATACATATATCTATGTTGTGTATACATGTATTTATATATACGAAAAACTTGTAAGTTACATTGGCTTTTAGTATATGGGAAAGGTTACTTGTGTTGAGGTTACAGAGGTTAAAGAGTTTGTACATATAAATTTTGATTCAAACATCTCAATCTAGGAGCTGCATTCTGCAAATATCCAGATTTCTGATCTACAAGCCATCAAACCAAATGTTTACCAAGCACTTCAAAATATCAGTGAGAAAATAGACTAACTCACTTCAGTGCCACACAATAACCATATACTCTGAGAAAAGTAAGCAACAGTATCTCCAAAGTTGTCTATTAATAGCATCACTAGCATGTACATTAATGTTAAAATTATGAATTTCTACTGGGAATTAAGACCTTTAGTCACAATGGAAGTCTGAAGGCAAGCATGTTTGTCATGAGGGAAAGAACAGTTCATCTGCAATATGTTTTAGAAGTTCTTAATACAATTAATCTATCTAAATATTAGGGCAAGAAGTACCCATTATTAATTACCAAGGAAAGCCAATAGCTTGTTTTTTTGTGGAAAACTAAGAAGTCTCCCTTTTTGAAAAAGATTCAGTATGTTTACATGAATAGGATACAGTCTGATGAAATTCCTAAAGCCCAAGAGTCTTTCGTGCCATTGAAATAAAAGGGTGACAATGAAGTCTATCATATTAATGTCTTTTACAACTACTTACTGTTATTCTCTGCATATATCCTTATAACTGGCATCATCTCAAAGAGCACCTTGGGCTTAGATTCAGTCAGTCTCGTGTTTCTTCTGTCCCAGCTAGCTCCTTCCAAATACAGCCCATACACGTAGACACCTTCCACAGGAGGGCTTGTGATATCATCCTTCATCCATTTAGTGACCTCATTGCACAGCACTACACTGTCCAGAGCCCATCCTTTGTTAGCCCTTGTTATTTCCTGCCCAAAATAGATAAAACTATGAACTATGCTGATCAACATAGATACTTACTGTTCTCTTTTAAAGCAAAAAGTGGCTCACTTGCTAAAGTGCGCTGAGCAAACAACACAATCACTAAGTCCACAGAACACATACATTAATAAATGCTCCAAACTTCATACTCGACAAGTATAAATAAATAAAACTCAGCTACTGAATTGCAGAAGTGTAAAAAAAAAAAAATTCAAAGAGGAAAAGAAGTTCAGGAGATATGAGACAGTAATTATCACTTAATAATATTGTAAGGCAGTGTCTACACACATAAGGCCAGACTCAAAGTAGGAAAAATAAATTAACATACAAGTGGTTGATAATGAAAAAGCATGTGTGGCGGAATAACGCTCAGAAAGTCTTAAACAGTTAAGCAGTCGTATGTCTTCCTGGTTGATAAGATAGAGTCGTACATAACTCAGCATTCAACACAGCAGTATATACTTAAAAAATAAAAAGTATATCTAATAACACACAGAGTGAGACTTTAAACACTGTTTACCTGTCTCACTGCAGTTAAAAATCCTTGAGGATTAAAAAACCCTGTTATCCAGAAGCAGTTTGGTCGGCTTTCAAAAACCCAACTGTAAAACTGGTGGTTTCTTTCTAGAAGTTCAGCAAACCAGAAACCAAGTGTACTGGAAGCCCAAGATGCCTAAAGAATAATAAACAACATGTTCATTTTCTAATCTTGTTCAGCAGTTTTAAAACATCATATTCATGTCAATAGAATGCAATTCTTCACAAGGTAGTAAACAACATAATATTAGTAAAGTATATTTAAAGTTCATTTTTTCATATATGAACTTTTAGTCTGATAGTTGCCTCGTACAGAAACCTGAAGAAAATTCTTGATCTGTTCAAATTCATGGCTAGTATCCCATTTAGATATGCTTAATGCTCCCTGTGGTAATTGTCTATTTTATGACATTTTTGCAAAATTAGATAACTGTGTGAACTAGGAAGAATTATTGTCTATGTGTCTTTCTAAAGTCAGAGTCAATGCATCAAGTTAATAGGATTTTTGCTGAACCTATTCAGTTTTTTTCTGAAAAAAAAGAAGTAAGGAAAATTGAGCTTATACTATGGCAAGATTTGTGATTATTTCTCTCTTTGAGTAGTCCTATTATACTTGTGCTGTGAAGCATCTGTTATGCTCTATGTTTTGTACCATGAAAACACTTTGTTAATAAAAACAAAACAAAACAAACCTCTCTACATTTACTTCCATCAGTTTCTATTAACAGCCCTCGTTCTCCTTTCCGATTTGTAAGTGAGAGAGTGGAATAATCAAATTACATTCTTTAAATCAAAGAGAGCTGTCAGAGTTCAACCCATGGATTGAAGACAAATCTAATACAATGAAATCTTGTAAATTAAGAAACTTAATTGCTTTCAAAAAAAATTAGCTGGATGGCTGGTTAATGTTTTCAAATACAATCAAGTATTCACACTAAAATACACAAGTGGAAGAGTTCTTCAGTTATCCCAGCAGCTAACTAATTCAAAGGAAGCCCAATTCTATCTGAAGGGGAGCACATGTATGTCCGTTAAACAAGTCTAATCGAGTTGTCCAGTGAGTACGAATTGTATGTAAGAAGAATTACAATAAGCAGCTTAATAAAACCCAATGCCACTTCTATCCATCAGACACTCTTTCCTCTGAGACAGATAGCATTTTATTTTATTTTGTATCAGTGTATAATTATTACAGAAATATTTAATTTTACCTCAGTTTCAAAATAGCACAACCAGCACAGCTAGCCTAGCACAATGCTAGAATATGAAAATCAATTTAATTGATACTAACTTCTAGTAGTAAACACCACTTCAATATCAACCATACCAAACCAAGCAAAATGACATGATCAAGACTTTGCAAGTCTTCAGAAGGGCCATGACAACAGCTAAGGGACTGGAGCATCTATTGTATGAGAAAGGCTGAGAGAGCTGGAACTGTATAATGTGCAGAGGAGAAGGCTCAGGGGAGATATTATCTATGCTTATAGCTCATGAGGGGAGAATGAAGGTTATGGAGTTCAGGCTCTTCAGAGTGAAAGGACAATAGGCACAATACAAAACACGAAAAATTCCATTTAGATTTAAGAAATTGCTACTTTTTTTTCCTCAGTGAGGGTGATTAAACACCAGAATACAGGATGGATAGAAAGGCTGTAGACTTCATTCTTGGAGAATGCTACGATACCTTCTCTAGTTGACCCAGCTTAAGGAAGTGTGATTGGACTAGACTATCACCAGAGGTCCCTTCCAACCTCTACTATTCTGTCCTAATCTCAAAGAATAGCAACACTGTACTCCATTAGTGCGCATGCTATTTTTGAAAATCTATCATCAAATTTAAGGTTATACTCTTCTCTCTAGCCTTCTAACCGCCAACAAGCAATAGTTTGTTAAAATGGGAAATGCCTGTATCTCCCACACTCATTTCTGGTTTATAAATTAAAGAGGACTTGCTTTGACTATGTTTATTTTTGCCCAACTTCTACCCCAGCAGTTGCACAATATCCTAGTTAACATGCACACTTATGTTTAAAACATTTATTGTATGTCTTGAAGTTTATACTAATTTCCTCTAACAAAAAAAAAAAAAAAAAAAAAAAAAAAAGATGTGCACTTACTTTTTTCCAGCTCACAGGAATCCTCCCATCATACATGCAGTCTAAAGCATCCCTCAGATTTTCACTCATAACAATTGTCCCATCAATGGCAAGTTTTAGATCAGTCAGAGTGCTTCTTACTAATGAAATAACTCTCTGCATTTGTTCAATCTCCTGTCGCAAAAATATGTTCATAGGCTGAAAAGGTCCCATGTTTGTCAGTTTCTCTTTTACCTGTAAGTAGTAAACCAAAGACCCTTCAACAGAAATAAAAGCCAAAGGAGGATATATGTCAAAGTCAGGCATCGATACAATTTTTAAAATATACTTTTACTAAAGAAGTTAAACGGTCAGCTTGGTATATTTCTCAAGTGCTCTGCAAGACAGAAATACAGGATTTGTTCTAAGTAAAATCTATGATGCTGAGACTGGCTGTAGTTTTAGTTTGAATTATGATTCAGTCTGTATATAATTCTATAAGCTAAGGTAATTTAAGCAGCATTTAGGCCATATTTCATTTCAAGAACTTCAACTTTAATGCCAACAGGTAATTTCCAAGGTTCACTTTATACAAACCAATCAAGAGTGATTACCCCAGCCACTCTGCCTCAGGATACCAGCACTATTTATCAGCAGTGTCTGGGAACTATCACAATGGTAGGCAATCTTGTATTCTAATAAAAAGTGCTGATATATTTTTAATCAAAAGTGAAAATTTAACATTTTAATAACAACTGTATGGAGATAAATATTTTATAATTTATATGGCCTTCTACTCTGCACTTGTGAGGTTCCATTTGGAGTTCAGGCCTGGAGCCCTCAAGATAAGAAAGATGCAGAGCTGTTGGAATGGGGCCAGAGGACGGCCACAAGGATGACCAGAGGGCTCCAGGGCTGGAGCATCTCTCCTATGAAGGCTGAGGGAGCTGGGCTTGTTCCTTCTGGAGAAGAAAAGGCTCTAGGGAGACCTGATAGCACCCTACCAGTACTTGAAGGGAATTTATAAACTGGAGGGAGACTGAACTTTTACACAATCTAATAGTGATAGGACAAGGGGGAATGGTTTTAAACTAAAAAAAGGCAGATTTGGATTAGATATTAGGAGGAATTTTTTAACTCAGAGGGTAGTAAGGCTCAGGAACAAATTGCCCATAGAAGCTGCAGATGCCCCATCACTGGAGGCATTCAAGACCAGATTGGACGGGGCCCCGGGCTGCCTGATATAGCGGGTTGCAACTCTGCCCATGGCAGGGGGTTGGAACGAAATCATCTTTTAGGTCTCTTTGAACTGCAGCCATTCTCTGACCATATAATTCTATATGTGAGATAGGTAAAAAAAATTACATACCATTTTATCAAGATTTTGCTACATATTTATTCTAAAACAGCAACAACAAAAAGGAATTTATTATATAGTTATCGACAAATGAAATATTTTTGTATTTCGCATTCACTTTTATTATTACAAATTACATTTGAATTTGTCATTTTAACCCTAATTTAAGACAGAATCAGGATCAGAGCTGATCCTCCCCAAAAGATCTCTTTCTAAGGCTAACTTTACTTATACAATGACAACATATAATATATATGCCTTTATTAATTGACATATCTGGAGATGCTAAGAAGAAGGTGAAGAGAGATGGACTAACAGATACCATGAAATTTAGCCCATCATTATAGCAACACAATTCTGAGAAGCTTATAATCTTCTGCAGATCTCAGACTTCTGGTTCAGTAACTATGGCCTTTTGGAAAGTCACAAAATTCAGGCTTCTAGGAAGACTATAGTTCAGAAACTTCAGCAAGTACAAACCTTTGGGAAACTGCTAGATAGTTATTCAAAATTCAGATAAATCATCTGCTCAGAAAAAGTACATTAACATAATTATATCATTTGAGTGAAGGGAGACTACGTAACTAATAATGGGCTACAGAAAACATACAGCAGCATGGGTACCTAAAGAGAGTATTCAAAAAGTTTTTACTATGAAAAAAAAAAGAAAGAAAGCTTGTACAGATCTCCTTGCTCCTTCTCATACCTCTGAATCTTGTCAAGACAATTCAGGGGTTTATAAGCTACCAACCCCTATACTGAGTCTTCATGCTAACATTCATTAAAGATTTAGTCAAATGCCAGAAGATAAGGAATTGGAAATTTCATCACCCTCAAGGAAGAGATGGTGATCAAATTATCTAATTAGTAAAAGATCTTACTGCCTAAATGAGCAGGCGAATTCAGCAATCTTTTAAAGCTCACCCTTGCAAAAAACACAGGTGCAAGGGTTTTTTTTTCTGATGATACATGGTGGTGCCTTACATCCATTTCATAACAAAAATGTTGTAAATGTTTTCCTGGTGTCAAAACCAAAACTTCTTGCTTTCGTGCTTTTGCAAATAAACTGAAATACAAAAGTTCAGCATCCTCTGATATGGGAAATACAGGAACCTTAACTATCTTACAAGCATTTTTGTCTCATTTATTTGATGTTCATAACCAGCTTCATCTGGTAAGAAATATAATGTCAGCATCCTAACATTCTGGGGTTCTAAAGTACAACTTAGAACAACTAAAGACCCAGAAACAACACAAATTATTCAGACACTCAACTAAACTGCAGTTTTGAGGATGGGGACAGAGTATAACCTATTTGTGTCCATGTATTTTGTTATCAGTAAAAATTTTCTACCCTTAGGAAATCTCTCACCTCCAGAGATATCACGTCTTCCACATAAACAGAGGTAAAGTTATTATTTCAGAAACAAAATTTCTGTGAAGAATAAAGTGGCCATTACAAACATCATTACATGGGCTATTACGTGTAAATATGAGTCCTGAGATACTAACGTTAGGCTTCAGACAATGAAAGCTATCACTTATTAAGTTTTTGGCAAAAAAAAAAAAAAGAAAATCAATCCCTTCTGCTGAAAAGTGAAACAACCTAAAACTACCTACATGTTGTAAGCGGAATCCCAGAATAATACATATATTAATGTCGTAATACTTCTAGAAGAATAAGTACACTTGAAACACCACCTTAGTTCTCTATTACAATGTCAGCAAGCTTACCTGAAACACTAATGACTCATTCTGTCCTCCCTAGTACAGATGACAACTTGAGCACTAAGTGGTTTAATATTTTGAAAAAGTTTTTTAAAAAAGTCTTCAGTCCATACTTAGTGACTTCATTATAAATGTTAAGTATCTGGTCAGGCCACTATAAAATACGTTTTTAAAGTATAGTCTGGATGAATGAGTATAAACACATTTTTAGAACAACCAATATAACCTTTTTTATTTATTTATTTATTTATTTAATTCACACAAAGTAAGATATAGAAAATGTCCTTGACAGAATTTCAATAACTCACTTCAAATGGTATATAATCACCAGGAAGCTTTTCCAGCATATCATCAGCTAGTCTGGCTACAACTGTCTCTCGGGTTTCACCTCCTCCACCAGAGCTGTCCTTTGGCTGAATACTGAGGATGATGTCCAATATATCTTTGGAAAGTTTACTTTCATAAGCGATATCAGCATTGGGGTGCAAACCAAATACCTCTGGTGTGTCATAAGCAGGAAGACTCTACAAAGTGAAAAATAAAAAGAGCACAACTAGAGATAGATGTATATGCTAATTATATCCTAAAAACAAACAAAAAATTCTTACAAGGTCAATTAAGAGAATGGATCTCTTCAAACAGACTTACTGCAAATATCTTGCTTTGGGCTATTTGTTATGTCACAGTTCAAGTCACGCTAAACTTAACAATAAATTCAGTTTTTACGTCCGTACACTATTTTAATAGTCAGCTTGATCTGCCATATCTCAACATTGTTTCTGTGAGGTTGTACTCAATGTCTGGACTCCATTCTATACTCTCTTTAATAACTGCATCCTTTCCAGTACATCCCTCCAGCAAATCACAGAAAAGAGTATTGATGTGATGATAACGATAACTACTGCTCACACTAACAGATAAGCAGACAGTTAGAAGGCAATAAAGAGTCTGTGGAGACAGAATACATAAACTCAGAAGACAAAATTCTGGAACTCTGGAACTTGTGAGAAACTTAAGGGAAACTTTTTCTTCCTGTTAAGCAGCTTCCATTTACCAACCTGTATGTACTGAACGTATTGATCCACCATAGTACATTTGGGTATGCCATATCCTTTGTAGAAGCAGAATTCTTGACTGAACATTTTTTCACTGAACCAGACCTTAACAAAGGTGTTCATCAGCCTTTTGTCATAGTCATCTGTCACACGGCCACCATACTGGATCTCACCTATCATGTAACAAACAGTACTCCAGGAAATCCCCTACAACCAGACAGAAAGAATTGATTTCAGCTAATCCTCTTCTCTCTTATTTACATCTCCCTTAGCATGATCATCTGATACACTAAATCTTGCATTTCTGTCCCTTTTGGAAGATAATTATTTTCTTATTACTCTTGTGTTACTACAACATTGTGTTTGCAGAACACCCTCAAAGATTTCTCAAAACAGAACACCTTGACAACTAATTCAAACTGCTGTTGTGGCACCTGAGCAAGGGGGATACAACTACACTCCCATCAGGCTTTCAGCTTCTTTTGTAATGTTAATTGCAAAGTGATCTGCCACATACCTCTCTCTATACAAGAACTGACCATATGAAAGTGAGGAAAGTAAGAAGTTTTATGCTGTCAGTAAAGGCAACCATCTGCTTCTTTATGCTGCCAAGATAGCTTGGAGAAGTCAAGCCAGTGTTTTTACTCAAAACTGATTTAGACAAAAGAGTATAAAAGTGGTTTGTTTCTAACTATCTGATATAGTTAGCATTGAAAAGGAGATCTATATTTCTAAGGTTTATACTTCTGAAGTTTTATATGTAAAAGGCTTGGAGTGTTGTTTTTGGTTTCTGTTTTGTTTAAATATACAAGTTAATTTGGAAATTTTACATGCACAGATTTAAAAGTCTAATTTAAACCTCCTGTGCTGCAAGCATGTATATTTGAAATGCTGAATGTTTGTGGAAGTTAAGTAATAATTTAAAATTGTGTTTGAGTTTCAGTTGTTGGAAACTATGTAATACATTCTGCTATTGAAAATATTCATGGCATTAATCCACTTTCCCCAGAAATGTTAATTACCTTCTTGGAATCTGTGCTATCCAAGTGGTTTTGAATGAACTGCACAGTGGCATTGAAATCAGCTTGGTTAAACTCATAGGGTATATTCCAACCCAGAGATCCAAATTTGCGTCTTTCTTGAATAGTGGAGTGTAGAAAAGCTACAGCATACAGCATCGGTTTCCACTGTACCATGTCACTGACATCTAGCAAATCCTGGCTGACACCTATTGGTTATAAATGAGTTTTATAAGAAGGAATAGTATTTTCAAAAGTATTTCAAATCAGTACTAAAACATCAGTCCTAGAGATATTTAGTTGGCTATCTGCCTCACCCTGGAGAAGGTTACTGTCCTACACATTGTTCTATGCTGGAGACTGTTCATACCAGTAACACAAATTAAAATAGTACTACAAATTAGCCCAAACAAAAAGAGTAAGCTTCAGAAAACAAACAAACAATTTACTAATAGCTGAATTAACATTAAGTTGCTTTCTCCAAAGACTCTTTAAATACAGACATTTATTGAATGCAGTAAAGAGCACTTAATTGCCAGCAAAGAAAACGTGTTGCTTTTCTGCCAAAATACTCAAGGAGATTAACAATTTAAACATTCATAACTGTGTAGACGCCAATATTTGAGAACAGAAAAAGTATTTCTATGTTTTGCTGTCTATACAGTTCTGGTATCAGAACTTCAGCAGATCCTCTCTTCCTTCTAATTTTCACAATTTCTAACTCAAAGAATCAAGATGTGTCCTGACATTGTTGTGATCATTTCCTCAAAGTTGTTTCCAGGCACTATCAATAGCTATCAAGTGACCACATACGAACTGCGAAAAGTCCAAAAATAAACAAAATTTAATTTTGAATCACTCCAGCACTCACCACTATATGTTCTCTTCAGTCCAGCTCTCAGCCCTTGTGGTGGTTCATTGGTAAACTTAATACACATTTGGAGCAGGCTGATGGGGAACTGTTTGTGGATTTCAGTTGTCATCCATAGTCGAAAGCCTTCATGGACATTCTCTGCCTCTATTATAGTGTCCATCAACTCATCCAAAAAGTCAAGTCCAAGGTGGCAGTTCTGCAAAAGTGCCCAACCTCCCTAGTTTAAAATAGCAGAATCAATATATTATCAACAGTGTTTGCACACTAAAAGCACTAAAATCAATCTTCGTTTATGATGTAGGTTAAGAACAAAGACAATGTATCTTAATCAAATCAAAACAGAGAACACGCACTCTACGTGTTTATGAAAGATATTAAAGGAAGAAATTCTCCACAGCCAGTTTTGCCTGATGAAGAACGTTTAAAATTCATGCAATTCAAATAATTGATCAATTCAAATATGCTCATCAGTCAACAACCAACAGCAAAAATCCCATTTTTGTATGAAACAATCATGTCTGCACAAAATCAAGAAGTTTATTATGTTCAATTAAATGAACGTGAAAAGAAAGTTCAATTGCTTAGGACATGTATTTATGCAAATAAATATAGGTTCTTAAATCAGCATTAACTACACAACAAAAAACTTTGTTTTATGGCAAGAGTTTTAGTTGATAAGTTTTCAAAAATCATTCACATATTTGTCATATTTGTCTCTTACATGAGCCATTGTCTGCTGCAGAAGTTTACGAGCATGGATTTCTTGCCCCTGGCCCATGGAAACATAACGTGTCTCTGTCTTCAGCCTTTTTCCCAAAGCAATGATGGAGTCTGTTGGATCAGAGCCCATGGAAAGAAAGCATATGAGAGGAACACGTGGATCTGACTCTTCCCATGTCTTCTCCAAGTCCAAGATGACTCCTTCTGCATATTTGTCCCCCATTGTGTCAACAACATATTTTCTTGCCTGTGTTAAAAAGGGTAAATCTTACCATATTACATAATCACTTAATATCATTTTCTTCCCAGTGTAAACACAACTATTATATGTACTGAAGAACAAATGCTGTAAAATTTATATAGGCCTTACTATATATAAAAATGTATAAAATATAGAATGTTATACTATATACATTTTAATAGCAGAAATAAAAACATGCAACTAATCTGTTTTATATGTTAACGTACCACAGTCTTCGAAAGTGTTCTCATAGCTTTATAAAACCACTTAAAACTTACTAAATAATTATTCTATTGCATATAGCTCCATGCATTGTTATATATATAATATATTACATATAATACCTACATATATTACAGACTAATAAAAAAATAACCTTGCCAAATAGAAAGGTTTTAAATATTTGAAGATACTATTTTAGGGAAAAGATAAGAAACATATACAAGATAAGCTTCAAAGTCATTAGGTCTTTCCCACCTTTATGCTTAAACAAATTATGAATAAATGGTAATAATGATGAAAAATCCAGAGGAAGTAAGTAAAGACCACCTCTGTTATACCCTATTTATTTACTGCAAAAAACACATTATTCTTCCTTTACAAAATGTAAAAGGCTCTTTCAAATAGCTTCATATAATCTTTCTTGTATGCTTTCCCAATACATTGCTTGTCTCCTAGAGTAATCTCCCAGTTAATACTTCTTAGAATCATAGAATCATAGGATAGTTTGGGTTGGAAGGGGCCTTTAAGATCATCTAGTTCCAACCTTCTGCTATAGGCAGGGACACCACCCACTAGACCAGGTTGCTCAAAGCCTCATCCAGCCTGGCCTTGAATGCGTACAGAGAGGGGGCACTCACAACACAGCCTTACTGGGCAACTTGTTCCAGTGTCTCACCATCCTCACAGTAAAGAATGTCTTCTTGATATCTAGTCTAATGTTAGACTTCTGTGTTACTTCTCAGAAAAACATATTTAGCATTTGATAATTTATTTGTTTTCATAAAACAATTGTAAGATGAAAGGCTATCTTGCCCCCATTAACAGAACTGAGGAAGAGCTTGAATAGTTTCAGATTCAGTGCATGCATCTAAGACATTCATTACTACACAGCATTGCTTAGCCTTTTATTGACTATGCCAATAAATGCTGAGACTTTCTTTGAATTCAGTTGCAATGTCTAAAGGCTTGCATCCATAAAATGAATACCACGTTATTAGTGATGTATTCTGACTTCTATAAATTACCATTCTTCACTCTGAAATTATCAGCAGTTGCATAAGTTTTATTCTTCTGCATTGGAGCAACACAAAGACTAAAAATAGGCTCCTAGAACCTGACTTTTAAAAATAGGTTTTATTATTTTATTAAGATTTAATTTTACATTTATCTCTTTTCTAAATAGATGATTTGAAATTAAAAATTTTGAACAGACATTAATATGGATTTTTCTAAGGTTGGTCTTACAATTGTTCCATGCAAGAACTGGTTCCTCAATTAAATTATTTTCATGTTATGTTTTTCCTCAGTCAATAAAGTAATGAAAAGATTTTATTTCATCCTAACAAGAGGACAGTTCTACAATACCAGTGAGTAATATTAGCAAGAACAGTTAAGAATACAGTCTGAATTGATAAGGTAGAACTGAATAAACACATCAAGATTGAAATCCCATATCCATACTAAAATATATCAGAATCATTTTGAGAACTTGTAAAAAATGCATAGGTTGTCTGTCTGAGAAGAATTTGAGAAAATTCAATGCAAAGGTCCATTAGAAAAATTCCTTTTAAGAATTAAATTAAAATGTACTGAATTGGAATCCTTTAACTGTTATCTAACAACACCTGGATAGACTATGCTGGCCGTATAAATGTACCTGAGCAATGGTCCTGTCAGGGCACAAAGATCTGATAAGAAGAAGATGTCTGAAGCAATCCAGGGATTGACCATAGCCACACGGAACTGGTTCTTCTTCAGGATTCTCTTTATCAAACCAGATTTTCCAGTCTTTCTCTGCTCTAGAAATCTGTGGTTATACCAACAAAGGAGTAAATGTCATTAAACACAAGTCACATAACAAACATTGTAAGTTCGCAAGCTTTTAATGAGGGTCAAAGATGCTTAATCCGCACACAAGTATTTGTTTATCAGTGTTACTCACAGATTTAGTATGGCTATTAAGAAAAGAGAGGACAAGCTTTCAGCTTTTTAGTACAAAACTTCACAATGCAACAATGCCTTTTTAAGCATTCATATTCTGAAAAGAAGGGCTACTGCTAAGTACTTTCCTCTAATAAAATAACTACATAGCAAGATCAGAAAGCAGATAGATTGGCTGTTAGCTTTGAGGTACATATCTACTCCCCACAGTACAGAAGGTACTATTCACATATAATACTTGCAATTTACTTACTCTGCTTTACTATACACTTAGTATCACCAAGGCTCTTCAAGGTGCATGTAATCAGCAAAATATTAGAACAAACATCATAAAACATAGTTTAAGAAAGCAAGACAGGAATGCAAGAAATTCTAACAATCTTGAGGAAGAAGAGTCAAATTCCACTATGCGAATTGGATAATGGCAAGTTGTAAAGATGTATCCCAAAGTGAAAGATGTACAACTATAGAGTGTGAAAGTTTCTATTTTCTTTCAATTTTCCTGTGTTGGCTTTGTGATTGTTTTTTGCCTGTTTTTGCTGTTGTTGTTGTTTTGCTTTTGGGGGGGAGGGGACTGTTTGGTGGTGGCCTTTTTTTTTGGTGCAACTTTTCATTTTCTTATTTTTAAGCCTTTTTATACTGTTTGCTTAGCAGTCAGAGCCAAAACTAATTACTTTGAAGCCATTATTTTCATTCAGTTTACAAGATAAACCAGTTTCTCACTCCATGTCTTGATCACTATCAAATAATCATCCCCAAACAACAGATTATTTTAAAAAACTTTTGCTTACTTGGTCAAGAATATCTGAAAATTGGCTAAGTTTACTAAGTTCCACCAAATTCAGCCAAGTCATATCCAGGATCCATTTAGCTGGCTTGGGAGGACAAGCTTTAAGGTCCAGGGAAGCACCACCTGAAAGAAAAAAAATTAAAAGGAGAGGAAATTTTGGACAACATAAGCTAGATACCACAAGACAATTTCACATAACTTCCTGTCTTCCCAGTCTGGAGATACACTTTATAATATAGGATAGTCATCAATAAATTTCTGAGTAAGCTTGAGCTTAAAAAAGTTAAGAAAAAAATTAAGCTCAGTTTCAAATACTTTTCCAATATTTGTTGCTGTAGAAAATGTGATAATTTATTCAGTATGTATATTTGCATTCCTTGGAATTCTACTCAAATTAAAAGAAAGCAACACAAATAAAAATGAGATTACAGGGATTATCCACCTGTAAGTCAAGCCAACTTTGGTGAAACACAGTCTGCAGTGTGGTTAACTTACATTAATTTGTGGTTTTTTGTACCTTAATCTCTGTTTCTTTCTTTAAGATTTACTTAGACATGTCCTTGTACAATATGCCTAAAATAAACATTATCTGAAAAATGTATATTTGAGAAATTGTCTGAAGATTCAACATGGAAAAATTAACAGCTATAATCCATAAATAAATGTTGCCTAGAAAATTAGGAGCCTCTTGGAAAACCTTGGAACAACAATATGAAGCCACTCCACGCTTTTCACTGCAGGTACCCTGTTTGTATGCCATGGAGACTCATGCCGTGAACGTGTCACGTTCAGCTAGAAGACCTTTAAACTGTTAGCTTTGCTTTTGTTTCCTTTTTGCTTGCTTGTCAGCCCACAATTACCAAATAAAGTAAAGCTTAGTATAATTATTTTTCAAAGTCAAACCACATACATGGTGGTATTTGAACAGCAGCCATAAATATCAGCTGAAATGATAGTTATCAATTTTTTTTTTAAATTTCCATGATTCTCATAGCTAAACTTATCAAAATTCTATGTGCCCCTATAAATTAGAACTACCATATGAATTTGTCTGTCATTAGAACAGAATGATAAGCAAATATTCCTTTGCTTGACTGACTTCTCACGTTCAAAAAGGAAGCACTAGGCGAGGAGACACAACCACAGCTCATAAATTTTCTGCAGTAATATATACACTCTACTTAAAACTGTTCTGTAGTTTCAACCTTTAATAAGCGTCAGAAATTCTTCATGCTTCACTCTGTTTCTTTGTATATCGATCTTCAAAGTAAGTAATAATGTGAAAAGAAATTTGTGCTCCTCATAAAATCCTCGGGCTGCGTATTTGAACACTTCATATGTCATATGTTCGATAATATTAGTAATCCTCTTGCTAGTTATAGGGCTTTTGGTAGACCTGTTGGAAAAAAGATCTGCAGCTGAATGTCAATTTGGATAGACCTTATTAAAGAGAATGCTATGTAGAAGAGAAAAAGGCATAGCTCAAAATTCTGAAATATCAGACAACAAGTTAGCAACAACTTTCAGACTGAAGGAGCAACAAAAAAAAAATATAATTTCCTATGAAGTCATTCTACATAACTGAAAATCAGCACAGTGTAATGTTTCTTAATAATTTAATAGCTAATCTTTAAGGACTGTAAGATTATCTGAAGATTTGTTGCATTGGTAACTAACAAACAAAGGCCTACAGCTTTTAAATTGACAATTCCTGTCAAGGAACTGGCAACGCTGTTCGTCATGGCATTAGATTACAAGTCTTTACCAGACTACAGCCACCTCCGTAAGTGGGTAAGTATGAACAATACTTGTTAGAAAAATTACCTGGCTAGGGAGCTGTCAAAAAGTCCCAAAAACTGTCGAAGCGAAGTCTGATACATCACATTGACCATGCTCATCTCAGTAATAAGAAAGTATAAGATGCTACCTCGAGTTGCAACTGAAGAATAGAAAACAAGTCTGTTTTCCAAGTAGAAATGCAAAGTAGAGAACTTTAAACTCTACAACAAAAACGTTGAGTTTAAGAATACGTGTTATCTGAAGGTCTTTGAGTTGCTCCATTCTTTACTGGCCAGAAAAATATTTTAAAAGTTAATCTTCGTTTATGCACGCACAAAAGAAAATCTTTTCTGTAATTAATGCATACTATATAAAGCTCAGTTTACAATTACGAGCATATTTAGAGAAAAACTAGATGTTGGGATATTCAGTTAAACGTTTGACTATAAAAAATATGATAGTTTCAAGTACTGCTTGAGCATCCAAACCAGTTTCTCTTACAGAATTTTATAAGAGTCATAAAAAAGCCAAATGGATTATATTGATTTAACTTACCCAGCACTGATTTAAATTACTTTCAGAAGCCATTCAGTTTTAAATACAAAGATTTTATAAAAACCATAATGATTTCTGCTACATTAACTGTACCGTTTTACACATTTCCTAAAATCCAAGTATAACAACGTTCCAGAGAGCACCTCGTTTCATGTTTTCACCTGTCAGTTAAAAGCCAAAAGACTGATGAAATGTGTTGACTATAATTGCTTAAGGGTCCAAGACAAGATATCAACAAAACAGACACACAGCATTTACCTTTACACTGTTCCCTAAAATAGTGCTGTTTTGAACTCAACCGTACAGTTACTCAAATACCCTAAAGACTACTCTCGCTGGCAGTCCATAAAAAGTGTCAACATTTTCACAGTTGAGAGAGAACAATCAAGCCATCCAAGCTTCTTCTGCAGTAGATTAGAAAGATAGGTACCTTCCTATAAGGAGCAGCACGAAGTCCAGGAAGAGAATAGATGATTCCATTTTATAAAAATTTGACATGAAGTATAACATTGATTATTTTGTCCACCATAGCTCAATACGCCATTTCCAAGATACATTTTGCTTACAGGAAAACACAAATGCTTCCCACCCAATATGGTCATCCTGATTTCATTCTGTCATTTCTCTTACTCTAGGTATTGCTCTTTTAACCATATGCTCCAGTCATTTTCCTTCTTTCACTACCTTCGTAGAATCACAGAATCATAGAGTGGCCTGGATTGAAAAGGATGCCAAAGATCATCCAGTTGCAGCCCTCCTGCCTTGGGAAGGGTTGCCAACCACTAGACCAGGTGGCCCAGAGCCACATCTAGCCTGGTCTTGAATGCATCCAGGTATCCTTGGATTCCTTGTGGAATGCATCCACAACATCCTTGGGCAACCTGTTCCAGTGCATTACCACCCTCTGTGTGAAAAACTTCCTCCTAATATCAAACCTAAACCTCCCCTGTCTCGGTTTAAAACCATTCCCCCTTGTCCTATCACTATCAACCCATTAAAACAGTCGTTTCCCCTCCTGTTTATACGCTCCCTTCAAGTACTGGAAGGCCACAATAAGGTCTCCCAAGAGCCTTCTCTTCTCCAAGCTAAACAAGACCAGTTCCCTCAACCCTTCTTCATAGGAGAGGTGCTCCAGCCCTCTGATCATCCTAGTGGCCCTCCTCTGGACCCGCTCCAAGAGCTCCATGTCCTTCCTGTACTGGGGGCCCCAAGCCTGGACGCAGTACTCCAGATGGGGCCTCACAGGAGCAGAGTAGAGGAGGACAATCACCTCCCTCTCCCTGCTGCCCCCTCGCCCCTTTTTTAATGCAGCCCAGGATATAGTTGGCAACCTTGCACTTACCAGGTCTGTATTCTTCACGAGCTGAATTTATCTGTACCTCTGTTTCAGCAGAATTTTGCAGTTTCTGTGTTACCTCCTCAGCTGTCTTTTTAGTATTACTCAGTACAATTATTAAACTATCATCATCTGCCAGAGAACCCTTAGTGCTTGTAAGTCGGAACAGAAGGTTATCTTCTAGCTCTTTCATCCTCCTTCTGTTTAAAGTCACATCTTCCATAAGATCTGTTCTTTCTTTCTCTAATTCCTGTTGAAATACATGGTAATAATTGGAAAACAGAAAAGAAATCAAAAGCGAAATACGACAAGGTACTTAGTTTTAAAAGCGCTATTCCTACTGAAATAGCGGAAGTCTAGAATATCTGCACTAACATGCAGAAAGAATTCCAGTGGTATTTCTGACAGTAGGTCTGCTGCCCAGCATTCCAAACTTGCTATGTAGGTATGCATTAACAGATCATTCCAACAAGTAGAATGGAGAATGCTGATGTCCTAAAAGATTTGCAAGTCCAAAAAATTAATTGCTTTACTTCTTTTTCTATCTCTAATGAAGACAGGTGCAAACATCATTCAAAAAACAGCCTTTGAATTCACTCAATCTAATGCTGTCTTCATTTATGCCCTGTTTTTCAATTACTGTACTGTAAATATAGTCTGTTTAACAAGGATCTTTCTTATCAACTAATCAAGGATCAAAGCTTTCAAGCACATCTCCGTCATACACGAATAACGTCAGTCTCTCACTAAAATGCTTTACTATTTAAGAAAAGAAAGAATATAGGGCTCAAATTGAATTTTTTGCTACATTTATTTAGCTTGTTACTTTTAGTAATACAAGCAATGTCATGTACATATTTTGTTTTCCAGGAGTCATATATAAAAGTTGAATATATGTTGATCAACAGCTTTACATAAAGGCAAAAAGAACAGCTGCTTAAAACATTCAGAAAAAATGTTGTTCAGAGATGCCATGTCTTTTAGCTTATTCTTCTGCCTCTCTTAAAATACAATTTAAAAAAAAAAAACAAAAAAAACAAAAAACAACAACAAAAAAAAACTTGTTAAACATAAATTCCTCAGAGAGAAAAATATTCCACTGAAACAATATATGTTTCAATACAATGAGGTAAGAAGGATGAAAAAAGTGAAAGGAAAGGTAACAGTCTTTCAGAAATAAATATGAATCTTTGCCCAGATATCAATAATTAATGAGACAGATGATAGAGATATTAGCTATGTCTACAGAAGTCTCTTGCACTCTTTACAAAGCTCTGGTGGACATTTTCAAAATTGGAGACCATGCTCACTCCACCTTTGCCAAGTCCATCCAATCACTGCATTTAGGCTGCTACTTCTTCCAAATAGGTACAAAACCAGGATATGACATACTATCTTATAAAGCGCCAGAGGCATCGTGAACCTGAGACCTTAGCAAGGCTTACAAACATTTTTTTACTCCAGCATTCCAATAGCCTTCATTTAAACAGAACTGCTACATACTTTTTTCCACTTCCTAAATTTACGATCTTCTCACTCCTACATTCTGCTTAACGTTCCTAAATATTTGAAGGATTTTGTTCTTTGAAAGAAAATTCTTTAATCTTAAAAAGGAAATTAAAAAATATATATATATTCTAAAAAATATATATATATATTCATCTTATTATCATACTTAGTTCTTTTTCTTGTCACTGTGCAAAAGGTATAATAAAACATATAACCACCAGGTAGAAAAGATTTATTGGGATTGCTGTCATAGAGTAATGTAAATGTCAAACAGTGTAGAAGATGTGGAAATAAATTCAGTGATTCTGACGAGAGCAGATGAAATAAAAGACAAAAAAAAAATTGCTATTAACTCAGTTTTAATCATCTGATGTCTAATGGAACTGAAGAAAAAAAAGCAGGTAGCAATTACAAGCAAGAGAAGAATTATTTAGGCTTCATGAAGCAGAAACAATTTTTTGAAGTATAGAATTAAAAGAATGTTAGCATTCAATTAAATAATTATGCTGAAAAACCAGACAAATTAAATTTCATGTTTTGCCGAGTACAATTGAAAAGCTTAAATATATTTTAAAGTGCAACATATTTAAACAAAAGAAAGCTGTTTTCCTTGCAAGAAGAGCCCAAGAAACATGTTTGAAACAAATTGATCAAAATAAAGCAAGTAAAACAATACTGGATTTTAAAGTGAAAATCCATCTATTAAGCTTTTAAAATACTCTGTGCAGATCAGAAAGAGTATACACGTGAAAGTTTTCTGCATATCTTCAAATATTTCTAGTTGTAGTATCTGGAATGCAAGTAAGTAAGCCACGTTGCTAAACAGAAGGAACTTGCACCAAAGAAGCTATTTCAAATCTAGTGCTGTCAAAGTGGTTTCAGATGTTGATGTCACTTCACAAGCTTCACCAAAGAATGCTCGTTCTTAATATTATGTAACAAAAGCTGCTAAATAGCTTTCACAGCTGTCACAAAACAATTCACAGTGCAATAATTTTCATCAGTTGTGTGCCTTTCCCCACCACAAATCTAGAAATATCAATGTAAAAATTTACAAGGCTTCAAATAGTTCTTGCATACTATAACTCCACTACTAATCTGTCATAACTATTTCTAATATGCTAAATAAGAAATTTCTTTTGCAAGCCACATAACAACCAATGTATCAAAGAAAACAATCATATAATTAAAACAGTGTAAGTTATATATCTTTCAGACATATATCAAGTCTCTCAAAGCCAAATGTTCTAAGAAATGAAGATTAACTTCACACAGATATACAAGCTACCCACTGACATTCTTATGCTTAGCTCACATCTTACAGGTTGGTTTAACATTCTGGAGGAAAAGAAGAAATCAGTATCAGTATTCTTCCTAGTAATCAATATTCTTTTAAAACACAGATTCTACCAATGGGCAAGCCAGACATGAAACAAATTGAGAATCACACTTTGCAGAATCCTTAAATGATGGGCTGTAAACCCTGTTTTCCTCACAGCACATCTACAGGTCATTTGTTCTCAGGGTAGAACAGTATTAGAGACAGTGGAATGCGAAGAAAGAAATAGATCTACATACGCATGTTGAAGAATAGTAACTCTCTTCCATTTTGTTCACTGTGCTAAAGTCATAGTGAACAAAACATCCACCGCTTTCCCCTCCTCCACAGTGTCAGTTTTCTCATTGGAGAATGCAATAGGTCTGGGTTAGGCATAATCTGCCTTTGGTAACTGGTGGCTCGCTTTCTGCTGGCTGTCCCTCATGTGCTTAGAATAAGCTTCTAGGGGGATTTGTTCCATAACTTTTCCAGGTACTGAAGTGAGGCTGACCAGCATGTGGTTATTAGGATTTTCCTTGCTTTTCTTGCAGACAGGCTGGAGTCACTAAGATTTGCCCCTGACTGTTGCAGCTTTTCAAAGATGATAGAGACCAGAATCCAATGGCATTAGCCAGATCTTACAGAACCCTAAGAAACACCTCATCTGATCCCACAGACTTGTGTATGTCTAATGAGCTTAAGAGATCCTTAAAGCTATCTTCTACTGCGAATACTGCTCGATTCTTACAGACTGCTAATAGATTTGAGGACCTAAGAGGCCTGCTGGCAAATCTTACCTGTGGAAACTGAGGCAAAAAAGACACTGAGTTCCTCAGCTTTCTCTACAGCCCCTGCCACTAGGTTCCCTGCCCTGTGGAGGAATGGGACCAAATTTTAAGTCTTTCTTCTGCTGCCGATGTACTTACAGAGACTTTCCTTGTTCTTCACCTCATTCATTACTTTAAGGTCCTGCTGAATTTTGGCTTTCCTAACTCCATTCCTACATGTACAGGCAATGTCCCTGATTTCACCTTCGCAGTACTTCTTTTTTGTGTCTGAGCTGAGTCAAGAGTTCGTATGTTCAGCTGTGCTGGCCTTCTGCTATGCTTGCTTTAAAGTGTTGGAAAAGAACAACTAGAGTATATAATAGAATTATTCAGCATTCAGGCTGTGAAATTAAACATGATGAAAATACTGTGGGGAAAACAAAATGCCGACAACTCAACAACAGTTCTGACAGTATAGGCAATGACTCTTAACCACTCTATAAAAATAAAGATATTTTCATTTCAGAGATCTCAGCTTGTAGAACTGGCCACTAGAATGGGCTCGCTGATCCATTTTCAGTGATTATTTTTATTGGCAGAAAAAGATGAAAAAACATATGCCTTCTGATGTGCATTTGCCTGAGTGATCAAAAAGAAACTGTGATAACTGAAGGAATTTGCTGATAAAACAACTGTCATTCTGAGGAGTATATTGTGTTGCAGGACTCAGAAGTAAAGTTTGGCCATAAGTCCTTGTGAACATACACATCATGGGATGTTTCAGACAGTGATAATGCCGTTACATAGTGAGTTGACAATCTGTCGCTGGTTGAAGTGAATCTAATAGAGCAATGAAGATGTCTGACAAAATGCTAGTTTTCACAGAATAAATATTGTTTCTCTTATGAGCTCTATGGACTGATCAGGGAGGAAATGTAACTACTTCACATTAACAAGGAAACTCATGCCAGTAAGTAGGAAAGTCTTATATCAAATAAAAAATAAAATAAAATAAACAACCATAAGACCTCAATAGCTTCCAAAGCACAGCAATGCATTCCTCTCCAGAGAAAGTAAACTGGAACCATTGCCAAAATTTTAGTAAATATAGTCATAGATCCATAGTGTTATAGATGCATAGTATCTCTTTCGATCTAACACTGGTTGAATTTATTGTCTGAGAGATTAAGTGTCCAGTAATTCTAAAGATACCAAGCAACATCCAGAGCCACTGGTGGTATTCTTGTTGGTACTGCCATTCTGAATTTGACTTGCTTGACTATTATAGCTGCATTTTCAAATTAATTAGTGAGCCCATTTCTTCTTAAAGTAAGGAAGTAAACTGCGTCCTGTGCAACAGTTTATGTTGTCATGAGCTCCACGGTGTTTAGATGGAAGGATGTGAGTTTCTTTTCCATATCATTTTCATTTTCACAGATCAAGCTCATCATTTTATATGTCAGTGAGGCAGGAAAAATAAAGTAAGGTACCATTGCAACAAAAAGATAAATAGAAACTTATGTCATATTTTTCCCAGCCATCTTTTAAACCATTCTAAATAGGCTATATTAACATCACAACAGAGAGAGACAGAAAGTTACTCTCCAAACTTAGAAGAGGAACAATTTAAAATGAAAGTGAATCCTTCCACAGTTAAAGACTTAAAGTCAGGAGAAAGATGCAGTTATTTCTTTTACCTGTTTCTCTGTCAGAATGACTCTACCCAAGAGTTGATTTTCAAGACCTTTCATGGTCACAGTAAAGTCAATGATGGAGGTTCGAGCACTAATTTCAGGAGAGTAACCTGGATTTGGCAGTTTTGTGGTAATGTAAAGTCTGAAGCCATTCATCACATCTACTTCTTTGTCACCAACTTTCACCTTAAGAAAAGTATGAGAAAGAAGTCTAGAGACATCAGGGGCCAGAGCACATTCTTTTAGGCACCACATGTAGAAACAAATGTATTTTTCTGTTCAAAAGCACAAACATACAGCTTAAAATTACAGGTCTGATGCAATGAATTTGTTGAGAATATCCATGAAACACTTTAACTGATAGGTTAACATATTCAGTCAATTCTGGTTAACACATCCCAAATTAAGAGCACAACAGCAAGCAAATGGGAATCTTGGTACTTTCTTCACTTAAAAGTTACCATAAACATTGAGAGAAGAAACAGTATAGGTTAAATGTCTTAATTATATGTGAACTTAAACTCTACTTTGCATCACTGTTAATCAAGTGTAAATGACTTCTAACATTTTAGAGGCATATATTTAACAGGTGTTACTTTGTGGAGGACAGGGAGGACACTGTTTCCAGCTGTTTGATCATTTGGTTTGTTTTTACCTTATTGGTGGAACCGGATTTAATGAAATTTCTTTCCAAAATATTATCTAATGCTGGGTCAAGCTCTTCACCAACATCTTCTATCAAAAGAGGTCTTCCGAGAGAAAGGCTGTCTTCTAAGTGACTTCTAAAATACTTGTGATTCAAAGAAGTGATCTAAAAATACAATTGTGGAGCTATATGGTAAGTTTTGTCCAGCTACCAAACATTTTGCTTGTTTCACATTTAAAGACTATTTCATTTTATTCAGATAAATTACTGACAAGAACAGTCCTATAGATTAATCAAGGCAAAGACTGTGACTACAAGAGATTAGTTTCAGTGTATTATATTTTCAGATGTCGTTGAATGCAAACTGCTAATTTTCAACTGCAAGAGTAAAACAACACTCAGCATGTAAAGTTTCGATATCCTACGAGTGCAATTAGACCAGAAATTCACAGAACCTCCTATTAGCCACAGCCTTATCTTGGATAATTTCCTCAAGCCTAACTGCAGCAAGGCCAATTCCAAGATTAGGGCTTTTCCATTGAAAATTAATATTTTATATTGAATAAGCCTCTAAGTAGCCTTTACTTTAAAAAATAATTTTAAGTAAGATTGTGATCAATTTTCAACGTGTACACAAAGCACATTCAGCTTAGTTTGTTTACAACTACAAAGTTAATCTAATCATCTGTTTTTTCCTTTTTAACATGACTAGCTAGGCAACCATCTCAAGAGTTTCACACTGACAGAAGAATCAATAGTAATGACAGGAATATCCTATGAATACTCTCAGATCCAATTCATTATCATCCATCAAACTCCTCTGCCTTTTTTAAGGATAGCTTTCTATAAAAATTGATTGTTGGTGGAATTATAATTGCAGCAAACAAAGATTTTCTTCCTTGTACTTTCCTGTTTGATTTGGTGCACCTTGCCTCAAACTATATTTTGGGGTAACACTGTATTCACTGCATTTGCAGAGTATTTTGCATGGATTAGACATGCATGCTAAGACAACATAAATTATCAATAGTTTCTGATTACAAAAAGATAACAATACCATGCATTGCATTCTCATTTTAAAACATTTATTTGAACTTGTACTAATCATTTTTTTTTCATGTTTATAGTATTCTCCAAATGTGCTTGAGCCCTTATCAGACATTATCTATCCAGTTTATTTTCCAGTAGTTTATAATAAAAATGAATTCATTACACCAATTGAGCCACTTGTATTAATAAGTTTCAGATATACGTTTTCATATTTAGCCAATCATTAATCTATCAAAATATATACCAATCTGGTGGCCTTCTATGATAGAGTGATGGCTTCGGTGGACAGGGGAAGGGCAACGGATGTCATCTACCTGGACTTCTGCAAAGCCTTTGACACGGTCCCTCACCACATCCCTCTCTCTAAATTGGAGAGGTGTGGATTTGAAGGATGGACTGTTCAATGGATTAGGAATTGGTTGGCTGGATGCAGCCAAAGGGTTGTGATCAATGGTTCTGTGTCAGGGTGGAGGCCGGTCACAAGCGGTGTCCCTCAGGGGTCGGTCTTGGGACTGGTGCTCTTCAACATCTTCATCAGTGACACAGACAATGGCCTCAGCAAGTTTGCAGATGACACCAAGCTGAGCGGTGCAGTCGATACACTGGAAGGAAGGGAAACCATCCAGAGGGGCAGGCTGGAGAAGTGGGCCCATAAAAACCTAATGAGGTTCAATAACGCCAAGTGCAGGGGCAGTCGGGGCAATCCCAGGTATTTATACAAATTAGGGGAAGATCTCCTTGAGAGCAACCCTGCGGAGAAGGACTTGGGAGACCTGGTGGACGAGAAGCTGGACATGAGCCAGCAATGTGCGCTTGCAGCCCGGAAGGCCAACTGTGTTCTGGGCTGCATTAAAAAAGGGGTGGCCAGCAGGGAGAGGGAGGTGATTGTCCCCCTCTACTCAGCTCCTGTGAGGCCCCATCTGGAGTACTGCGTCCAAGCTTGGGGCCCCCAGTACAGGAAGGACGTGGAGCTCTTGCAGTGGGTCCAGAGGAGCGCCACTACGATGATCAGAGGGCTGGAGCACCTCTACTGTGAGGACAGGTTGAGGGAACTGGTCTTGTTTAGCTTGGAGAAGAGAAGGCTCCAGGGAGACCTCATTGTGGCCTTCCAGTACTTGAAGGGAGCATATAAACAGGAGGGGGAAGGGCTGTTTATGAGGATGGATAGTGATAGGACAAGGGGGAATGGTTTTAAACTGAGACAGGGGAGGTTTAGGTTAGATATTAGGAGGAAGTTTTTCACACAGAGGGTGGTGACGCACTGGAACAGGTTGCCCAAGGAGGTTGTGGATGCCCCATCCCTGGATGCATTCAAGACCAGGCTGGATGTGGCTCTGGGCAGCCTGGTCCAGTGGTTGGCGACCCTGCACATAGCAGGGGGGTTGAAACTATATGATCATTGTGGTCCCTTTCAACCCAGGCCATTCTATGATATATCCCAAGATGTCCTTTCTCACATAAAAACTGCTTTTTAATTATTGTTTGAATCACAGATTTGCCACATTTTGTCAGCTGAGAGTTTCTAGAGGCTATGAAGCATTCCTATTACCTGAAGTTCATTTTTGCCTTCCTTGTTCTTAAGCCAAATTTTACCCTGTGCCTGTGGATCAATTAATAAAGGATAACGAGATGCTTTAGTGACAATGATTCCATTCTGTATGGATAAGTCATCATTTGGTAATCCTTGCAGGCTCCATTCACTAATAGTAGGAGCATCAGTCAACATTTCTATGAGGTTCAGGTTGTTACCAAAGGGAATTTTCCGGGCTTTCATTTCTTTTTGCCAGTCATTTAAGAGCAGATTGCGGAACTCCTCATTAAAAGGACCAGAGTAGGATAGAAATGCTGTAGCCAACAGCACATCACCTGAAAAAAATGAAAAGGAAGTGAAACAAAAAGAAAAGGAAAAGAGAAAGGGAAATGTCGACGGTTTACGGGCTGGTTCGGCCCAGTTCCGTGACTAACGAGGCAGAGCGATTTTGCAAAATCCGCACCTCCGGAAAAGGGAAACAGGGGACCCCAAAATAATTAAAAACAGTGGAAACGATCTGAGGAAGAACAAACTAATTTACTAAATATGGTATCGGAATGCAAGATAACACACCATAACACAGTATAATTAGAATTGAAGCTAATAAATCAAATATAATGAGAGAGAAAGATTGTCTGAAAAGCTGGGTAAGCCTCACCATAATGCTGAGGTGAGATGCGCAGTCTGGTTGAGCAGCAGGGAGAGAGACTGACGAAGAAGAGCAGGTCAGATGACCTACCAAGGCCTTATATCTGTACTCCCTGAGCAGAAATAATAACAACACAGTGAACAGTCTTCTGCGTAATGTAGTTCTTCACTTCTTCAGGGATAAGCACCCAGGACACTTTAACTCCCAGTGCACTTACATGATGTTATGATGTGGAATACTGATAACCAAAAATCATAAAACCATGACATTTGTAGGTCATCTGACCTGCTCTTCTTCATCAATTGCCTCAATTTCAGCAATGAGAAACTTGAACTACAAAGGAAACATTTGAAATTCCAAATGCTTTTAGTTTCACTACACATTACAATTAAATCAACTAATTTACTTCCAAGATCAAGGGCATGGACAAATGCTTACCCACCAGCCTCTTGGTCTGCAAGGCAAATTCTTTACTCTGTTTCGTCCATCTCTCTTTTTCAACTGCTAGACCACTTATTAGACTTGAAGCTGTTTGCATTTTATGCCGGCAACGATCAGCATCTTCAAGCAAAGCCTATATAAAACCATAAACCAAGAAATACGGTTTACAGCTATGTATCTGATAGGCCAGAAAAATCTCTATACCTAATGAAACCAGTATAACAACAGTGTAAAAATTTATTTTCAATTACATATCATATCACTTTATAGATTTGGAGGGAAAGTGAGAGGGAAAAAGAACATCAGAACCTACTAGGAACACCTGCCATAAGTATGGTTCAACCTTTTAGTATTTCTTCTCATAACTTTCATGTTGGCACATATATTAAAGCATGGGTGATTAAGCCTGTTACTTATTAGTTATGGGAAAATCTACCCAGTATTTCAAATACATTATGCATTGACATCATATATTAATGAAACTTGATGTTACAGTACTGGACACTAAAATAGCACAAATAAAATACTTTTTGAAGGAGTGGGAGAGAGGAGAAGGAGGAGGAGGAGAGAGAGGGATCCAGAGAGGAAGTATCCAACCACTCTTTTCCACTGTATATCAATGCTTTTTCCAAGGAATAATGAAGAGTTATGAGGGAATACATTATGTTTTGCTCAAAGCAAGGGTGGCAGCCATCCATAACAGTCTCTTTTCTGCAAGGATGTGTTCACCTGTTTTTCTCTCATGGCTTTTTCATACTCTGCCTGTACAGTATCTAATTCTTCTTGCTTTGCACTCAGTTCTTCTTGAGCATTCTGCAGATCCAACATAGCAGTGGTTAGGCGGTTCTCCTGAATTGCTAAATTAGCCTGTGAAGCAAATAAATAAAATAAGTACATTCCCACATACAACATCTCAAAGCATTTGCTATAGTGTATGTCAAAGAGAGTTTCACTGCACTATATTTCAAAATCAATAGAGATTTCATGATTCATTAAAACCTTTTATTTCATTTCTACAATAAACTAACTCCTTGCAGGGAGCTATAGTTAATTAGTTGCTCTAATGTAAATTAGAAAAATCAATAAAAAAATTTCAGGGCAAACCAGCCCTTTTCCATCTGACACAAAAGTTGGTCTGAACTGGCCTTTAGAAAGACCAGCATCACCAAAAGCTTATGCTTAGTCTAATGAAAGATACTACCGCTAGCAACAATTCTTCCTTCACTCTAGGTCACTCCCATTACAGCTACCCCACGTCAAAATCATGCCTGACCATGTTCTTCCTGACTTTCATTCTTACCTTCCAATGACTATTTAGGCCTGTTTTTCCCTAGATAACACTGATGAGTAAAGTCTCTGTACAGTCTCTTTATGAATTGAGATGATGAACATTAAAAGAACTAGATCTTGAGTTTTTTCTTACTTAAAGCAATTGCAACTGTGAATTAAACTAGATGGCTACTTCAGCCCTTCAATTCAGAAGGAGCCCAGAGGCATAAAACTGCATAATCTATTTAATGATCTTTACAGCCTACAACAAGTAGTACATTTGATGCATATTTTGTTGTAGAGTTACTATTTTCAGTGTAATAAATTCCTACAGAGGCATGCACCAATTGGAATAAGACGACTGATGTTTCCAGCAGATGAAATCCTCAGTTGCATTCAGGTAGGGAGGAGAAGGAGCAAAAGCGTGTATGTCACTCTGATTAACAGTTACCTTTAAGGGTAATACTTCTTTGTTGATAGAAAAAAATACAGCCATAGCTTTGGTCCACGAGCAAAGCCCAGCAACATTCCCACATACTCTCTTAGCTGTCTCAATGTTGTAGTCCACCATTTCAAAATAAGGGCTCAACAGCTCTACCACTTCTTCATTAATTGTGTCCTTTGGAAATTGCTAAAAAAAAATGTATGCAATATACAAGTAATACAAGTAAACTATGCAAATATGTATTTTAGTGCAAACAAAACACTACCAGAATCAAAAACGTTAATTAAAAACAGCTAATATGAAGTTGTCTGTCTTGTGCATATCTGAGAGATTGTCAAAGACATCCTACTCTGTTCTGTTTTCTTATAAAACTGAAAAAGTTTGCCTTCATTTCTGATGTCTTTATCCTATCTGTTAATGTTACACAACTAGCAGTCAAGTATAAAATATCACTGAGATTCTCTTTGAAATTCCATTTCCCTTAATACTGAATAAATAAAAATCTTCTAAAAGAGAGGATTAGTGGACACACATTCTATGAGATTGTCCTTTGAAAGAGTAGCTAGCTATCTTCCCATTAAATTACCTTATCTTATTAGTACAATGCGTTTCAATTTTAATTGTTCTGACAGTTTATTTTTTTTAAACAATGCCTTTTCTATTTTCATCCTCATAGCTTCCAACTTCATACTAGAAATTTATTTTGATTACCAAATATTCTATTCAATTATCTATCTTCAAAGATTTATTTACAAAGTATAATAAAAGTATATCATTGAAACTGAAAAATAGCTGTTCCCTGTGCATAAACAATAAAACATTGAAGACTTTCAGTAAATAAAAATCCTCACATGAGTAGATGCAACATGAACATCATATAAATAGCATCCATGGTACTACGAACCATACAAAGTTGGTCAGGCCATTCATCTGTGATTTTCCACTGTACCAGAGACAGATTACGTAAACTCAGTGTGATTATAAATGTAGAAACTTACTATGATCTAATAGGGATGTTTTAACCAAAATATACACTTCAAGATGAGAACGTCATTCCTCCAAACACAGAAATCAGGTTATTATGTTCAGTGGTACAGCACAACATATAAGCAATTTTCAGAGTAGATTAATACTAATATTAGTAGTTTAAAACATGAACTAGCGTAGATTTATTCACCAAATACTCATTCAATTTCTACAGACATGATATAAAGCTGAAAATCCCAAATTTCAAAAAATTCTGATTTTATCCATCCTAATAATCGCTGATTTTTTGTATGCCACTAAACAAGTTACAGCGCTCAAAAGTTAGGGAAAAAAAAGATATTTCCAATTAGCTCTAAGCAAACAGGTAAGTAAAAGCTGTTCAAATGCTTAAAGCTTTGAATCATTTGTCATTGAAGTTAATTTCGTTTCCTTACTTAGGAGAAGCTATAACTGACTTATGACCTGACTTTCCCAGATGGATTTGAGATTTATTTCATTATATCATACATTCAAGCCCTTGGCATTTAAGATTTCTTGTGTGCCTGATTTCCCTTACACATTTGTTCTCCTAGGAACACCAAAGAAAATACTTTTCCCTATTTTCTTAGGTCAAAATAATACTAAGCAGAAGGTTACACAAATACCTGTAGGTTCTGTAGAAAGTTCCCTGCTGTCATCAGTTTCAAAGATTCTTGCCATGATGGGGTGGTACAGCTCTTTTCCTGATCAATTTTTACATTGTTCAATTTTCGTTGGAAAAGCAGTAACACACAGTCCATGATACGCATAATAAGGTGAGGAGGTCGACCAAGTGTTCGGACCGTGGCAATATCTGCAGGCTTTATTGTCTACAAAATTAAAACAAAAGACAAAGCAAATACTGTTATTATTTATTAAATCAGAAAAAGGTCACCAACAGCATTAATGCACTTCAGAAGAAGAAACTTAATTCTTTTTGATTTAAAATAATTTTATCTCTCAGAAGCATGAAGCTGTACAGACCCTTCAACTATAATTTGACTACTACCTCATAGCAACTGCTAAGAAACAGCAGCTCAGCCACCTCACAGCAGCACCTAAATTCTTAAAATCCGTCCTAGCAAGACAGCAATATTCTGAAATTTTATCTTCTTTTTCTATTCTAATGCAAACCTATTCACAAGAAATTCAGTCTAGAAAGGAAAATGCATTATGTTGGTAATTGGTAAGTGAAGGTGAAGGAAGGGAACCAATGAGAAAGCCACATGCATAGACACCTTTGCATCTTCTGCTTTACTGTTCTGGACAAGTTCCTGATGTAGAAGTAAGCCTTTGAGAAAATTAAATAAATCATAATAATGTATGAAACCTGTGTCTTATTAAATATGGCAAAGTCAGTCAAGGGTGCAAATCTAACACCATAACTTGTACAGTTATTAGCATATTATCAACCAGCAGCACAACATATATCAACCAGAGTTTCAATTGAAAATTAAAATTGGCCATTTGCTGAACAACTGATTGCCCATTTTGGGTTTGGCATTTGGGTAGAAAAAGACAAACAAAACTAAACCTAAACAACCTCAAGATAAATATATCTATTTGTATACATCTACTGCCAATCGAGGAGTTACACAGAACATCTGAAACCTTACATGTTTTCAAAGAAGCACATTTTCTTAGGTGGAAAAAATGTTATACTCAGTCCAAGGTACCAACCTGTAAGGCTGCTTCTGCCTCTTCCAAAGCAGGCTTAGCAGCTTCTAGCTTTTCTTCAGCAATGGCTTTGTCAGCTGAGATGCTGTCCACAATAGCTTGGGCTTTGTCTTTCACTTTCTGAACTTCAGCCTTCACCTTCTCAGCAGCCTGTGCTTTTACAGTAACTTCCTTCAATACCTAAAGAGAAAATTCACAAACAACATATTAAAGAAAATGCCTCACTGGAAGAATCTATATTTTCATTGTAATATTTGATCTGTTGAATTCAATTTCCAGAACCAGAATGTTTAAAAAAAAGATGGTTTTGCTGTCACTTTTTTTAGCTTCTATTATTGTTTCTTTCCCCACAACCTAACTTCCTTTTACACAAAAAATATTGAAAAAAAATTAAGTGCAATATACTTTGAGGTCTGTACATACCATGTCAGCTTTTTCATTGGCAACCTGAAGTTCCTTTTCTTTTACCTCCAGCTCTTTGCTTAGAGCAGCCACTGACTCAGAGGCCTCTTTCAACTTTTCCAGCCCAGTATTAACTCTGGAGTTAAAAAGAAAAAATAAAAATAGGAAGTACATAATTCCTTATATAATTTACATCCTCCTTTCCAAATCATTTCATTGGTAGAATGAATCAGATGGATTTAATACTGAAAGATGTCTTACACAAAAAAAAAAAATTCTTCAGAAACTTCCACACACACTTCCGTTGTTTTTAGAATCAAGAAAGTAAACAATAAACAATTCTCTCAAAAAAGCATATGACATTAAATGTTCCACACTTCTAACTCAAAGTGAATGCCTTTATTATCACATTAAAATCCTATATATGGGTTCCATTTATGTCACTGACCCCGCTGAGCTCCAACCTGATACTCACAGGACTAACAGCAGAAAGCATTTTGTGATCACTAGAATCCTGAGAATTTTTGAGAAAGCCTGAGATTTCTCAAATCACTATTTCTTGTTTGAAGAGGATATTCAAAAGGTTAATAAAATCAAAACATCAAAATCAAGACCAAGCAAGAGAGATTAACAGGAAAATACCACTGAGATAACACTTCTCTCATTAAAATGCCTTCAAAGGTGTTTTTTTCTATAAAAATCTAAGTACTCATATACAGGCTCTTTAAACAAGTTTATCTGTAAGCTAGGAAAATACAAATTTGGAACAGCAGAGGCAGAAAGAATTACAAATGTAGCAACTGCAAAGTCTAAGCAGAACAGGAACAGATTAAAAAAATACATAACAGATAAAGACTAACATAATGTAAAGCATATGCAATTTAGGTGAAGTGAAACAAGTTGATGAGTATGGAATAATCTGGTGCATTTTAACTTCAGAAGGTGTGAGGTTGGGCCAGGTATCTCCCAGTTTTGTAAATCTTCACTGATACCATGAAGATTACTAACTGACTTCGAAGCCAAAGAGTGTTTCAAAGTGAAATAAATTAGTCTGAGTATTTCTTAAAGACTTTTAGAATTTTGTGCTGGTCTTTCACAACCAAGAAGATTGGTTTTCTTAAGAGTGATGCCAACTGATACATTTACAATTTCACATTCTATTTGTGTATTTCTCAAATAACGTTAGATCTGCAAACAGACTGTAGTTTAATAAAGTGTTTGAAAAGGAGAATTAATATATCAAAAACACTTAAAAATCCATAAGCAAAGGTTCAATAACCTAAGTTATGCTACGTGATGACAAAACCAAAAATGCCAAGGTTCTTTTTACCTGTTCATATCAGAAAAATACAACTGTTCAGCAGGAAAACAGAAGTTGTTCTCAAGTAAACTGAATTTTATTGTGAATTTGTTATCAGATAACATGCAATTGTCTTCCTTTATTCATTAAAAATGCATATTAATAATTTATACTCATCTCTTTCCATCACCATGTTCTTCAGTGCATCACTACCCTTGAGTCTTCAAGCTATGCGTCAAGAGCATCTCTAATATTTGTTCAAGTAACACCTCTACACTATTTTAGGAAGCTTCAAAGAAAACTTTTGCTATGCAACAAGAGCAGGCAGACATTGAAATAAGTACATTGGAATATATCTACAAACAACAAAAAGACAACAGTAAACTGAGCAGTATACCTGTTTGCAAATATCTGCAGTTCTGCACGTTTTTCTTCGTATGTAGTTTTATAACCCTGAATAAAAGACAGATAGGATTTGGGAGTCACATGTGTAGAACGCCTATATCTTTGAAAGTAATCAGAACACTTCTCCGCTACTCCATCCTGGAATGAGCCCATACACTGCACAATTTCTCTCTTTGTCTCAGCAGTGCAGTCCATATCATATGAGGACAGGAAATGTTCAGATACTTAGAAAAAGAAGAAAAGCATAAATGTAAGTAAATGTTCAGGAAGTACTTTGAGTTTATAAACAAAGCAATCAATATACACACTACATATCATGACGAGCAGAAGTGTTTCACCTAACTTAAATCTTCATTTGCTGAAAGTAATTGATCTGTACACCACTTATGTATATTTAGCTCAACATGTGTCTAAACTTTAAACAGCATTACTCTTTTAACACTTCCCCATCCAATATTTTGTCATTTAAACAATAGTATTGATTACACCAGGTAATAGCTCCGGAGAAGAGAATACCTCTGGAAGTAAAGTCTTATACTAAAGTTATTGGCAATCTGAGATTCATCTTATCATTGTCCTCTATAAATTTAATTTTGAACATAAAGAAGAATTACCAGTCAATTTATTGACAGCTGTGACATGGGAAATGCTTTTACATTACATCAGTGAGATACAATGTCAAGCTCACATAGCTTCTGAAACCCTGGTCTTCCTCAATCTGCACCAGCAGATTCTTAAATTATTCCATACATCTCTGTAGAAAACATATAGCCAAGGATCTGGTACCCTTTAATCTCCAAAACATGCATCTATTCCTTCTCTGTGAACCTGTCCAACTGCTGGCTACCACGAATTGGGTAACCACAGCCTCCCTCTGTATGTCTCATCACAGGCATAGTTACCAAGTTTCTTTGGTGGTATTTTGCTTTCTTTAATAATGCTTTAAGTCATTTTTAAGGAGAATTTTTCTTCTTCATAGCCTTTCTTCTGTCAAAAACATTTCAGCAGTTTAATATAGCAAGAAGAAAACATTTATATCCAATTTTTGAACTAAGTAAACTTATTCTGCCAGTGTGCTGGCAAAACAAGCTTTGTTTGCATTCAAAGCATTTAAAAGAACTTTGTGACCATGAATCTCAGAATTAAATATCTGCAAAGAAAAAACCTACACCTACCAGCCACTAGAGCATCCTTAGGCCACCGGCTGAACCAATCTATAGTGCATCCAGAAATGAGAGCAGGGAACTTTAAGGCCCTGTTTCGGAACTTTTCACCTACTGGTGAAAAGCAAAGAACCACATGAAGGTTCTGACGTACTCGAGTCATGAAGTAGTCATATAGAATCTCACTGGTTGGAGGTCTACGTGGATATTCCTTCTTGAAGGTGGGTATGAGGTCACTAAGGATTTCATCTATTTCATCACGAGCAAATAAGTTTGACACCTTTGAAAAAGACAAGGTTTTTTTCATGTTGTCGGAGATGACCCAAAAGAGAATATATAAACATATGATTGATTTAATACATAGCCTTTCTGGAAGGAACACTCATTTCAGATACAGAAGTTCTTAGGACCCAACCCACTTTTTTAAACGAGAACTTTTTTCTGAAGTGACTCCATAAAACACACTGAAATCTAACTTGCTGCAAAAGTAAAATCTGTTCTTCCACATGAAAAATAAAGCAAAAATAAAAATAAAAATAAAATAAAATGTGAACAAAAAAAGCCATCCTACCCATTCTGAACACAAATTTACCATATAAAAACTACCTGCAAATTAATGAGAATTTTAATCTCTTATAGTTTTGTTAAGCATCAGTGATGTTGCCTAAGTCGTAATATTTTTTTTTTAATCGTAATCATGTCCTGGACAGTTTATCAACACTTAGGAGGGTCTGACTTAGACAATTTCTCTGTATGGTATGATGATGCGCATTCATTAAAATAGATTCAGTTATTTTGCTTCAGAATTATAAAATTAAAAAAGCAATGAAAAAGATCATGAGAATGTATCCTACCTCTCCTGATGAAAGAACATTATTCAAGTATTCCAAGAAGGACTCATCTTTGACCTCATTGTCTGTAAAGAGAAAACATATGCCCTTCCCCTGCAATCCTGAAGTTCTGTACAGAAGTTTCAGATCTTCCATCAAGTTTGAAGTGCTGTACGATCTAAAGAAGAAGAGTCGTATTAATGTTCACTCCCTTTAAAAAAGGCTTCTGGGTAACACAAAAATAACTAGAAAACTTAAATAAGAAATAATTTCTTGGAACACTGTGGATAGATACCACCTACAAATACATATAGTACAGTGCAGGGTACTGTATAAAGACAATGTAAAGATAACTTTACACTGTCAATATTCCTCAATCAGTGAAACACATGAAAGTTTACTTCTCCAAAGAAGATAAAAGCTTAGACTTATCGTAGAAAATCAATCAAATTTAGCCAGTATGAAAGATTTTCATGACTTTACACTTCAGGCCAGGCATGTCTAACCCACAGCCCAGCTCAGCTCACAGCGTGGCCCTCACCCCCTTCTGCCGTGTCATCGTGGTGGTAGTTCTGCCCCGCCAAGCAGCCCGGCCCAGACACAGGACACAGGGACACAGGGAAGGTGCAGTGCAGTGCTGACAAATAATATGGCACTGACTGCTTAATTTGCAAGGAAACTGTGTCAGTTTTCAAAGACTACAATTTTAAAAGACATTATATGCAGAAATATGCAGCCAAATCCGATGCATATCAAGGAATGCTTCATAAAGACAAAATAGTAGAGCTGATAAAAGTGTGTCATCTCACACAAAATATTTTCTAAAAAGTTAAAACTAAAAAGGACTCTGTTATAAAAGCTAGTTATGTAATAGCAAATCTGACTGCAGAAAATCTAAACCACTTCCTGATGGGGAGTTTGTTAAGCAATGTACGGAGGAAAGCATGACAGATAGAACGTGCCCTGTTAAAAAAACAAAAGAACAGATTTTTCTATAATTTCAAACTTTATGCTTTGGCAATAGTTGAAAGTACTGATGTTACAGATACAGCTCAACTTGCCATTTTCATTAGAGGCATTGGTAACAAATACAATGACACTGAAGAAATGGCTTCTTTGGCACCACTGAAAGACATAACTAAATCTCCTGATTTGTATGAAGCAGTAAAAAAATAACTTAAAGCAATTTTCTTTAACCTGTGTCATCATATCTAGTATAGCTACCAATGGTGCCCCAGTGATGATCGGTAAAAAGAAGGACTTAACAAAATTAAAAAAGATGACACAATTACTACCAGTACCTCACATTACATGAAATATCACTGCATTAGACATCAAGAAAATTTACATGCAAAAACTTTAAAAATAAATAATGTCATGCCAATCGTCATCAAAGCTGTGAATTATGTAAAGTCCAAGGGGTGAATCATCGCCAGTTCTAAGAGTTCCTTAGGAGTATGGATGCTGATTATGAGGAACATCATTTATTTTTCTGAAAGAAGATGGCTAAGTAAAATGCTAAAAAGACTTCGTGATTTGCAAAGTGCAATCAAGCCATTTATGGAATCAAAAGGAAAAATTGTGCCATAATGTAAAGATTAAAAATGCCTCCCAGATTTAGCATTGTTGGTGGATATGACCGCTCATTTAAATGAGCTAAACATGCATCTTCAAAGTGAAAATCACCTTATCTGTGCTATGTTTCAGACAACAAGAGTGTCTGAAATGAAACTTAAGTTATGGCAAGCTCAAGTTACAGCAAATAATTTCATGCTTTTTTGATATTTTGGCTACACATAGTCCTATGAACAAAGAAAAACATGCAGGTGTGCTTTGATACAGGAATTTAAGAATAGGTTTCAAGATTTACAAAAAAAAATTGTCTTTTTTTTCTTTTGTATTTGTGACTCCATTGTCAGTCAAAATATATATATAACTTGCAAATTTTCACATGGAATATATAGAGTTGCAATCAGACATTCAACTGAAAGAAAAAACTCAGTCATGTCTCTTTACCAGACTTTCATAAGCCCTATCTTACCAGAGAAAAATATCCCTCGCTTCATATTCATGCCTTATTTGTGTCATCACTTTTTGGCAGTATTCACATTTGTGAACAATTATTGTCAAGGATGAAGCACATGAAGAGTAATATTTCATTAAAAATCTCTAACGAACACCTTGAGAACTAGAAATGGCAACCACTGCCATCAAATCAGCCCAATAGTCTTGCAAAATTTAGTCTTGCAAAAACAAGGTCAAACATCCCACTAGTTTTATGTTTTTTGTTGCTGGTTTTTAATGTTCTAATAAAAAATACATTCAAAAATAAATTTTGTTACTTATATACATTAAATTTATTATATATTTTACATGCGGCCCAAGGCAATTCCTGTTCACTCAGTGTAGCCCAGGCAAGCCAAAAGGTTGGACAACCATGCTCTAAGTAATAGCGCTCACCCTATAGCGCTTATTCTTTCTTCCGATGCAAAGACTGGGAGCCTGTCTTATTTATAGAACTTCAATGAGTAAGTACTTAGTTGCTTAAATTTTAGTTTACACTTACCGAGTTAACATGATCTGGAATGTATCATAGCCAGCTATGAATGATGCTAGTCTTGTCAAGCTCTGCTTTCCTGAGCCACCAACTCCAACTAAAAGAGCATTTCCACGAGGAGTACGAATCACTCGAGAAATCTGTAAAAGATTACAGTCATTTATTGCTAAAATGTGTAACAGTTACACACCCAAAAATCCAGTGCTACTGCAATAATAAAATTATATTAGAAATGCAGAACAAACCAAAATTTTAAGTTTACATTCAAGGATTCTGTACTACTATTAATATACCCTATGAGCATTTTCACTTTGAAATATTTTCTGTAAACATTCCAATAGCAACCACTTTACTCCATCACTACAAACTTTCAGTTACCAACAGAACTGCATTTCACACTAACAAAAAGCACAAACAAACCTCAGTAGTGATGGGCTACCACAGTATGAAAGATTATTAAAATTGGGAACTAAATTACAATTTCCCTCATACAATACCCTTGGACAACTTCAGTAAGACTCTAGCCTTCCTCATTGTAGCCAGACAGATAAGTTGTACCAGGGATAGTAAATTCGGGAAAAACTGCACACTCCTCAGGAGGTAAAAACATGGCCTTTATAATTAAGCTTCTTATCAGCATAAATATTTGTTATCTGTGGAAAACTCCACAAATAGATCCCTCTCTCTTTCCCAATTTGTTATTTCTTTTTTAAAGTAAAAGGTAGTAGATACATACTACTCCGCATTTCTCTTTGGTTCATCACAGTGCACTGTAAACAAACAGACCCTTTGCAATTCAGAGCAAGTACATTTTCAGCACTGTGAAAGGCATGCATAACCTGTTCCACTGTCCACAGTCAAAAACCACCAGAAAATCTGGAGATGAGTAGAAGATATTGTCCTATGCTGAGAAAATATGCAGTTAGCACAGGAGAGGTCCTTGCTCCACATCCCATCAATTGCAATGGGCACATATTTGCAGCACAGAGCAGTCTGCGCTCATTTCTAGAACAGCGCAGAGCCCCTCACCCAACCAGCTGGTTAGCAGCCAGTTTCCTCTGCACAAGCAGAAGAACACAGTTCAGTGATGAACAGCATTGGTTCCTGTTCTCTTTATTTTCTTTGACGATTCTCTGATGCCCTTACAATCCCATCACACTGATAAGCAGTTTGAGATACCTATTTACTTGCATTTCCTGTAACTGACTTTTTCTCACATTAAAAATAGGCACATAACCTTCCCACAGTTTCCAATCACATATGTCATTTATTTAGCACAACATACTTATTTTTTTCATAGGTTAATGTTTACAAGAAAAGATAAAATCAAATACAAAGGCTTCTTTTAAGCATAGATAGTATTTAACCCAACAAATAAAAATAGATTTGAATACTACCTTTGGAATACTACTGATCACTTCAATTATGTCTTCTTTTCCTGGCAGAGGCACACAAATTGTAAATTCAGAAGCTTTGTTCTCTGGTTATGATATTATTCAACCTTAACTCATTTAAGTGATGCCATGTCAGCTTAGATTAGGCATTACCTTAACTGTGTTCATTCATCTTTCTCTTAGAGGCTGTCTCAAGTCTCACTAAGGTGTAGAGCTCAGAGCTGAAGAGCTGTAAACTCTGCTTTCAAGAATACGGGATCAGAAAAGCACTATCTAATCATTTTATCCAAGAGAACATTAAGATAATATTGCCAGTAGTTATCACCTAGCTAACCAGAGAAGAGATTCTTTATGACAGAAAATATATGTTAAAAACAACAACAACAAAAAAATGATAGGAATAAAGCAGAAAATTAATAGTAAGTGTGATGATAATTTAACAATCTACCTAAAGAATTTGTGAGCAGAACATCATTTATTTTGCAGGCAAGATCTAAAACCAAAGAGTCCAATCTTATGTACTGACAGGAATCCAAAATAATGTTCAGTTCTTAAATTTTTATAAGAAATACTGAAAACCTCACTGTGTCACTGAGAAATGGTAGTTTTTCTCAGTTAAAAAAAAAAAAAAAAAAAAGGAAAAAGAAAAACCTGCTCCTCTTTTATAAGAAGCCTATTCTATGTGAACAATCCTATCAAGCTGAGCTGTGCTAAAGATTATGGTCAAGTTCAGTCTACAGTCAAAGGAATTTTAAAAGAAGTGAGCATACTGGGGATCTACAAAGGAAGTCTGGAGTACATTTATTCCTACTCTGCTGTGCATACTCCTTCATCAGCAGCCAATTATGTCCTAACTTGATTTTTATTTCACTCATTCCAAAGAGAGGAAAGGCTCTTAGAAGAATTAATAAGAAGAAACGTTGAGAAAGAGTTAGAATACTTTGGAACATGATCTTACTACACACAAAAGATAGATATAAAAGAATAGTTTGAAGAAGAGCTGAGTTTTTAATACTTGGTCAGAAGGTGAAAGACAAAATAGCAAAAAATGACCTGCTTCAATAATAGAAGTAATTTACCTTGATTTGTGCATACCTTCATTCATTTTGAAACACAATCGAACTCATATGTGCTAAGGACAAGTGAAAAACAGCAACTGCAATAATAAATTGCAAACCAAGATTGTACCTTTACTAAGTGAACCATAGCATCCTCAAAGAAAACCATGTCCATTCCAGTGCCACGGACATTTTCATTGTATGTTTGTAAAAACATATTTAAACGATTCCGTAGCTGATGAAAGCAGTAAACTGGCTCATAAATTTTGGGAATCCTTAAATCAACTTCTTCTGATTTTTCACCTAGAATAAAAAGCACGTAATGAAACCTCAGCAGTTTAAATGACTGAGGGAGATACAGTGTAGGGACGAGTAAGGGAAGTTAACTGAAAGTCTCTGGGCATTCAAAACTAGGTTTATGATGCATAATATTTCATATTAGATATACATATGACAGTGCTGCCTATACTTTCCTATACAGAAAAATAAAGTTCAGCTTTTTCATTCTTAAAAACCAGCAAAAAGTAACTGTCCTTCTTTCTCTGCCTCCGAAACCTGAATAGTGAAAATTTGAAAATAATGTAGATGCTAGAAGCAACAGTAGCAACAGAGAATAAAGGTAAATAAATTTTGTAGATAAAATTGCAAATAATCTTTTTTTTTTTTTCTTTTGGTAAAAGAAAAATATTCTAAGCTGATAAAAACATTTCAGTGGTTAAAAAAATTTACTAATAAAATGAATCATTTACACACACAAAGAAAAGTATATTCACTGTGAAAAGGCATATATTTGCTTCAGCAAGGGATCTGAAAACCACAAAGCGCTTTTGACGCTTCCCAGTCCAGAGAAAAGGAGGAAATTGTGCTGCAATCTCACATTTTCATTCATAGGCATCACTCATGCCTAAAGGAGACCTGCCTTTCACTAGTCAAAATTGTTACAGCAAATAGGATCACAGAATGGCTGAGGCTGGAAGTGACTTCTGGAGGCCATCTGGTCAAAAACCTAGCTCACTTAGGGCCACTTAGAACCCAGGACCATGTCTAGATGGCTTTTCAGCATCTGAATATTTGAATAATCCAGATGTAAATAAGTTTCTTAAAAGTTGCATGAGACATTTAAACAACTTGCTCAGATATTGATAAGGAACTAATAAGGAATACAGCAAGGAGTTAAACAATACTAATGTTTTTACATTTTTGAACCATTTAAGAGAATGATGCCAGTTTAATCCTGTTCCTGTAGTTTTATTATTAATGAAAAAAGACAACCTGATGAAGTACCAGACCTAAGAAAGGGCAGACATTTAAATTATTTACAGAGGCGGCAGTGGAAATATATTGTTTTAAACTCTTCCCTAGCTCCAAGATTCAGAATTACAACTACTAAATTGCAACATCAAAACTTATTGATAAAAAACACATTTGAACAGCTTGAGGGTTGGTAGAACTCTAGCACCTCTAACAACTTTTGTGAAGCTAAGGTCTAAAGGTTGATGTTTGGATTACTTCATCGCAGGTCTCTCAGGGACAAATACGTTGCAGTAGTACAAACCAAATAAATACAGGGCATGTCTGTCAACATCACTAGCCTGAGCACAACATTATTGAAAATTGATGTTAGATGAATATTCTATGCATTTAAGAGCTCAGAAACCCTGTTCTTGCTGTTATATTTCATCATAATGAGCAATACTAAATTCCATTACAGGGACAATTAAAACAAAATTACGTTTTTGTGCTTATCTCATAAAGCCAAAACAGGAAGAGGTTCTCAAGACTGCCAAACATACTGAAGTCAAAACACACCCTTTCTAAACAGATGCCTTCTAATTCGTATTTTCATGAAATTTCATTCCAGAAGGAATATTACTCAGGCAGGTATGGTTAAATAGTAATGAAAGTTAGTCTGAGAAATACACGCTTCTTTTCACATTCATTTTTCAGATTAATGTAATGCTTTCTAGTTTAAATTTCCACATTAAAAGTCACTCTTCAGTCTCTCAGTATGTATTCTGACTTACATTTCAGCCTTCTCTACATTCTCAGTTTCCATGTAATTTAAAGATGTATTTGGCTACCTTCTCACACCAGATTAATTTCTACTTGCATTTGATTCCTTTTACTGAAATATTTCCTATCCTTCACTCTCCTTTTGTCACTCCTTTCAACTTCAATTAACCAAGGAGAGATTTAAGTGTCATTTAACCAGTTATGCCAACCTTTCGTTGCTTCCACTACCCATCAATACAATGACATGAATTGAATCATCCAACAGTTTAATAATGACCAAATTACCAAAAATCTGTTTTCTGTTTTTTTTTAATCTACTGAGAAATACTCCTGGGTTATTTAGCTAGCTGGGTCCGCAGCACAATTTTTATTTAAAATAAACAAGTACATTGTTATAAGCCAGATGAATAATCCAAGAGTTTTTACTAGTATTCCAGTGATTTTGAAATAATAATAATTCATTACAAAATAATATATTGTGTACTTTCTAAAAAGCACTGGGTAAGCTCAGAGACACTATTCATACATCAGATCTCTGTTTTAGCTAGAGTGCTGTTTTATCTAGTACTCAAATCACTCATGCAACACTTCTTTCACCATCTCAGAATAAGCAACTCATATTTGTTATTTGCCAGTTTTACTCACCTTGATGGAAATGGAAACAAGACCCTTCTGTACAGATTATCTGGATATAAATATGGACTTAAAATCCCATAAGCATGTTCCAATAAATGGTAATATCCAGTAATATATGTAATACCTATCTTCAAAGTCACTGGACAAGACAGCCACACTCAAATACTTATGTATTTTTAAATCCTATCCCTCTCCCCATTCCTGCCACCACAAGGACTACCAGAGCCCACCTTACCAGTTCTTTGAGGTACATCCCTTAGGAAGTCAACAAAGAATGCATCAATTTCAGGATTCAGCAAAGTTGTCTTTCCTTCAAATTCCTCCTCAATAAGTTTTGCCACAGCTGTGTCAAACCACTTTACATCTTCCAAGGTTGTGAAACGATCAGCAATAACACTCTTACATTCATGCTTCCACAATTTCATCAGTACCTTTTCACAAAAAAAAACAAGCCAAAAAAAAAGAACCTCAATGATATCAATCAGGTGAGGCTTGCCAATAAAGCTATGTCAATGAAAAAATTTGTTTTTTAATTTTTTTTTAAATCATACTAAAATGGGAAAAAAAACAGCGGTACGTTTGGTTTTAATCAGAGAGATATTAGACATCTCACTCAACCCAATAACATTTTAATTTTATAGTCAGTTAACTATACAAAAAGCCTTTATCTAGTATTCCAAACCAGAGCATATGTAACTATTTAGGATTTTATTTACATAGCCCTAAGACAAGCTCTATACATGGGAACAAGTGTTTATACATCAATAAACCATTTTTGTAACTGATTACTCTCTAAGTGGAAGTTGGGTGAAAATAATAGAATCACAGCATGATAAGTCCACACCAAACTCAGAAACACAGATGTCACTCCCAGTAACAAATCCAAACCAGAGAAAAGAAATTGTATAGGTGTTTATGTTATTATTTCACCAAATTCACTACATTTTCAAATCCTTCTATTTGACCAGAGGATGGAGAAGAAAGCCTAACAGGTTATTAATTCTAGCAGCACTGGTTTTAATCCTATACAACTACCACGCAGTAGTAGAAAAAACTCCAAGTACTTCTTGAAGAACTCATCTGAGCCTACAGTACTTTGTATACCTGATGCATATTATTATGTCAAGTCACAGAACCAATACGTAAATTCATACAATCAGATTTTGAACAATACTTACATGTAAAAACACCTCAGGGCTGTTTATTTTTAGTTTTTGAAATTAAAATCAATTCTAACAATCAAATTTTAGATGCATTAAAAGGCATTAAAAGGAGCTTGCTTATTCAGGAAATTACACTAAATATGAAGTGATTGTTTAGCCCAGATAGAAAACATTTTTTCTGTGATTACCATAACAATTGCTTTTCCAGTATTTCATGTTTCACTGCTCAAAAAACTAGATTACTCTTCCTTAAAATACATGAATGATGCATAAAGTATTTAATTTTTCTGAAGGAAAGGTGAGTTATGAAACAAAAAACAAACAAACAAACAAACAAACAAAAAGAATCACTATGATTTGTTTTTTCCTCTTGTTTTTAAGTGGAAAGCCAGAAGTTAGCTGTTAGACAAGTATTAGGCAGTGACTGCCAGCCTCAGGATGCTAGTGGGGGAGCGGGGAAATGTTTATTTTTTTTTAATCAAGATATATGCCTTTTCAATGAATTAAAATAAAAGTGAGTTGTTTGTCATAATTTTCTTTGCTCCCTGCTTTTAAATAAGCATTAGTCATTTTAAATAAGCTTTAGTTAGTAACAGTACAAGCAGACAGAAGCTAAGCCTCTTCTGTCAAAAAAGTTCAACTTATAGTCAGGAAATGAAGTTCTCATTTCAGGTGGCACTGCAAAAGCTGGGCAAAAATGTTCCCTCAAAAAAGCTGAAAAATGTTTTTCAAAAATGATTTTTTCTAATGTAATTTTAATGCTACTTAATTATACACTACCTAATTATGCGCCAACTATGACAAAACCACTGATGTGCTGCACTTACCTTTGGTTCATTGATCACTTCTGATGTAGTGTTCAGCATTCCTTGCCAAATTCTCGAGAGATCTCGAAGGTTGAAGACATAATGGAACTTGGCGGGTGTGGGCAGCATTTTCAGCTTGGTAACCTGCCACAGCCTGCGGGTCAGAGGCACTAGCTTGGCTACTGTCTCTTTTACATCTTCTGAAAATCCTCGCTCACTACAATAGTGCCCTTCTCCAATTACACCTTTGGAAAAGAAAATTGCCAAATGACAGGTTTTCTAAAATACATTACTGCAACATCAAGGCCTATGATCTTTTCAAGTGTATCTGTTCCTTTTTTCTTCTTTTTTTTTTTTTTAACCTCTCAGATCTATTTTAACTTGTTGAATAGGCTTCCAGTCTTCCTTTCTCTAATCTAGATTCACTTGGTGTTACAGCATCTTGTGTCTCAAACACACCAGACATTTAACTCTTACAAAGCCTTTGTACAGTGAATCACTTCACTGAGACCACTGTGACCCTGTCTTTTTGTGAAAGCCTGGTCATTAGCACCTTGCTGTTAGCACCAGTAGCACCTTCGCAATTCTCCAGCATTGTCACCAAAACAAGGAGCAGCCTTCATGCCATTTCTTCTTAACTCTGGCATATGGATAGATTCAGAGGTCTAACAATTTACAGATAATGAAGCTGCAGGTGCAGAGAGATTACTGAAGGAAAATGCACTGGTAAGCAAATTAGAGAGGGATTAAGCTTCAGTGTTAATAATAATGTTTATACATAGAGGAGTAAAGAAAAAAACAACTAATATTTTCAAAAATCGGATGGATACAAAGCTAATTTTTCTTTACCAAAAATTTTGTCAATAGAAGAGTTAGAAGGCAGAGTACAGTTGAACACAGAAAACTGTCTCTTGAGTCTCTGTGGAATGTCATTGCGACCTCCTCCAGGATGGATCATGGCAGCCAAAAACTGAATGTCCACAATGTTGGTAAATTCTCCAGGCTTTTCCAGATTATACAGTCCATTCTGTTCCATGAGCTGCCTAACTATCTCATTAGTGACCTGTAAAATAAGCAGGTAGTATGTAACAGAACACAAGAAAATGGAATAGAAAACATACTTCTGTACTTGAATGTCTCAATATAGAATATAAACATTATTTTCTCTCCAGAGCTCCCACTTTTGTGTTTGTTTCTGTAGAAAAATGCACTGCTAGGAATAAGCATATTTAGACTGTCCTTTTCATTGATAATATCTATGAAGAATAATCCTGGTGGAAGAAGAGAATTCCTGACTTAAAATTAATCCCTCATATCTCAGTTCAGTCTCACTTGAATACTGCATGATTTCCAACACAACAGTATTGGAAACAGTTCAAATACTTCTCCCTTTTAACATAAAATTTCCGGTTTCCTCAAGCCCAACCTCATGTATCTTTACATGTTGCACCCAATACCAACTTCTATGTGTAACAACCACAAATACGGTTTTTCAAGCTGCAAACATTGGATTACTTCCATAAAAAGCAATGCAAGATTCCTTTCTTCAGACATAGATGAAGCCCCCTGCGTCGTCCTATAGAGAGTATATTACGGGAGTATATTTCTCTAGAAATTCTAACATTTTGTTTCCAATGCAGTATACTTCAGAAGTACCTTGTCAATGCAGGTAATGATTACTTCAGTTTTTTTCAAAAGCAGACAGTTCTTATCTGTCACAATATTTTAATTATCACCTACACAGTCAATTTGCTAGCACGATTTGTGTGCCAAGAGGTTTTTTTCTAACTGAAGGTTTTCAATTTTGTGAGCAATAAATGAATATCATTAAAAAACAGTTTTAAAATTATACAGCCATGTTTCAAGAAGTACCCAGCGGTCTATTTGAGCCTTCCCAGGGCTCAGTTCTAGGGCCAGTTTTTATCAGTGATCTGGATGCAGTATTGGAGTGCATCCTCAACAAATTTGCTGATGATATTAAACTGGGAGGTGCTGTTAACTCTCTGGAGTAACCAGAAGCCTTGCAGAGGGACCTAGACAGATTGGAACACTGGGTGATTAGCAACAGCATGAACTACAATGATGGAAAATGACAAGTTTTACACCTGGGACAGAGTAATGCCAGATTCAGGCGCAGATGGGAGATGAGTGGCTGGAGAACAGCTCAGCAGGAAGAGATCAGGAGGTGCTGGTGACAGCAGCTCAGCATGAGCCAGCAGCGTGCCCTGGCAGCCAAGGGGCAAGCTGCATTCTGGTGTGCTTTTACCACAGCACAGCCAGACAGCCAGAAGAGATGATTCTCCCATTGTATTTAGTGTTGGTGTGGCCTTGACAATGCTACTGAATATTGCGTGTAGTTGTGGCAACCACAATATAAACAGGATGTTAAGGTCCTTTAAAGTGTCCAGAGGAGGACACCAGAGCTGGTAATGAGGCTGAATGCACAGTCTGTGAGGAGACACTGAGGACATTACACTATCCAGTCTGGAGAAGAGGCTGAGAGGTGACCTCACTGCTCCCTGCAGCTCCCTGAGGAAGGGAAGAAGAGGGAGGTACCAGGCTCTGCTCTTGGTCAATGACAGCAGAAAGGGAAGGGCACAGGGCTGCTTGATAGGAAGTTCAGACTGTGCATTAGAAACATTTTTTTACCAAGAGGGTGGTCAAATGCTGAAACAGGCTTCCTAGAGAGGTGTCTGTCAGTGCTCAAGAGGCATTTGTATAATGCTCTCAGTAAAACGCTTTAACTTTCAGTGAACCCTGATGATATCAAGCAGTTGGTCTAAATGATCTTTGAAGGTCCCTTCCAACTGAATTGTTCCATTCTATTTTAACTGCTTATTTAGTCACTATATTTATTCTAATTAAATTTATGAAAATATAAAGCTGCATGTGTTCTTTAAAAATACCCTTTAAAAATCAAGCATACGTACCTAGTTTACTCCCTACTGCCTGATTGAAAAGCCATTTTACAGTGTAACAAAGAAAGGAAGAAAATATCCTTTCCCATCTTCTTTTCTCTTTTACAAAACTAACCTGATCTCCCCATTCATTTATTATGGGCATATTCACATCATCAATGAAGACTGTCATCTTTTTGCCTGCAGGCGGACCATATGTTGTGCCCATGCGCTTGTCCACATAACTTTCTATTGTGCGCTGTTAAAAAGCAATTATCAGAAAAATTAAAAAGAGCCATACTTTTTCATATGAGTCACTCATTTAACCATATTACAGGTAATTATATAGTAGGTTTTCTGTTACACAGAGTTTTACAAAGGAAAATTTAGACAACGCATGTGCTAGAGGCAATTGCAGTAATCCAAACTGGAACATCTGAAATGTCATGCCATTAGGTTGGTATAAAATATTCCAAATATTAAGTTTAGACAACTGTGCCTCAGTTTCATAATTTTGAAGCCATCTCAAATTATTTTCCAGTTTCAAACCTGTCAGTTTGCTGACCCTCTCAGTTTTAGAATGTATTTTAACAATAATTAACATGCTTGTTTGAGACTAATGCAAAGAAATGAGAATTCATGAGGCTTAATTTTGTATATACAAACACTGAAATGCACAAAGAGATGTTTCAATTTCTGTGATGCTAATGAGAATCATAAAGCGTATGCATTATCTTCATCTACATTTGTATTCTACTGAACTATTTTGTAGTCCATGCAGTTGAGGAGGACCTTAAATAATCACTGCATCCACACTTGAGGTTTAAGAGAGAAGTATTCATTTTGAGATGGAGGGGAACGCAAAGCAGGAGAAGGGGAGAGGAGAAGGGTAGAAGATGGGCAGTCATGCTCATCCGTTTGAGATGTCTTGCCAAAGCTTCCAATTCTGAAATTCTGTTTTGTTAATTACTAGTTGAGCAGTGTGAGCTCCACCAAAGCTGTTAGTGCTACTTTTTGACTTACTTATTCCATTGAATAATGCAAAATATAAAACTTCTAATGAATTTTAAGAATATTTTATTGTGATACATATTCATTTTGTCTGTCCTCTGTCAGTTCAACCACCTGCTAGCTAGTGCTAGCTAGCATCTGTAACACTGAGTATGACAAATTAAATATCTGTTAATACTGCAAGATTAAACCAATAATCTGTCAGATCTGACAGAAGTGATTCTTGATGACCTTTCCAGTAGACATCAATATACTACATAAAATCATAATTATATTCATACACGTAAACTGAATTGACTTAATGAAATAATTTTATTTTTTTTTAGAAGCATGCTTGCCACTGCTATTTTTTTCAGCTTCTCACTACGTAGTCAGCTTACAGATGACACCTCAGGCTCAGGGACAGCACTTCTGCTTACAGCACAGACAGTGCTTAGGTTAGGCAAACAGAACCATATTAAAAATATTTACTATATATATGTGGATAGTAGGTTAAAGAATCTTGAAATAAATCTAAGTAGCTCAGCAGAAATTTGGACAGGCAGCACAATTCAGGATTTAAGTATTCATTGTTCTGTTTAGAGCAGCTGTGCTGCATGTGTTATTTTTTAATGAGTAACGTAATTTACTTCAAATTGCAGACAGCACAGACTTTACGACAGATTGTTGCGGGTAGCACTTACTTTACACATGGGTTTTAGTGAAATCCAAGGAAAGCTGCTGACAGCTCTACCCAATTAGTGAGAACCAATACATCTGACGTAAAATCATTAAGTATGGTGAAGCAAATAATAAGCATGTAATAGTCTAAGAATAGCTCCATAACTAGTGAGACACAGTTTACAGAAGTCTTTCAAATCAAGTGCTTTGTCCATTTGAGTAGGTAATTTTTTGTTTCTGTGCTCATCTGCAATTAAATAGATCACTTTCAGAAGTATCTTGCCAACAGATTCTCAATACATCCATTAATCTCTGAATCCAGTAACGTATTATTGGAAAGTGAATGACTACTATACCTGGAAAATTAATGGGGTAGTTGCAGAAGAAAAATTCAAACTCTTAGCCATGTGGCTTTCAGGGTTATATTTCGACATAAAACATTTGGTGATAACAGTCTTTGCAGTTCCTTGCTCACCAATTAGTAGAACAGCCTAGACAAAGACAACACAGAAGTAAGATGACACCCAAGAGCGGTGTATTTTGGCAAAACTTCACTAATCCCACATATCTTCTCAACAAGGAACATGTAGAAGCAAAATAGTTAACGCCTCATAGGCCTTTGCAGGCCTCACTTGTTAAACTTTTGCAGCAAATGGTCTTGTCACTCAGTACAATTTAAAGGAGGAGATTAAAAAATAAAAAAAGGATGTACTGTCCCTTTTTGCCTCATTATCTGAAACACTTCAATCACTGGCGTTATTTACCATATCCTCCTTATTTGACACCATTTTAGTAATGAAGGAGTTTTATTCTTTAAAAAAAAAGTCTATGAATTCTGTCATTGACCCATCTGGACAGAGTTCCTATCAATAGAGCCTGGCACTCTGCTATTCTGTGTTCTCTCCTGAACCACTTCTGCTCCACCATGGCTAAATTGCATTCCCATTATTTCTGCAATAGGAGGGATGGGTGGTGGGAGGGATGGGTAGTGGGAAGCCACAAAAGGCTGAAAGCAATGAGAATAATAGAATTCAAGTACATTCACATGAATACAGCTCCAGAATCATTATTATGGTTTTATATCACAAAAATGATGTTCTTCCTTTTCAGTAATTTCCTATTTCACTCCTGATTCAAAAACTACATCATGCATACTATTAACAGTATTTAGATGTGAAATGCAGATGAAGTACCTTGCCCTGTTTAGCAATGGTTTCAATAAGGAAATCCATTCTCACGTTGTCAACATTTGGCACGAGAATGGAGCTATACTCTGGCGTGCTGCTACTAGGATATACATACTCCTCAACACGTGTATTCCAGTGCATCCAATTACCTAATAGGAAAGAAATAAGGTTAATGTTTATAAATACTAGACATTTTCACTTATTTTCTATCAATCTGACTTCTCTGTCAGTTCCTCTTAGGTACAATATTCTCACTCCGTAAATACAGACAAATTATCTAAGAGTCTTACTACTCTTAGACCCCTGACAGAAGCAACATGATCCAGTGTTCCAGCTGTTTCCTAAAATTATGACAAGAACATGATTTTCCAGCTTGTCTACTTATTCAGTTGATAATTCTTTCATACAGCCCATGTAGCTTTCTGTTTCCACGTTATGATTTCTCAAAGGGAACAGAAAAAAAGCTTTATACAATATCACTAACATAAAGTGCAACTGTAAAACAAAAAACAAAAGAAGGTAACCTACAAAAAATATATCTAAAGAAATTATTGAAAAGCAAAACTGAAAAAAGAAATTCTAAGTTCTGCCCCAAAGTACCCAAGTGAGTAACTAACCATCAGATGCCACATAATAGTCAAACATGGTATCTTCACTGCCTTCTGGAATGGAGGGAAGATCAAGCTTTATTGCTGCACAGTTTCGAAGCCAGTGCTCCATTTTGCATCTGTCTTCCAGTTCTAGTAATGCTCCTATGCTCCACATAAGAGAGAAGATATACAGCCTTTCCAAGTATTTTGCAGTCAGTTCCCCTCCTTGCTCCTGAAGGATTAAGTTAATTTTTTATTTTCAATAGCCTGAAAATTCTGCTTGATAATCACTAGAAACAGTAAGTTAGAAGCCTTTGGTCATGTTTAAATTTAATGATGTCTTCATCAATAAATAGACTGAATCATTATCTAGTGGACTACAAAATAGAGAAAGTGATCCAGCTAATATCACTTTTAATGACCCATTACAGTGTTTCATCTGTTTAAATTCTAGTTTATAATCTGGTAACATTTCATTGGGAAAAAAAAAAACACCTCAAAGGAAAGCTGCTGATGCATGCTTTGTGTGAAACACCAAATCCAAATGTGAAAAGCGGGCACAGCCTTACTATTGCTTTCAAATGAAAGAGAAAATACTCCTAACAACCTGTATCTTCATTAACACTCCAAGATGCCAAAAAAATCTCTCTACATAACTCCATGACTTAAAATTTTCTCCATTAGATTGAGTAAATATAAAAAATCTGCACTACTTTACCTTAGGTGGGATAAGGCCCTGCATCATATTAATGCTCTGCATAATCACAAAGGCTTCCAACATCTCAGTCTTGCTTTGCAGAGACTGAACGCTGAAGCGATATAAGTCTGGGAACGATGAAGAGTACAGCCCACAGAGGATTTCAGCTTCTTGGAAAGAACGCCTTTTCAAAAACCCCTGTATGCATGGTGAGAAAATAAATTTAATTTCCAATGCAAGAGAATAAATTCAGCTCTACTAATTCAAAAATTCCTACAAACATGGGAATTTGATATCTCTTGGGGAAAATTGATTTCTCTTGGTGGAGGGCTCAGATTCCCTGCCTTTGGGGCAGAATTTGGCAAGTAGAAGATGGACATGGAAATGGATAACTCCTACTGGATGTTCAGCATGGATACAGAAGCATAAAAAGCATTCAAAGTTTTTAGCAGCAAAAAAAATTGTTCTTTCAAATATACATATTTTTTAATCACAATGGCTGTGGTTAAACTCTGCAAAGAAAGATATGTATTAAACAGAAGTTTCATTTTTTCTGCACAATGTTAGCTTGTAGCTGTGATAGAGAGTGCCTCAGAAACATCTGGAAGTTGCAGAGAAAAAGGTTGCATTTGAGGGAGGATGTCTGCTGAGTGTCCATAAACTTACGCTGTGTGCTTGACTATTAACAGTATTTTTATTGTGCATCCCTGTATATGTTAAAGTGGGTAAACAAAATATAATTAAAACTGTTTTGTAAGATCACAGAACGGTATCTGTGCTTTAATGCCTTTAGCTTAAAGTCACAACCTGCTTCTTAGAGTTAGTCTGGATCTTCTCTCACCTGTGTGGTAGAATCCTTCTTTTTTATTTCCCATGAATTTATTTCCTATATAAAATATACTCATTTTTAAAAATGCTTGCAGGTTCTTCTCCAAAATTCATACTAAAATTTGGAACAAATTGAAATACAGTAAATACTATTTCAACATAGCTTTTTTGGTGCGTGTGTGGTGTTACACTGGAACAGGCTTCTAAGAGCACTTCTGGAGTCTCAGTGTATTGAGATTCTCAAAACCCAGATGGATACAGTTCTTTGCAACCCACTTCAGCTGACCTTTTTTGAAGCAGGCTCAACTACATGGTCTCCAGTGACCCTTTCCAACCTCAACTATTATGCACTTTGTGATTTGCTTCCATATGTCTACTTTCATTATCTTCTGAAACTCAATTTTTCACTGCCCAAAGTAAATAACTTATTACAAATAGGTAGATGCATGAAAAAGCTTTCTAGAAACAGGTATGTGGAAAATAAAGAGCTCAAGATTAAATGGCAGAACTATTTAAAACAGGTAACTAGAACTTCACCAGCTGTTCAGAAGATATTGGGGTTAATCACAAAAGTTGATAAAATATTGTTTTTTGAAGAGGTTGATGACTTTGATCACTTTGTAAAATCTGCTTTAAAGTATGTTAGACAATTTAAACTGAAACATTCTATGAGTGTTATGTGCAAATAAACAAGGAGAGAATACCAATGTAAGGAGGCAGAGCTGTGACATCCTAACATCAATAGGCCTTAGGCAGTGTTGTAAGTACAGAAACTGGAATCTCACAGGAACCACTGTCCTAGATGCATAATTTTCACTTACACTTTTCCAAATATCCATATTAATTTAAAAAAATAAAACAAAATTAAAAAGCACAGTGTTGCAGTAATATACATAAGGCACTTGTGTTCACTGCATTTGTTTGCCTTGGTAAAAATTCAGGAACAGTCAAGTTATTAGAAAACTTACCAAAAACTTTTTTTTTTCCCAATAACAATACAAACATTTTGGTCTTGGTAAAAAAAAATATATATATATTAAATAAATTATCGATGATTCTCAAGTGTTGCTACAATTTAACAGTCAGATTCACCTGACTTCATATGAAGGGAAAGGAGAACAGCTCCCAGACACTACCAGAGAGAATGGTGGAGATTGTAAAAAGGCTGGAAAGCAGAAAAAATGAGTATTTCCTGTTGTTCCCAATCTTTGAGCACAGTACAGCAAATATATTTCTGAAATCATGGTGAAAATTTTGTAGAAATCTTTGCCCTTGCCTTAATTTTACTAGCAAAAGAACACTTTCTTCTGTCTTTGTTTTTGTTTTGTTGCGATAAAAAAAATGAATACCCCAAAATTTTAGGTCAGAATGCTAGAGGTATTCTACTCAGGTAGAAAAAAATAAGGTATTAAAATAACTAGGAAAGAATATTTGATTCAAGTGCAATTGCATCACTGATCTAATAAGGGAAAAAATCAAGCAAAAGATCCAGAGATTCTTTCTTCTGTTTCTGGTTGAATTTTACTAGGTGAACTGGATTGTAATTGTCTTGCTATAATATTCATTTGCACAGTTTTTAGCTAGAGTTTGTATTACGGGTTGGTATGAACCTTACTGAATTATCAAGTCTTCTCAACTCTTCCCACAACTTCCTCACCAGACAGTCTCATGCCCAGGACACACCTTCCCCAGGGGCTTCACTATCTCCTGCTCCCTGAAGAGCACCAGGCTCCATCTGCTGCTCTGGACCTGAACAGATATATACTCCCTCTCTCGGTTTCTGTCTGCACTGAAACCTTCTATATGTTAATAACAGCTGATCCAGGCAGTACCAGAGACCATATCCTGGGGCACATCAACTTTTTTTGATTGCCAGACAAATCAGGGAGTTATAAGCAAGGAATCTGTTAAAGAAAGCTAGTAAGACTTACGTGCATAAGAAGCTTTATGGGTTTAAAAGACAAGAAATCTGAGAATGCAGAATATTCATAGCAGGACCTCTAAAATCTGAAATATCTGAAAATTAATATGAAGCCAACTGTATTTGCTTCTGACTAGTTAAGTAACACTGTCTAGATGAGCCTTAGTTAAATTTTCCACAGGTATTCTCTACTTGAATTGGAAAATAAAAGAGTGAACGAGACTGTGAAACTCATTTTAAAAGTGATAAACAACTTCTTAAGAATGAGAATAGCAAAATTCTGTCCCTGAACTCACAGTAATCCATGAAGGTTTGTTATTTTGAATCTGCAAACAGGGAGTAAATTACGTTCTATTTTCTCAAACAGGAAAACTACATTATTTCTAGCTTAAAATTAAAGTTGACAGTCCAGGATGAAGAAATGTTAATTTAGGATTATACAGAAGAAAAGTGCATTAACTTGGTTTTCAAAAGAAGCTAATTAAGTAGCTCTCTTTATGACAACAGGAATTAGTCTTAGAAACAAGAAAGGAAGTTTCAATTTCTGATATTCATGAAACATTTCATGTTTTATCAAAGCACAATAATGTCAACAAAATACCATCAATAAGACTGCCTAAACATGACAAAAAATAAAGAAAAGATAAATCAATATTTATTTTAATTTAATTAAAGAAATAAAAAGTGTTAATCCTGAGAAGCCTAGTTAATAGGTAAATTTCTAAGGCAATATATGGATTTATAATAAAAATAAAAGTAACCCGAAAACTTTTTTTTTCTTTACTGCTATTGTCTCCACCATTTCAGAAAATTGGAGTTTAATGTTGAAAGTTCTGTTGAGAGATATTACTGGGCAACATTAGGTAGATTCTTGTCAACTCTTGTATTTCATCTTAACCAAGACATTTATTACATGGAGAAAAATGCTCAAGTCTCTAAATGCGTCATTCACTATATAGATGTCATTACTAGTGGTCAGTCAACATGACGATTTATTTTTTTAGGAGCTTTGGCCATGTGGGAGACATCTACAAGCAAAAACCTTTATAAATCAGATTGAAATTTGAATATGTTATATGCTCTTCTTCCCTCTAAAACACATCTATAACATGTTCTGTTTTCCTAACAGTACCATTTGACAAGAAACCGCAGAAAAAGAGAGCATAACCACTGCTTGTTTTTTTTAGACATTTTGCTTCTAGGAATGTTAAACCGACAACTTATCAGGTAAGAATACACATTTAAAAATCAAAATTTGTAAATCCTGCATTGACGTTGTTTATGGTTCTAAATCCCAACTGCAGTCAAGTTTATGAAATATCAACAGAACCTCTATTTTCTTGAGGACTGCTAGATTCCTCAACCTGCCTGTTGGCTCTTTATTTTTCCTTGTTCTGAAATTATAGCAGGAGCTGCTACGAAGTTGGTATTTTCACACTGGAGTTGCTCTTCAACTGTATAAAATACCTTCAATTACAAATTTGTTGAGATATGAAATATCCAAGTTTTTAAAAGTGTAGTATGTTGACTATGTTCTGAAAAAAAAAAATCCATCTTCTGTACAAACTGCCATAAACTTTGCTATTTTAAATTCTCAGATATAAATTTTTACAGCATAAAAACTGTTTCATATCTAATCACAAAATTAGGTCCTAAAGTAACAACAGTGAACTGCTGAATGCTAGAAATAAAACTTTCCATACATAAGTAAATATAAATCCTTTGCTACTGTACCTCAAGGATAGGGCTCCAGTTGAGAACTGATGAGCTCATGAATACCATCCCATTCCTTGAGACTGTTGCCGGAGAAGCATTATCTATATTGTGAGGTTCAAAGACTATTTTACAGTTTGGTGCCATAGGTATACGATCTCCATTTGCAAGTGTTAGAGTTCTGTTGTCATCCAGGACAGAATTAAGGTTCTCAATCCAAATAGCATCAACTGGACCATCAAGAACTATCCAGATGTGGTCACCTACAGTCCAGAATAATTGACAAAAATGCCTATGAAAGAAGTTTCAGTTTCTTTCAAGGACCAGTTTTTCTGTCTTTAAATATATTTTGAACTAATTCTGATTTCATGAACACAGCTACAATCTCATCTTTAAATACAATTTCCATTCCCATTACTCACTTTCAATTAAGTGCTTCATTTTTGTCACCTTACCATAATAATTATCCTTTGATCAGTATATAAAGTGTCATAAGCATAATTCATCAGTCTGTAATAGCCTGAAACACGGTTTTATGGATTCATTCTTCAGTTTAATAATAAATTGGGTTTATTTCAACTTACAGAAAGCAACATAAAGATAGAAACAACAGACCTATTTCAAACCAACATTCATCTGTGTCCAACATGCTAGTGAGATTAAATGAAAGAAACACTTGAAAAGCACCTCCCTCAAGTAGCATGCTTACTTTCATATCTGATGGAGGTCAATCAAGTTTCTTCTTTTTTATTCCTATGCTTATAAACACGACCCATCTCCCTCTGAAGTTTTCCAAGCTCTTTTCATTTAGTACTGGAAATGTACCTCAGCACCTGCGTGTGTTTCCTAGGAGGGTCTAGGTCCTGCTTGCATGACTTAAGTACTGGGCAACACTCCTGCCCTGGCAGCTCCCTTGGCTTCCAGCTCCCCACTTCTTAGCCTGCCAGCCCTGCTGGGCCTTTCCAGATGGCTCTGTAGTCAGAGATCATCCCACTCTCATCTGCCTTCAGAGTCCTTACTTCCTATGCCCAGGTGCTGTATTGCTAGGCACAAACCAAGATGGTTCAGGCTAAGTAACCTCCTCACTTCTGAGCCAAATACCTTTGTATTTATAGGTTTTTCATAGCTACAGTGCAGGCTTCTCAGGCATTAGATGTTCTGGAGTTCACTTCATAAAGATGCATTACAAAAGTATTGCAAATAATAGTGAATCTTATTGAGAAAGTCACATGAGTGTGCTAACTTAATATGTCATGCTGAGGGGAAAAACAGAATCAACATTTAATACCATGCTACATTCTCAAGGGTACTACATTTCCAAATCTGAAACAAAACTATTAAAATTAAATCCAATATTTTTTCTATTGTAAGGAATCTGTATACTTAAAGAATATGAACTTTGTAGAATAATTGAATAAACAATGTTAGATTTTCTCTTTCTTTATTCCTTTTCATTTCTACCTTCAGTCATATAGGCCTAATGATAAGGTCACATACTAATATTCAGACAAAAGAAAGAAGAATCTATGTAGCACCAAGTTATCAAGGCCTTTTCTTTAATTAAAATAGCAGGCTAAGAATATTACAAGATTATTTTATATATGCCAGGCAAAAATTGATTGCTGAAAAGGAAGTACCACTGCCATTTGAGATGAACTAAGGTATGTGCTACCAGACATGACACTACCAAAGGAGATTCACATCCTTCTGTTATGGCAGCTTGAGACCAGGTGAAAATGCTGACAGCACCAAGATTTTGTCACATTTCATTGCTGAGGGAGATTTTGATCTTCCACTTTTCTGTTGTGCAAGAGCCTATCATTTCAAAGAAAGGGATCAGCAAATTCTGCGAAACAGTATTTGCTTTCCACAGTTTGAACATAAAGCATTTAGAATGCAGAATTTTTAAATACAATTACACTTTTTTGTCATACCTTTCTTGGCTTTTAAAGTTTTTCTCCAGAGAGCAGAAAATATTCCATCTGTCCAATCGTTTGTTGCCACATCAAGACGACCAAACATCTGCGGTGCCGTTATAGCTTTAGGATTCATTCTCATTTCACGATGCGGCTGTCCACAATCTAGGCAGGCAGACCACGAGTTAGTTTTGGTATTTATATTCAACAGGCAGAGAACTTTTAAAAATTCAAAAGCTTTACATCCAAACGGATAGTTTAATAAGTATTCAGCATTATAAGAATCTGTGTACTTATTTGGAAAAGTTTGTTGCTGGAAAAAACTGATAGAAGTAGCAGCTATTCGATACTGCAGATGAAGATAATGTCTTGTTAATTGTGTTCAGAAAGGAAAAGGGCTAAGTACTTATGATGATGAGGAGCTTTCAGCATTATTTCAGCTGAATCTGTGAGACACTTCAACCACTTGTTCCAGCTGCCTATGCACAAGGTACTGCTCTTTCTCAGTGTTTCTAGAATAAAAATTTCTGATGTATGCAAAACAGGATCTGTATGTTACATGACTTTGAATGTCAGTGAGGTGTTTTTAAAAGATATCACCACAGTATTATTTAGTATCACAATACACTGAAATTAATTTTTCCATTTACTTATCCTCACAGTGATATAATTGAGGCTTTCTGTAAAGAAGCAAAGCAAAACATTTTAACATTTTACAGGAAAAATGCTCACATACCTGTCATGGCTTTCATCAAAGTGTGGATACAAGCAGTTTTTCCTGAACCACTAGGCCCTAAAGTCATCAATCCATGTCTTACTCTCTGAGTTTCAAAAAGTTGGATAACTTTCAGTTTCCAAGGAGGATGACAAACAAGTCCAGCATCCTCCACCTATGGATAGTGTCAGAAATACAAAACACCACTATTTTAGACCACAGGATATCTTGATATTTTATAAATATTTCATCAATAGAAGACTCTGTAAAGAGTTTGCATATATAACAGCTATTTGGAAAAAGACGAGTTATTTGGTGTTCAAATATGTACTCAATACAGTCAGCTCTGATAAAGTATTTTCTTTTTCTAGCTCTTTTTAGGGTTACTCTATCATTTTAAGAAAAGACAGGAACTTAAGAAACACTCTTGCTAGCAATGTCTTTCATAGCTACGAAGTGTCTTTCACTTACCTCTCAGAAAGGTTTTTTATTATTATTGTTGACATTTCTAAAGCTCCTTAAATGTCTACAATACCCAAAAGTTCTTCTACAAAAAATTCTGTTAGATATTTATCAGTGTACAGAGAGACCTTTGAGAAACTTCTTCACATGATCCTTCTGAGAAAAGATGTGAAGTTTTCCCATATTTTTACTATTTAGAAGCTTAAAGAAGTTATCTCACTACAATGGTATTACTATTACATGTGAAAGTGACTTAGCTGGAAATGAGTAAGAAAAATTGGAACAATTTCTTAGGAATTCAGACCACTGTATATGTCTTTGACCAAGTCAAAAAAATTCTTAAAACTCCAGATCATATTATACAACTGAAATTCCCAAAATAACAATTATAATTTATTTTAAAAATAATTTCTGTGTTTAGAAAATGTTCCAAATATGTTCCAATTTCAGAAAATGTTATCAGTAAAAAAAGAGTAACTTTTTATTGAGTTGGGTTTTTTGGGGGGCAGGGGGTTTGTGGGGTTTTTTTTTTTGTTTTTTTCTTTTTGAGTTTTTTATTTCTCTGCTTAACTGTTACATAATTATCTGAGGAATTCTTCAAATTCTGGAGGAATGTTTAATAAAGCTGATCATATAAGTGTTCATACTTCATTAACCTTCTCTATCCCACTGATGTTCTTAAGCTAATCCTATTAGTGTTCCAAAAGATCTAATGAAAACCAAAATAGAAGAAATGCCATTTTAGGAAAATCTTTCCTTAAGTTCATGTTCTGTCTGCTAGACTTCATACAACCAATTAAATCCAGGTTCACATAAGGCAAATGTACACAGACATGTTTTCCAAACTGATCACCACAAATGATTCACATAGAAAACACAAGCTGTCACAATCACAATTCAGTGACATCCGTTAGAATAATTACATGCAAGGAATATTTTACTAGAGGTGACTTATTGAAATGCCCACCTCTTGAGTGAGAGAAAGCAAACTCCCTTGGTGGAATGCACTGGGAAATCCATTCCATGATAGTCCCCTAAGCGGCGTGACCTGTGACTTTAGCTGTTAGCAAACACCAGGAGAACCTGGTATGCCAACTCTAAGGAAAAAAATAACATGGAGTGTGAAGCAGGGTGGAGGTCCTGTGGCCAAACCCTGTAATCATCCTGCAGGGATGGGGACTTGATGATACTAATGGAACTGATCAATTATCCTATTTTCCTCAGCCAGCCCCGAGCCAGCAGTTTTCCACCCTTCTGTCAAAAACAGGTTCTCTGAGTAAATTTTGCAAAACAAAGGTATGTTTGACTAGAGTCACTCAAGCTCCACCTCCAAGTAAGAAAATTGTATAAAAATGGCCTAAGAGAGAAGGATCTGGGGGGAAGATACCATCACTGATAAGTCAGGAGGACATGGTTGATTTTTGGGACCAGCTGACAAGCTGAGCCTCTCTTCCCCCTCAAAGGGATTTCTACTGGGTAAGATCTGCACACTCAGCAACATCAAGTGCTTCCCTGGGAAACTTAGAGGTCTCTAATTAGAGTTATTCAATAATTTAGCACAGTTGCAGTCAGCTGTATTATTCATGTTTTTGGTTAATCTCACATGTTTTGCAGACAGTGTATTTGTCATTGCCAATCCAAAAGCATCTATAATCTGGTGATTTAACAAACTGGGATATTCACTAATCTAGCCATGAGAGTTCTCATTGGGTGTGGCTAAATGCCTTAAGGGTGGTTGTGAGACCCATTTAGACTAATTGGGCAGTGCATTATTTGTGAATCCTTAGCAGCAATAGCTCATATATTGAATATGATCAGATTTATAGCACTGAATTGGGCACTGCTCAGAATCTAAGCTAAGCTGCCCCTCTGGTATCTGAGGATGAGCTGGAAAGCAAGGGAGTTTATTTTCTGCCAAACTTTTTTGCCTTTTCACACAACACATGCCAATGGTAAAGATTTACAGAAAAGCTTACTATTACTAGCTGGATAGATTCAACATCAGTAATGTTCTTAGACAAGTCATCACACTAGTAACACCACAAAAGTATAAACCAAGACAAATATTACCTGTTTGTCAATGGCAGCTTCCAGTTTAGGATAGCTTTCTTTATCAAGATGGATATCTGGAAACAGATCTTCAATTAAACTCAGGAATAAGGGTTCATCTTCATCAATCTAGTAAAAGAAAAATGAAAAAAAAAATTAAAACCTATTTTACTTTTCCAAGCATCTTAGAACACGACCCTTAACCCTTGTGGGCTGAAGAAATATTTCAAAATCTAAGGAACCATCTATGGTAACCCTCTAAGTGATAGACATAATAGCAGAACACAATAGAATGAAATCATGATGCTTCTAATAATCAAAAGTTATTGAAAAGAGATTTCATTAACAATTTAAGTCAGATGAAATGGTACTCATTAGTACAAATAACATTCTTTTAAAAGAATGATTAAATACAAGAAGCAGAAAACATTAGGCCAAAACTTCCATAGAGGCTCTTATATACTCCTATTTGGTAATTTATTTCTGTAGGTAGCAGTGGAAATATGTTTATTACAAAAAATCTGAACAGGCCAAGTCATACAGGGAATGCAACATTTCCAAGATAGCATCAGAGTAAAAGGCCATAGGCAATATTCCAGTGAACCCCTGAACAGATTTGAACTGTGTTTCCAAAAAATAAATGGCTAGTTAGTTTACCAGAAGTACAGGCTAGTTAGTTTACCAGGTCCTCATAGCTTACCAGTTTAGACAGGTTCATGTCTCTCAGCACACGCATAACTATGGTAGACTCAGTATCTGTAGGATTTGCTCTTTTTGTCGCTCCTAATGTGCGTAGCACTGACAATATATTCCGCAAGCCAAAATCATAATGCACCTAGAAGATACACGAAGTTTGGGAAAAATTTCCTCTAGTTTATGGGGATGAAACAATTCTCGTTTATCACTTAAGGTATGAGAAGTGATACATGCAGCACAAATCTCTCCTAACATCTGTTGTGGGTTACTCACAACACATTCTGAGCACCACACAGTCACTCCTGTAGGGGGATGTTAAAAAGAATTGGAATGGTAAAAGTGAGAAAATTTTCGGGTTGAGATAAAGGCATATTAATAGGTAAATACAAAAATTAATACTAATAATTTGTGTCACTATTTATAATTTTTCCTAAAGATAATTTTTTCCTCAAATGAAAATCACCTGCTTTGATAGCTGTTCTTCACAGAGCTTGTACAGTGTAAAGAACTTCCTTGCCAATACAACATTAGCAATAAAACCACAACTAGCCAACTTGACACGAATTATAATTTGACGATCAGGAACCATCATGGCCACTGAACGGAAGTTGATCTTCAAGTTTTCAGGAAGTTCTTGCCGTCCAGCATATCCTGGATTCTGGAGAAAATAACAAGTTTTGAAGTTAACTGCATCTTGCAAAAGTTGAAGAAACAACAAAGGAACATATTATCTGATTAGACAACGGGTGTCCAACACTTTGGCTTACCTGGGCCTCATTGAGAGAAGAGTAATTGTCCTGGTCCGCATATAAAATATATAAAAGTTAACGTATATAAGTAACAAAACTTTTTGCATTTTTTATATTTTTACAAAAACTTTTTTTTTTTTTTTTTAAAGAAGGCAAAAAAAAAAAGAAACTAGTGGAATATTTGACTCTGTTTTTACAAAACTAATGCATCAGTGTCTGGTTTGATGGAAGTGGTTGCAAATATCAGTGAGTTCTCAAGGTGCTCATCAGAGATTTTTGATCTAATGTTTATCTTTCTGTGCTTCATCTCTGAAAACAGTTGTTCACAAAAGGATGTGCTGCCAAAAAGCGACGACATGAATAAGGTATGATTGTGAAGCGAGGGCTATTTTTCTCTGGTTAGAGACTTATAAAAGACTGGTAAAGAGACACAATCAAATTTTTCTTTGAGTTGAATGTCTGATTGCAACTTTATACATTTCATTTGAAAATTTGAAGGTAGTGTACTTGTGTTAACTGAAACTGGAGTTGCAAATATACCAAAAAATTGATGTTTTTTTTCAGTCTTCAAACATACTCTCAGATTTGTTTACCAAAACAGAAAGCACAGCTGCATATTTTCTGCTGTACACAGGACAGTTTTTTATTTTCATGTTCTGGAATAAATTTTCCTTTTGATTCCATAAATGACTTGATTTCATTTTTCAAATTACAAAATCTTTTCAGCATTTTACCTTTACTTCGCCACCTTACTTCAGAAAAGTAAAGGATGACCCCATGATCAGCTTCCATACTTTTAAGGAACTCCTGAAATAGGCAATGATTCAACCCCTTGGACTTTATGAAATTCACAGATTTGATGACAATTTGCAGAAACATTAATCCAATACACATTGCAAAACTATTTAAAAACATATTGCAAATTATTTTATACTTCCTCTGAGCTTTTGAAGATTTACAAGTACTCCAGATGTTTCTTCCACAGTTAATGTGTTAACTTATTAAATTATATTAAGAAATGACAGAAGCCCAAGTTTAATAATTAAATAAGAAAACTTATATGTCTGCTTAACAACAAAAAACACGTGTCTTCACAGGCGTAGGTGTTATTGAAATTTATAATTGGTAACCAGTGTGTTTTACTCGTCAAAGGGCACGTGTACATTTAACATGTAGTACACGCGCATTTCAGTTTGAGTTTGTGTGGCAGATGTGATAGGTGGATTCAGCACTGCACTGTAACCTCCCCTCCGCAGCATTCTTTTCTTGTCTACACAGCTCACACCTGAGCTATGTGCATCAACTCATGAAAAATATCACATAAAAATTACATAAGGTCAAAAGTTTACAATCTTGTGGGGTCACATTACTGGTTGTCCAAGGCCACATGCAGCCAGTGTGCTATAGGTTGGGCACACTTGGATTAGACAAAAGTAACTTCTGAGCTTTAAATTACATATAAAAAATGAATTGTCAGGCAGATTGACCATCATATCCCTACAGCATTTTAGCCACCTTACATCCACAAGGTATGAAAGATGTTATACCCAAACACTTCAAATCTAGATTTCACATGTCTTACGAGTCCTGTTTTGACTGGTTATTTCCAACTAAATCTCTATGGTCATTTTTTTACACTTGTAATAAAATGCATATCTTGGGAATACAAATGTGGCATTCAGAAATTATGGGACACATAGATAACTTGCCTTTATAAGAATGGCTGATGTAGCAAATCAGTTTATTTCTCAACTGCAGATGTTTGATGTCAGTGAAAAAAAGACAGAGTAAACTGTCTTTGTTGTAATACTTACTCCTCAAATTGTCATTGAGTACAAAGAGCTGACTGACATCAGAGTAAGCAAGTGCAGGTAACATACCAGGTTAGAAACAATCATACAGTTATCACTGGTATATTACAAAGCTACTGCATACATACCATAGTAAGAAAGATGCCAAATTCAGGGTTCATTTCCACATTATCTCCATCAGTAAAAATAAAGCTTTTCTTATGTTCTTTCTTGCATGTCAACACAATTGCAATTTGCTGTGCAGCTACTGATAGTACTGGTAAATCAATACGATTGAATTCATCAAAACAACCCCAGGAACCAGACTGAGCAAGACCTTCAAAGAAAAAAGCAACTAAGTATTTGTCCGGAATGTTGGTAATTCTTTTTTTTTT